>BPTQ01000008.1:197414574-197554041 GCA_019973895.1 Chrysanthemum seticuspe | reverse complement strand
TAGGTATCAATGAATTATATTGTGGATTAAGCATGCCAAAGTTTAACAAGGTACTGGTAATCACGTTACTAATATGGTTCTGGTAGTCAAGTTACTTACATGGTACTGGTAGTCAGGTTACTTACATGGTTCTGGTAGTCAGATTACTTATATGGTTCTGGTAGTCAGGTTACTTATATGGTTCTGGTAGTCAGGTTACTTATATGATACCTTTATGATGCATATCATTATGACAATGAAACGTACTGATTTGTAAGTCAAGTCAATTTGTACATCAAAGTTTATTAGTACTATCAATACTTTTATTAACTCGTACATAGAGGGGTATTCATTGGACTGATGGTCTTGGTATATTCATTGGACTGATGGTCTTGGTATATTCATTAGACTGATGGTCTTGGTACATTCATTGGACTGATGGTCATGGTACATTCATTGAACTGATGGTCTTGGTATAATCATTGCACTAATGGTCATGGAACAATTTGAAACCGTACGAATTAGGTGTTATATTAAGTAACTATGGATATATTAAGTTAGGCACTATCTTGTGAACTCATTTGACGATTTGGGCTTGAACATAAACTATATACACTTTGGCAATGGGTTGTGAATACACAGGTTGCAAGTTTTGTATGGGCGGAACTTGGAACTGAGTGGATTTACGATGCCTTTGCTGCATAAACGATTTTGAAAGGCTTTACATTTCAATTCAAACTCTATGAACTCACTCAACCTTTGTGTTGACACTTTTAGCATGTTTTTATCTCAGGTATCTAAGGCATTCACTTCATGGCATGCATTTGGACACATCATGGAGTCGCGATGACGACGCGTCTCACTTGGGTTTTACGTACTTTAAAACATCGTTTGAATTGTAACAAACTTATTTCCGCACAAGTTGATTTTCATTAGGGACCTACTTTGTAAACTCTGATTATTTTATTAAATCAAACGATGTATTTTCCAAACGACACTTTAGGTCGTTCAATATAACTGTGATTGTGATGCTATGACAGTCAATCCCCAGGAATTCCATTCCGCTGCAAAACAGGTAATTTGGGGGTGTGACATAGAGAATTGAACCTATTAGGTGGACTAGGTGAGCCTTGGGGTGTGCTTGAGTTTTGGTTCCACTAAAGGTTAGGGTGATTTCTCCATGAGGGGTTGTATGAGTTTTGATGAGTGTCTAAATACTCATCATTTTTGTACTATCTAGACTGCAAAATCATCTGAAAACACTAAAAAATGCATCAAAATGATGAAAATATCACAAATCAGTGTTTTATGTGTTTTAAATTCAAAAAAATCAAAATCAGATGAAAAATGTATCAAGTTTGCAAAATTGGCAGTTTTAGTCCCCCAAGTTTCAAAGGTTGTCAAAAACAGTCCCTGGTAAATCAAAATGTGGAATTTTATCAGTCAAGGTCCCTGAAATATTCTAAACTGTCAAAAATGGTCCTTGAATGATTATTTGGTCAAATGGCAGAAAAGGTCCTTAAAGTTTGAAAAATTGCAAAAATAGTCCTTGGATTTATAAAAATGGAATTTTATGCAAAAGAGGTCCTTGTACTATCAAAGTTTGTCAAGTTTGGTCCTTATTAAAACTTTGGAAAAGTAACATGTTTGGTCCCTTAACTTTGGCCGAATTGCAAAGTTAGTCCTTGTGTTTATAAGCTAAACCAAACGGACCCCCTTTTTGTATTTTGAGCCCAGCCAAACCAAATAAACCCCTGCCAATATCCCTTGATGCCAGTCCAATATACAATTGTGACCCCCCCTTTTATTAATACACCGGTCAAAAATAGTCAACGCGCCAAAAACCCACCCACTGTTCATCCTCCTCACAAACGCTGTAAATCCAAAAACCAGAGCTGGTTTTCCATCTTTTTCAAACACACCACTTGTCTCACCTCACCCTCACCTTACCTTGTCCCCCTCCACCTCCACATCTTCCAAAACCCATTAATATCAAAAACCTGCTCGAAAGAATTTTGGCGCCAAATTTACACTTGGATGGTTGTGATGATATATGAAGATCCAATGGCTCAGATTGAGTGGGATAGTTTCAGAGGTCAGCAAGAAGTCAAAAAAGTTGATTATAAAGGGAGGAGAAGCATTGTATCAAGATATCTAGAATAATTTAGTTCACTTAATGTCGTTTTAGCTTGTTTTTAAATTCCAATGTATCTTTAATCTTTCAAACTATGTATTTCAAGTCTTTAATGTATAATTGAGCTTTTGTTGACATCAATTTCAGTTTTAAGCTTCATTTTCAAGTTTGTGAAATTTCAAGTTAAAATCTCATATGATTCGAATGTTGTTTTTATTTGTTGTTTTGGACTGAAATAGATCATGTAAGCTCCTATATAGCTTATAAAAGCTATTAGATATCATAAAATTCAGTTTAGCATCAAAAAAGAAAAATCACCAAAAATACAAATAAAATAGTTGAAAAATAAAAAAATCCCATGGAAATGGAGTTCACAGCTGGAGCAGGGTGAATTTTGGATGGCCTTGGGTTAGTGGCTTAGTGGTAAGCCTATAGGAGTGGTCTTGGCCTTTGGTTCTCAGTTTTCAGTTGGATAACTATTTGTAAGCACTTTGATCCATTTTGGCATTTTACTGTACAAGTGTTCATTAGCTTTAATCTCAGTGTTTTCTTGTTCATTAGTCTTAGTTAAGTGTATTTGAGTATTAAAATCAGTTGTTTGCTCTTTTAAATTAGTAGTTGCTAAAAATTATAGTTTAACAGTTATAATAACATTAGTGTCATTCTAGAGTTTTATGTTGTTATTGTTGTTGTTTTATACTTAATTAGCCTTCATATATGATATTATAAGGTCTGGAATCAAGTACATGGTTTTAATCTTTAAAAGTCTTTGAAAATCTTCAAAACAGTTAATTTAAGGGGTGTTTGTTTTCACTGTGTTATCTGTAATAGATGTCATCTGTGTGGTTGCTTGTTGTTGCTCTGTGTTTCAATAGTTCATAATAACTCAAAACATACAAGAAAACCAGTGGTCATTTGTCAAAAAAGTCAAAATTGCATTTGATCTTATCTCTGTCATTAACTGTTGGATTGTCATGATCATTGATCTTGTTTTCATGTTTACAAGTTGTTAAAATCAATCAAACAAGTCTTATTTCACCTTAACATAACATAATTAGTGCTTAAGATCAATTTAAAGTTCATAATAGTCAACTTTTCTAGTTTTTATAAAAGTCAAATTTTTCATTTTGGTCGTTTTTGAATTAAAAAGATTATTTTATTGTGTGTTTAATATTGAGTTTTAGCTTAAAAGCTTTTGGGATACTAAAGTTCAGTTGCTAAACTTAATTAGAAAAATACTAGTTTACTTTTAATCAGCTTGTTAAGTGCTTTTTATCTAGCTTATTTTGAGTACCTGTTTGAAAATGGTGCCCTGTGCACAGTGAGTGGTCCAATTTGATAAGCTCACAAATAGCTTATTAGTTGGCCTCAGCTTGTAATCCTTGGTTCTTTGAAAAGCCAACCAAGCCATCTAGAGGTGCCAAGTTTAAGTTTTCATTTTGTAGCTTGTTTGGTAGGGCTGCAATAAGCCTCAACCTTGTCCCATTTCTGTGTTGATCACAAGTGCTTATCTGCTTATTTCAGCTTATTAGTATGGCTCTCTGTGTATTCTAGCTTAATTTGAGTAGCTTGTAGCTTATTGCATCTTATTTTAGCTTTTGTTTCAGTGTGTGAGCTTGTTTAAGCTTAATTCATCAAAATAAGCTTTTAAGCCCACTGTTTGCTCATAAGCTCACTCAAACTGCTTATTTTTTATTTGTAAAATTTTTGTCTTTGTTAAAGTTTCATATTTTAAGTATTTAAGTAGTTTTGAAAAAGAAAAACCAGAAAAACATCAATTTAAATATAGTGATAGCATTTATTTAATAGAATTAAGCTTTTTGGTTTTTCTTTTTAGCTTATTATTAAGCAAATCTAGTTTTTATATTTTTCTTAGTTTTCTGTCATCTTAAGTTATTTTTAGAAAAAGTTCATATTTTTCTCTATCTGTTTAGTATTTATTATAATTTTTAATAGTTAAAAGTATTAGATAATTAGTAATAAATAATTAAAAAGCATAAAAAATATCTTTTCAGTTTTAAAATTAGTTTTATCATATTTTAGATTTTCCCAAGTTAAAATTTCATTTTTCCAGGTTTATTTTATATTTTCTAGTATTTAAGTGTATTTTAAATAATAATTAATTAGTAATAAATATATAAAAAGTGTAAAAAATATATTTTCAATTTTAAAATAAGTTTTATAATATTTTAGATTTTTCTGAATCATAATTTTATTTTTCTAGCCTTATTTCATATTTTCTTTAATTTTAGAGTATTAATAAATAGTTTAAAATAGTTTTTAATTAATAATAATTAAATTAATAGTTGTAAAAATAATTTTCTTTTTCTAATAATTTTCTTTTATTTTTAGGATTTGAAAAATGTCATTTTCATATTTTTAGGTCTTTTATTTCTTAGATTTCATTTTTTATTTTGTACGTTTACGTAGTTTTTAAACGTACGTATTTACGTTTGTTGTGTCTGATTGTTGTGCTTCCAATTCTGTATCCATTCCATTCCAATCAATCAGTAGTGTAATAATTCAATCTAAATCCTTACTGATCACTATCCTTAGTGATCATTCTATCATCTGATCAAGTGTTTACACACCATTGAGTCTCCGTGGGACTTAACGACCCGGGAATTCATTATATTCTCTGATCTTCATTGTATTGGTTTCTAAGCAGTTTTAAGTTTATTACGGTTAGCCATTCACAAGTGGCTAGCTTGTGTGATTAAGCTTGACGGTTCAGCACCAATCAAGTTTCCTAAGTTGTTTTGTTCGGGCTTGAAAGTGTACCACTTCTCTCCCGCTCTGTCGGTACGCGTGGAGGCGTAGTTCGCAAAAGCTTATTCGGGGAGTCTTGTGCAATCACGAGTGTCATGGGGACCACTACATAACTCACAAGGAAGAGTAATTTTATTCAATTGATGTGAAGACTTAGGATTTTCATAGGAACTCATTAGGAATTTAACTTGATCTTCAAGTTCGATCATCCTACGGTCGGAAGATTGTGAGTCAATTGGAGGCAAGGAGATTGCCTTTACGGTTTTGGGCAACTCACGGGGGTCATTCCAACTTTTGTTGTCATAGAGAGCAAGGTCCTCTATTATACCCCATGATTCTTCCGCGGTGAGATCACTAAGTTTTCCACCGGCCGCTTGGTCAATGGATCGCTTGGTGGGGAAGTTGACATGATCATAGAAAAGTTGGACTTGGAGCTAAAGATCAATGCCATGATGAGGAACTTTATGAAGTAAGTCCTAGAATCGAGTCCATGCTTCGTAGAGAGATTCACCTTGACGTTGTTGGAACATCAAGATGTCATTCCTAAGTTTAGTGGTTCTCCCCGGTGGGAAAAATTGAGCAAGGAAGTGAGAGGTGAGATCATCCCAACTTGAGATGGAGCCGGCGGGAAGTCGCTCAAGCCAATTACTAGCTTGGTCCCGTAGAGAGAATTGGAAGAGACGCAGGCGCGTGGTCTCCTGAGTAGTAGCATCAAGGTCGATGGAATCGACAAGTTTAAGGAAATCCCTAAGATGCTGATTAGGATCTTCTGAACGAAGTCCATGGAATGCACATCCGTTTTGCACCAATCGGATGGTGTTGGATCGCAGGGCCGTAGTGTGGGCTTGGTCGAGAAGCTCAATGATGTTCCTATAGCCTAGGTGGCTTGGTCTCGAGTATTCACCAAGAGTACGGGCTCTTGGCGGGTCATTTGGTGGTAGGTTGATGAATGGTGGTTGGTTATCACCTTCCATGATGAAAAGTGATGGGATTACGAACAAAGGTCATGAAGAAGGGGGATAGACTACGAGAAAGCTAAAAAATGAGAAAAAATCACTTGATAGGAATCAAGCAAAGAAATCTAAACGAGGTGGACTACTAACTAGCTATTCTATTCCCCGGCAGCGGCGCCAAAAACTTGATAACGCTACACGCGTCGTTCGGGGTCAAAGGAACTTCCTTTTCTTTGAGCAAGTTTTATAACACCCTAGGCAGTGAACCTAATCGTTGTAGTGTAGTATTAGGGTAAGCCACGGGTATTGATATCGTTCTCTAGGGGAATAGGAATGCTAGTAAGAAGTTACTACGCTAAGGTTGGGGTTGAGGAAGATTATTTTTTATCTTTTTATGTTTTTTAGGAATTAGAAAGGTACGAATCTCGGCGTTTGGATTTGGGGGTTGGTATTTCTACCGATTACTTTACTTGTCTAATTATCTAATCTAAGGTGTATGTAGTCTATGTCTAATTATTGTGTGCTCGTATGATGGTTTAAAGATGTGTTTACTTAGGTTTTATTACTCCTTAATTATCTCCTATTGATGGTTGAATTGTCACGTCCTTATTCTTAATCGCGTTGTGTGTCTAAAGTCGTAGGGTATGCGTTTATCCCTAACTCTTTGAAACTACCAAAGGTTCTCGTCTACAAAATCTCTAGGAATTATAAACTCTAACTCTAAGGTACTCTTCGGATGGTTTAGCCTACAACTACTCTAGGTGTTTTAGCCTAAGGTTCACAAAGATTAATCAAGCATTAACTACACAACGAATGACCTATCGCATTACTAGATCATTAACAATTAAGATAAGAGACAACCAATCAATATTCAATAATCAAGTTTCATATTCCCTAAGCAAACACACAAGTAAATTAGCCGGACATGGAGAACATGCAAGCATACACACAAATAATTGAAGACATAATTGAATTAATGAAGTAAAGCACTTATCTTGTGGTAAGATAGGGTTTGGAACCCTAAGATACTGTACAAGACAGCCTTGGTTCGATTTAGGTTTTTACTCCAAAAGACTACACACTGAAAACTGAAAAATTCGGATTCTATATATAAGATTACAATTGCGACGGCGTCACCTTATGATTTGTGACGCCGTCGGGTCGCCCTCATTAGGGTTTCGTCTTGGCCACGTTAGTCTTGCGACGACGTCACCTTATGCTTGTGACGCCGTCCCCTTCAGTCTCTGACGCCGTCTGGATCAAATCTAGGCCGTCTGAGTTGCGACGGCCTACTCTTTTAAAGCATGACACCGTCACTTGAAAATAAGCAATTTGGCTACTGTGTCGTCACAGAAGTGCTCCGACGGCGTCGCAATTAACACCTGACGCCGTCCCCTTGTATTTCAGCAGCTTGAGTGTCTCGATTCTTGACTTTGGCCATTTTCTTCATATATCCGCGCCTTTTCGTCCAAATAAGTGCCATTCCAGCAATTTGCCTTCAAGAGACCTAAAAAGTGAAAAGGAACGATATTAAGTAATAACGGATACAAAAGTGATCAAATAAGGGCTTAAACGACCCCTCAAAAAGGTACATTTTAAAACCTTATCAGAAAGGCAACAAGGTTTCTGCAGACTGATAAGGCCGTACGAGGGAATACCAGTAACTAGAAGAGCTAGGTCCCCAGGCCCGCCTCCAAATACGGTGGTTAAAGAGAAAGCCGATGGAAAGTTCTGCGAATTCCATGGGAAAGCAAGACATACCACGGAAGAATGTTTGCATTTGAAGAAACAAAGAGAAGCAAAAGGGAAAGAGCCAATGATAGAAGGTGACGAATAGCAGGGATAAACGGCACGGCACGGCACACAAAAAAAAAAAAAAAAAAAAAAAAAAAAAAAAAAACGTAGCAAGTATTAATAACAAGCACGGAAAGATATTAGGAAGACGAAGGAAAATACAGCGCGGAAACAGTTCCCAGAGAATAGAAAAACACAGGAACCGTTAACCTATAAAAAATTAACTCTGGAAGGGATAACACATCAGAGAAGAGCGCAGAAAGTCGTGGCGGACATGATAACAAAAAAGGCAAGTGCGAAAATAAAAGGATAAACCTTATTCAGATAACTAGTAAAGGACGAAATCTGCAAGCACATATACGCGTTCCTTCCCAAGGAATATCACATCAAATCAAGCATAAAAATATACCCAGGCTACAAGCCTAGGCATATAATAACCTACCAACTGGTAGAAAAAGACAAACGTTAGCGCGTGGAAAACAGTAAAATCTTCGCTATAAATACGCGAAGTAAGAAAAAAAGGAAGGCACCAGAAAAGCAAAAGCAATAATCGCAGCCCTCCAAGATCAAACATTCCTAAAAAGAAAAGTCTGAAGAAGTTTGTTCCCATGGCAATATATCGGCCATATAGCGACAGTGAAAACATAAATAACCTAAAACTTCATCACTATCACAAGGGAAAAACGAAGGAGAGTATGGAGAGTACATAAACATGTTCTTAAATGACTGCTACTTAGCCGTTCTAAAATAACGGCTAATCACCTACCACCACAAAATACCATGACGCCCCGTCATTCAAACCTCCTCCTACGGCGTTTCCAAGTTCCTTGCCAATTAGAGTTGTGGCACTTATGACCGGAGCACTACTGTCGATTAGACTCCCAGCAGCTGTTGGGAAATAAGATTGAACAGATGCTCACGGGTCAACTACGGAGACAGCCGGGTCAAGGAGGCATGCGGAAACTGAAATGGTAGGGGCGGGAATGGTGGAGTGTGAAAAGTGATGGGTCCTCAGGGAAGGATAAGAAGGAAAACTAAGGGCAAGGAGCTATATCAAGAAGCCCCTAGTCATTAGGGAGCTTCCCTTACAACGACAAGCAACAAAGGATGCAGACTACACACACATCCTATTGTTGTTGCACCCCGGCTCTCAGGTAAGCACACTTCTATCGACCAAAGAGAATCTGGTTGGACAGACCGAGCGCAAGGTAAAGATGACCAACTTGCAAGGGCCGGGATATATATATAAAAGCTACTTTCACAGGCTACACTTTCAAAAACAGAGAACGAAAGATAATAGCCTGGTAATTCCCCCGGGATCATCGTCAGAAGAGAGTGACACGAGGTCTCAGAGGAGAAAGTAGCATACAAGGAGAGGATTCTAGCCCATGAAGAAAGTACGGGTACTCGCAAAGACGTTACCCACACCAACAAAGCCAGAAGAATAGCATGCCGATGATAATCAAAACAAGCTTCCATAACTCTCCCAAAGAAAACATTGGCCATTAGCATAACTCTGAAGAGAAGCACGGCTTATATACTTACGGAAATAAAAAACTACAGCCGATAGCAGGGAAGTATAAAATGTATTTGGATTTACCTATTTCTGTAATGTATTTAAAAAATATGTTCAATTAATAAAAGAATGATGAAGACTAGCTACCTTCATTATTTTATTCTTTAAAATGTTTTTTATTTTTATTAAGTGCATAAGACGCGTGATTGTACAATAATTCGTACGACCAGGCCTTCGATGGTGATCGAAGGGTATGAGGGGTGATATGCTTGCGCCAAACTTGTAGCCAATCTGCAATAAGAAATACTAGACACTTCTTTAAGTGATTGCGCAGGGGTTGGGCCCTGCGAACCACCTCTGGCGTGAGATTAAGTATGTGATATGTGTTGTAAGTAATATGAAGTATGTGAAATACTGTGTTGAGTGAACATACCATTGAAATGACTCGTCCAACCTATTTATAGGTGAAGAAAATAGCTTGGAGAGTGTTAGCACACGTTTAGGAGATTATGGGGGCGTCCCCTGATTTGTGGTAACTGCTAGGGCTTCATCCCCACTATCTCTGCCTTGGCGGGGAAGCTAAGGAAATAGTGGGAACGTGGGGGAAGACCAAGTCAAGGTTCTCCTTTGTCTTGGCGCCTTCAAGAGAAGACACCGAAGGGCATAGGCCTTCGGTTGGCGAATTCCCAACTGGTAACCATATCAATGATGAATGGTTTTACAGCACTAATGACTTGTGAAGAAAGACTTGGGTCTTCGTAATGCAAATTCGACTGAGGCCGAAGGGGGATCCTTCGACCTAATCGGAGGGTACGTCATCAAGCCCCCCAGTCGAAAGTGATATGTACGAACAAGAAATATTGCTTACGACTCAGAAATAGAAACGAAGCCTCCCCTTCGTCACAAGAAACGAACGAAGATGAAAAGTCTAGCAACCATTGACCATAATTAATGCTTACATTTATCCTAACTACTCCCTTTTCCTCGGTAAAATAAAACGTCATTTCAAAATTTAAAAAAGGGTTTGAAATCCGGTGGTAAGGGGATAAGTCAGGACAAGTGTAGGGCCGAGATTTACCATATGTGAGGGTATATAATGTTAAAAATAGTAAAACCCTAACATTATTTTATCTCACGCCCAAGTTTTCACCTACTAAAACCTCTTCCGATCAAGATTTCGATCAAACAAGGTAAAGTATTCCTTCATATCTGTTTTCAAATACTTTATTGTAGATTTTAGAAGGATCAATGTCTACAAATAATAAATTTGTAATCAAACAACAAGGTTGCACCTTGACAAGGGAGGAGCTCAAAGCGTTCCTCACCGATTATCCAATTTCCAAAGAGCATAAAGTCATGTTACCTGGTAGAAATCAAGGGATTTTTTATGCCCCAGAAAACTATGTAGGCTTATACACCCATGCATTCACCACCTCCAACCTTAGGATACCCTTGCACCCTTTGATTTTAGAACTCCTCCAGTACTATGAGGTACACATATCTAGGTTTAACCCTTTTGGCCTAGCCAAGCTTACGACATACATTGTTATGTGTAAAGCTTATGGGTTTGAACCATCATTAACTATGCTTAGGGGTTTTCTGAATTTATACCATGGAGGAGATTGGTTGACATTAGCCAAGAAGGGTGAAAGGGATGTGCCAATTCTCATAGATAGGCCGTTTACAAACATCAGGAACTGGAAAGGCAAATTCTTTTACATCCAAAACACCATTATCCCACCAACTTTCCCTGCATTATTAAACCTAGAGTTTCAGTATGATGAAAAAAGGTTCACCGATCCCTTGCCTTATACTGTGAGGAGGAATCCTTTGTATCAGCGCTTGGCTCGTCATCCAGCTGATTGCCAAACATTTCCTGAGCCAAATCTTTTCATGGCTGGCCTTGCTGAAAGATGGGAGGGATCTCCTTTGGTACCTGAGATTATTTGTGATGGAGAAAGTATGTATTTTTTTGATTAAAATAATAGACAAAAACTTATCTTTCTGATATTTATCTTATTTGCTCCTTCATGCAGAAATGTCATTCAGAAACTTTGTGGTGGCTGGTGGTGCAAAGGAGGTTAGTTTTATTCCGAAGAATCCCCAAGAGACGAGCTATTGTGTGGGCTCTCCATCAGTGTTGATAAATAATAATGATGTGGAAGCCCAGCCCATCGAACCTGTTTCCTCTGCTCATCCGTCAAAGAAACCCATAGATGTTGAAGACCAGCTTGTGGAGAATGTTGCAGAATCTGATGAACCCATCTCCGAAGGACAGTTGGCCATCGTAGGACCCTCCGGCATTGGTGAGAGGGTCCGAAGTAGGAAAGGTACCAGTGCCAAAGCTGAGAAGTCCGCTTCGAAGAGGAAGCTTATCCTGCCTACTCCTCCCTCTCGAACTACCCGGCAAAAGAGTGCCCAGGGTAAGGCTGTGGTGTTTCCAGCCATCGAAAGGCCCAGCGGAGATGACATCCATGGTAATATTTCTTTCCTGTTACAAAAAATGAGATACCAGTAATAATGTATTAACAAGTTTATATATGCTGTAGGACTTCCTGATACGAAGGAGCTTTCCTCTCCCTTAGCTTGTCATCTACTTGTGGACTGTGTAATCCCACCCAGCTCGAAAGGGTGATGGACAACATGTCCATGGAAAGGCTCTGCGACCTTCATGACAAGATTTATGTTCGACAATGCATGCTAGACAACCAACTCAATACTAGGACAAGGGAGCTGCTCCGTGCTGTCACCAAGGCTCGAGAAGAAATGGATGTTATGCTTGCAAGGGAGAAGGCTAGGGATCAGAAGTATGCAGACCTGGAGAAAAAATGTGAAGATGCATTGGAGGATTTTGACAAGAACCCCTTGGTGCAAGATCTCAAAGCTGATGTTGAAAGGCTCAAAGGTCAACTGGCAGCAAACGAAGCTGAATGTAGCAGGTTAACTCTTGAAGGCTCAAAGGTTGTAGGCTACAAAGAGCAGATATTTGTTCTTTCGACCAAGTGTGGAGGCCTCGAAGGAGAGAGAGCTAAGCTGATGGACCAAGAGATCAAGCTCAGGGAAAAGGTAGATGGGTTAAACCTTCGTCTGAAGATGCTGAAGAAGGATAGGGTGGACTTGGTAACCAAGGTCATCCCCTAAATTGCCATGGAAATTTACCATAGTGATGATGTGGGGATTGCAATTCGGAACCTGGTGAATGCGGCCTTATTTCATGGCAAGTGTACCACTTTGGAGGAGATAGCTGCGACAGAGGAACCGGTGAAGCTGGAGAAAGTTCCATACTATAGGGCAACTCATGAGGAAGAGTATGATGATACAGGTAATAACTTAGCTGCTTTAGAGTCCCCTTTCCTTGCCGAAGTGACGAAGGACCCAGCGGCCTCTATTGAGGACCTGCTGGCCAAGAAGCCAAGGATAGTCCAGCCCCCATCTCCTTCGAAGAAGACTCCATCACCGAAGGCTTCATCCCCAGGTTCAGCTGATCCCACTCATTCCAAAGTTTGATGAAGGAAACCATGTGGTTGTAATTTGATCCCCAGGGTAGTATGTACCCTGTTTTAAAACAATTTGTCTGTGTTCCTTTCCAGGCTCTGTGCCTGATGAAACAATTAACATTTGGTGTGTGTGATGTAGGCTTCGGCCTAAGACAATGTTTTGCTTGGTTGGATCATTAAGGATACGGCCTGTTTAGACTAGTTAAACTAGTCATTAATCTACATTAAAGCCACTAGGGCTTGTATTTTGCCATGTGTGATTCTTCTCTTTTCATTTTACTTGCGTAAAAAAAGTTTTTACAACCTAAGGCGTATGGTAGATGCATAGCCTCATTGTGTGTAATTACTTCACTAAGAATATAGCAATCGTATAATTTGACTGCTGACAGAGGGTTGCGACCCACTCCATCTTGATCCTTTGGGCAGCGAAAGGCTTAAAATACCTTAAGGCCATATAGGAAAGTTAATGTGAAGTTGAGATGGATGTTATGCATATGAGCAAGACATGTTGTTAGTCTTTGTACATCCCTTCGACATTGAAACTTATAAAGCGATTTGGAGGAAAAATCTTTGTTGTATTGAACGGAACAAGAGATTTGAGGGAAATGCGTTATATCATTAAGTGGATAGGGAGGATTACATCATTTTAAGAAATGAATACTAGACGCCTACCATTAATGCTTCTTTCCCCAAGTGAGAAGAATGTAAATACATTGATTGAAAGCAAAATAAAAAAATGTCCTTGGACATTGTAAGTTTCATACGTAGAACTTACGAAGGGTAGTGCCATTCCAAGTTCTATCAATAGCGTCTCCATCCAACGTTTCCAGCTTGTAGGCTCCGTTGCCATATGCTTCCTTAACAACGTAGGGCCCTTCCCATGTAGGTCCTAGTTTACCCTTGTACTCAGCTTTACTTGCGTTGTTGAGTCAGAGGACGTATTCCCCTGGCTTGAAGGTCGAAGGCCGAACCCGACTGTTGTAGTACCTTTCAATCTTTTGCTTATGGATAGCCTCCCTGATTGAGGCTATTTCCCTTCGTTCTTCGAGTAGGTCTAGGTTGCTACAGAGTCTTTCTTCGTTGTCTGCTGCTTCAAAGTTCATGACCCTTTCTGTTTCGACACTTACTTCCGAAGGGATGACAGCTTCCGTGCCATATGTCAAGCTAAAAGGCGTTTCCCCATGGCTTGACTTTGTGTGCGTTCTATGAGCCCAAAGTACTTGTGGTAGTTCATCTACCCAACCGTGGTGACTGTATCCCAACCATCGTTCTATGCCTTGGATGATGTCCCTGTTAGTGACTTCCACTTGTCCGTTACCTTGAGGGTGGTAGACGGAAGTGAAAGATTGTTTTATGTTCAGGCCTCTGTAAAACACTGGGAATACCCCTTCGGCGAACTGCTTTCCATTATCTGAGATGATGATGTGGGGTACTCCGAACCGGTAGATAGTGTATTCCCATACAAACGTTTCTATGTGCCTTCCTGTGATGGATGCCAAAGGTTTCGCTTCCACCCATTTCGTGAAGTAATCAATGGCTACGACCAAGAATTTTACTCCTCCTGGAGCAATTGGTAGAGGACCTACGATGTCTATCCCCCATTGGCTGAAGGGCCATGCGGACGTCACAGAGGTCATATCTTGTTTTGGTAGCCTTGGAACCCTTGAGTGAACTTGACAGGCTTCACACTTCTGAATGATTTCGACAGCGTCCCTGTGCATCGAAGGCTAGTAATATCCGATCCACATGATTTTCGAAACAACGGAGCGGGGTCCTGCGTGAAGCCCGCAGGATCCTTCGTGCACTTCTTGAATGATGTTGGCGGCTTTCCTAGGTCCTACACAACGAAGCCATGGGGACAAAAAGGATCTTCGGTATAGATAGTTCCCCATGCTTCTGTACTGTGGTGCTTTGATGCGGACCTTTCGAGCTAATTTCTGATCCTCCGGAAGTATACCACTTATTAGATATTCTCTAATTGGAGTCATCCAATTTGAGTCTTCCTCTAGTATTACGTCAGACACCTCCTTTCGGACGATGGACCTATCTGCCAACACTTCGACCAGAACCTCCTTAGTTAAATGAGCAAATGTCATTGATGCCAGTTTGCTAAGTGCATCCGCTTTCTTGTTTTGATTTCTCTGAACATGCTCTATGTTGTAGGATGTAAACCCTTCGAGCATTTCCTTGGCCTTATCCAGGTATTGCTTGATCACAGGTTGTCTTGCTTCGTATGAGCCTTTTATCTGATTGGCCACCAGTTGTGAGTCAATGAAAATAGCCAAGTCTTCTACCTCCATATCCTTAGCCAGTCGGAGGCCTGCTAGCAAGGCTTCGTACTATGCTTCATTGTTAGTAGCATCGAATTCAAAGCGGAGTGCATAAGTGTACTCCTTCCCTTTAGGGTCAACAAGCATTAGACCTGCGCCAGAACTGTCAGAGCTGGAGGCTCCGTTAGTATAAAGTTTCCACCCTTTGACCGCCTTATCAGGCTTCTTTTCAGCAACTTTTGTGTCCTGCTTTGGTTCGGAGGGTGTTTCTGCTAAGAAGTCTGCCAATATTTGCCCTTTGATCGAGTTTCTGCCTTTGTATTCAATTTCGTGCTCTCCTAACTCGATAGCCCACTTAGCTATCCTTCCAGATTTCTCCGGTTTTGAAAGTATCTGCTTAATGGGTTTGTCAGTAAGTACGGTTATGGGGTGAGCTTGGAAGTACCTTCGAAGGTGCCTCACAGCATGGACCAAAGCCAAGATTAGCTTCTCCAATGCTGGATAATTTAGCTCAGCTCCCTCTAGAACCCTGCTAACGAAGTAGATAGGGATTTGCTTCTTCTCCCTTTCTGCCAATAACACAGCGCTGATGCTTTTGAAGGAGGCTGCGATATACATAAACAACACTTCACCTTTGATTGGGGCAGTAAGTGTAGGTAGAATAGCCATGAACTCCTTGAGCTTTTGGAAGGCAGCTTATGCATCTGTACTCTACTGAAACGTCTTTTTATCCATGCATCCTTTGAGTGTCTTGAAGAACGGCAAAGATCTGTCTGCACCCTTCAATAAGAACCTGCTGAGGGCTGCTAGCTTTCCATTTAGACTTTGCACTTCCTTTAGGGACTTAGGAGGCTGCAAATCCGTGATGGCCTTAACCTTCGAAGGATTGGCCTTAATACCTTGCTTGGTGATCAGATGTCCCAAAAATTGTCCTTCTTCCACACCGAAGGAACATTTCTTGGGATTTAACTTCATGTTGATGGCGCGAAGCTGGTCAAAGGTTTCCTTGATGTCGGAGAGCATATCCTCCTCCGTTCTACTCTTGATAACCATATCGTCTACGTACGCCTCAAGATTCCTACCTATCTGCTTGTGGAAGGCTTTGTCCACTAAACGTTGGTAGGTAACACCTGCATTTTTCAAACCAAAAGGCATCTTTTTGTAACAAAAATGACTTTTCCTGTAAAAAAGGCTGTCTTTCTTCATCCTCTTCCGCCATTTGTATTTGATGATAACCCTTGTAAGCGTCCAGAAAACATTTCAGCCGAAACTCTGACAAGGATTCTACTTTCCAATCGATTTCTGGCAGGGGATAGTAGTCCTTCAGACAGGCTTTGTTGATATATGTAAAGTCCACACACATCCGCCACCCTCCGTCATGCTTCTTGACCATCACCGGATTGGCTACCCAAGTTTGGTACTTCACCTCCCTGAGTATGCCTGCTGCTACGAGCTCATCCACTTTTTTGCATGCTGCGACATTTCTTTCAGGAGCCAAGCTTCGACGCTTTTGCTTAATAGGTTCAATATGTTTGAACTTATTAAGATTGTGTTCAGTGTCGAAGGGCTTTCCATCTATGGTGAGAGTTCTGGGGACCCCCGTCATGTCAGAGTAGGTCCATGCGAAGACATCTGCGTTCGCCCGTAGTACCTTTGCTAATTCAGCTTTAAGAGAGGTAGGGAGCTGCTTCCCAATTACCACCGTCTGGTCAGGGTAGAGATCATTTACTACAATACGTTCTTCGGCATCAGTACAGCTGAGAACATCTTTCAGAGGCTCTTCCAAGACCTGTTTGACCCTTTTGCCTACTTCTGTAGGCTTCTTCACGTTGTAGCTGGAGAAAACCGTTCCGATACTGAATGGTGTTTGGAATTTGACTGCGGCATGTATAGTGGAGACAACGATGCCCATCTTCTGCATTTCGGTTCTTCCTATTAACAGGTTATAGGGAGATTCAGACCTTACGATCGCGAAAACCAGGGTTTCTGTTCTTTTTAGCCTTCCTTCTCTAATCGTAACCTCTAGAGGGACTTTTCCCAAGGGCCATGAGTGTTCCACCGAGAACCCTACTAAAGGTACCTTCAAATCTAGTCTCTTCGACCTTATCGAAGGTTTGAGCTTTAGAAAAAAATGTTCGTAGATCACTTCACAAGAGCTACCACAGTCTAGGTAGGCCCTGTTTACTTCTCTGTTGGAGATCAAGACCTTGATGACCACGGGGTCATTTGAAAGAACTTTGCCTGTGATTGAAGAAAAAGTGACATCTCCTACTCCGCATAATGCTTCCTCCGCTTCTTTCCTTTTTAAACCAGAGTCATCGTTGTACACCATGAGGATGGGTGCTTCGGCGGGTGTGGTGTCTCTCCCCAACTGTGTGTCGGAGACCTTTTCTTTACCTTTCTTTATACCCTTCACCAAATGTCCCAATTGGCCAGACTTCATGGCCTCTTCTATCTGTTTCTTGAGTTCTCTGCAATTATTGGTGTCGTGCCCGTAGTCGTCATGGAAATAGCAGTATTTGGTGGTATCCCTGGTCCTTCCTCTGCTTGCCAAACGAGGAGGAGGATCAAAGGCCTTCGCAGCATTTTCTATAGCGAGTATCTCCCTTGGAGATTTAGACAGATTAGCCAAGAGCCCGTGGTTGATGTTTTTCTGGTAGGGCGTAAACCTGTCCCTGCCTTTGTGTCTGTTCTTTGACCCTTCCCACGAAGGATGCTTCGGGACCTTACTGTGACTTTCTTTAGTTTTGACCGGAGCCCCGTTGTAAGCCTTCTGTTCCGTAGGCCTTCTCCACTAAGCCCTTGTAGGTTGCAGGAAGGTCAGTGGAGAGGAATTCCACCAAACTTCTGTTCCGTAGGCCATGCACGAACCCTGAGATGCGTTGGTCTTCGTGCAGACCCAGTATCTGTAAGGTGTCATCGGTGGATCTGGTGATGAAAGCCCTGGTGCTTTCGTTTTCTTTCTGCTTGATGTTGTGCACTGTTAGGTGCTTTCTTGTGAAATTTTTCTGCTGACTGAAATGTGATCTGAACTTGGCCTTGAGATCATCCAAGTTTACAATGCTACCTGGTTTTTGCCCGTTCCACCATATACGAGCAGAGTCTCGTAGGGTATATGTAAACATGTGGCAAGCAACGGGCAAGACCCACTTATGCATTCTGATAGCCCCTTCGAATAGGTGTAAAAAGTTATCCGGGTCCCCCTTCCCATCATAAGTACCAATATGCGCGGGCATTTTCAACCCATCATGCAAAGGGTAGTCTTCTATCCATCTTACGAAGGGTGTTGTGGAACCCATGGGCTCCGAATAAAGGCAGTTATAAGGTGGCATGTAGGTAGGGGCAGCATTGTACGGGTTATGATTTGGAGGTATTCCAACAGGGTTTTGGTTAACATTATGAGGGTAAGCAGTAGGTATATAAGGTTGGTGACTTCCGACAGGGTACGAAGGATATACCATAGGTTGTCCGTAGGGCATGCTTCCGTATGGTTGAGTAAAACTGGGGTTGCTAGCCTGCCCATTAGGTTGGGGATAGACCCCTTGAGGGTAAGATTGAGTCTGAAAAGGAGGGTACATACCATGAGGAGGAAGATTTCCTCCCCCGTTCATTTGAGATAGATTGCCTTCTACGCCGGATGTGTGAGAAGGCTGCAACAGAACCCCTGCCTCAGTTCTTCCCAGATGAGCCGCCAAAAGTGGTGGCAAGTTAACCTCCGTAGTTTCCCTTCGGTGACTCCTTCCATTGGAGCCTTGCATTGTTCCTTCCCTTCTCGTCGGAGCCCTCTCCGGAACATCTTCAAAACCAACCGACCTTCCACTCGGCCTTCGACTGCTCAGAGACCCTATCCTTAGTACTGAGCGTGTAGCCCCAGGAGCCAAGGGCATGGCCTCCATTTCCAACTCTTCGTCATACTCATCGCTTGAGTATTCTAACTCCCTTCGCATTTCCACATTCCGAGCTTGCCTCCTTCGAGCCCTCAGTAAAGATTCTAAAGCTTCGATGTTAGCTTCGACAAACGCTGGACTGATTACCGGTTCAGGGTTGGCCGAGGTTGAAGCATGGTTGTTGGGAGTTATTTCAGGGTGAGATCGTGTGGTAAAGGTGGATGCGGTTATATTGGGAAGGTTGTTAGGATCATTGACTGGGATTGGTGTCAAGGTCGAGAAACCCGGAGGGGGTGTATCCTCTCTTCCTTGATTCATGCCGTAAAACTAGTAAGCGTGATTGACTGGGTGTAAGTTTGGAATAACGAGACCAATAGTAGCGGGTCCCACGGATGGCGCCACTGATTGTACAATAATTCGTACGACCAGGCCTTCGATGGTGATCGAAGGGTATGAGGGGTGATATGCTTGCGCCAAACTTGTAGCCAATATGCAATAAGAAATAGTAGACACTTCGTTAAGTGATTGCGCAGGGGTTGGGCCCTGCGAACCACCTCCAGCGTGAGAGTAAGTATGTGATATGTGTTGTAAGTAATATGAAGTATGTGAAATAATGTGTTGAGTGAACATACCATTGAAATGACTCGTCCAACCTATTTATAGGTGAAGAAAATAGCTTGGAGAGTGTTAGCACACGTTTAGGAGATCATGGGGGCGTCCCCTGATTTGTGGTAACCGCTAGGGCTTCATCCCCACTATCTCTGCCTTGGCGGGGAAGCTAAGGAAATAGTGGGAACGTGGGGGAAGACCAAGTCAAGGTTCTCCTTTGTCTTGGCGCCTTCAAAAGAAGACACCGAAGGGCATAGGCTTTCGGCTGGCGAATTCCCAACTGGTAACCATATCAATGATGAATGGTTTTATGCCACCAATGACGTATGAAGAAAGACTTGGGTCTTCGTAATGCAAATTTGACTGAGGCCGAAGGGGGGTCCTTCGACCTGATCGGAGGGTACTTCATCAACGCGCAAGCACACGAATTGGGTACGGCCCAAGAATATGTTATTTCCGAATAGCATAAGGTTATCACGAATAACAAAAATGGTGAATAGCTGAATCACCAAAGTACGTAAGAGGTATTGCAAGCCCAGTACTGGGAGGATAGCCCAAAAATTATCCAAAGACTATTACAAACGTGCATATCCGTATAACGTTAAAAATAGCACCGCACAAACAAAAAGAGTGCGCAAAAGACTATTACAAACGTGCGTATCCGTATAACGTTAAAAATAGCACCGCACAACACAAAAAGAGTGCGCAAACGACTATTACAAACGTGCATATCCGTATAACGTTAAAAATAGCACCGCACAAACAAAAAATGTGCGTAAAAGACTATTACAAAACGTGCATATCCATATAACGTTGAAATAGCAAACGAAAAATGGAAGATAACATGCAACAAAGGCATCAAGAACTCGAATATAAAGAAAAGTTGCAGCATAAGATACAAAACAAAAGGAAAAAGGCTGGAAACAATCATCGCAAGTATCATAAAGCAAACACAAGCATCGTTAAGATGATTACAAAAAAATAACACCAAACATCCGCACTAAGGCGGTAGTATTTGCTTAAGGCTCGGACAGCACAGTGGAGACCTCGCTTACTCCAGAAGATGGGTCATTGGCAACTTCAGCAAGGGTGTTAGACACACCAACATCATAATCTTCAACAGAATTGGGTATCACGGAAAATCAGAAGTACTAGCAGGAAGGGGCGCAACCGGTGAAAGAGCAGTGCAAACAGAGGCTGGCTCACCAGCCGAAAATGTTCCCACACCCATTACATTACGAGCGGAGAAAGGGTCAATGGAGGAATTGTAAACATCGACAAGAGACAACCGATAACCATCAAGGCGTTTTCTAACCTGATCAACCCTCTTTTGAACAACCTCTAAAGAGCTAGACAAAGCGTTGTTGCCAACAACGACATTACTACCCTTATCGTAAACAGGGATAATAAGTTGCTCAAGATCCGGCTGTAACCCCGCAATCATGGGAGCATCAGCGGAAGGCTCATCAACACGGAGAATATCCATAACTTCAGCAATACCAGCATTCTTGCTGGACTTGAGCACGGCAAGCAACGAAAACTCCACATTTTCAAGGGCTCTCACAGCGGAAACATAGTGATATTCTGCGGAAGGATTATATGAAGCAAGCTCCTCAAGCTCTCTTTTCTCCTTACCATGAATAATACCCGCAACTAAGCCTTCCTGCATACCCTTACCAACAGCACGCTCAATAACTTTTGCCATTGCCGCAGTATACTCTGGAGAGTTTAAGCACTTAAACACATCGAGACTCATACCATTCGTCAATAACCAACGAAGGCTAGATAATAGTGTAAGGATTCAAGGATAAAACTCCTCAGCCAGATGACTAGCCAGGGCATACAAGTCAGCAACGGCCGAATCAACCTTCCGCATAAGCCCGACCACCTTAGCATCCTGAATCTTAAAAAATTCCTCCTCTAAAGCAGCAAAGGATGGAGCCCGATTGCGGAGCTCAGAACATAAATCTTCCAAAGCCCGTATCTACAAACAATACAAAGTTTTTTTTTTTTTTTTTTTTTTTTTTTTTTTTTTTTTTTTTTTTTAAAAAAAAGAAGAGGAAACACAGATGCATACCTGCCAGGAAAGACTAGAATTCTGAGACTTAAGAACAATAATCTCAGCTCGCAAAGCGGATGACTCTAAATCCTTGGCATCAAGGGATGAGTGAAGGGATGCTACCTCGGCTCGAAGAGAATTTCGCTCTCCCTCAAGCAAGGAATTTTGTTCCCTTAGGGACGAAAGCTCAACAACAGAAGCTGCTATGGACGCAGTATCAGAAGATGCCTGGGAAGAAATAGCATTGGCAACCTCAGACTTCAAAGTCGAAATGTCCTTATCCTTACTCGACAACAAGGACGATAAGCGTTTCCGCTCCATGGCATTATACTCTAAACGCTGACGGACTTCAGAACTAAAGCTCAATTGTCAGGCCATGGCAACATTAAACTCACCTAGGAGGCGCTCATACCCCATATCGCGAATAGAGGAAAAAAAGGCAGGAGGAACAAACTCGTCTACCATAGAACGACACTCATCAACATCATCAAAAAGGGAATTCTTGGCAACATTCCACCTCGGAATATGAACACTATACAAAGAACTAGAATCCGGGTCATCAACAGTCCGAATATCCTCAACCGGGACATCAAGACCTGAAAGGTCATCAAGAATCGGATAAACACTAGCAATTGGAGAAAGGCAACCTGGAAGGGAGGAACAAACATTAACTTAACCTTTCCCCTTCCCAACAAAATAAGCAGCAGTAATGACAGCATCTGTTATAACAGGCATAGGAGAACTACGAATAAGCAAATAAAGAACAAGTAAATAAAAGGAAGAAGCGACAAAAGAATAAAGCAAAATAAAAGCGTAAACAAACAAACCTGGAAGGAGAACCATCAGGATGCAACAAACCAAAACCAGATTCAGTGGGCATTCCAGCTTCATAAAGGGGAGTAATCGATAGTAAAGGAGAAGAAGAAGAAGAATGAGTGGGCAAAGCATTTAAACAATATTCAAGAGATTGCGAACTTTGAGCTAGCAACTTCTTAATAGATTCTGAAGACTTACCACCAGTAGAGGCCCTACTGGAATCGTTAAGGTCGCTCCTTGCCTTCTTAGGGGGATGAACGAGGTTAATACAAACTTTCCTCCTCTTCTTACTAGAACCAAAAGCCACCGCACTATCAAAACCAATATCAGAACCTAAATGGTCAGGTCGCGGAACAACACCATCTGATGGTTGAGAAACCACAATTCCCGAACAAGCAGCTACATGCTCAACTCCACTTGAGAAAGGAGGAACAAAAGGGATAGTACGACCTTCGGTCGATTTTAACAAAGGAACTTCATCATCTTTCCGGGGCCGAGTATCAACAAGCAATCCCAAAGGGTTTTTATTCTTAACCAACGACAACAAATCCATAGTTGTAGCAAACAGACGAAAAAGAAGCATATATCAGCAAAAAATAAAGTAAAAGTAATAAAAGAGAAAAACATAGATATGATATACCCACCCCGATTCTCTTGATCATAAAACACGGGATAAAAGTCATTGCCCAAAGTGTAATTACGGCTCAACCCAACCAAACAAAGGAAGGGTTCCGGAAACTTAACAAAAGAAGAAGCATTGGTAACAAGAGAAGCAACGTGTCCAGCATTAAATTCGGTATTCCTAGGAACGGAATCCTTAGGAAGACGTCTGCTAACGAAAAAAGGATGAATAGAAGGACAAGCAAATGAGCCAATCCAGAAAAAGTGATCGTTCCAACTTTTAAGACAATCAAGGGGCTTGGTATAGGAAACACCAAAGCTATCAGCACGCTTACTAAAAGAAATCCAGCCATGACTCCGAGACAAGACATAAAAACACCTAAACAAACCAATTGAGGGTTCAATACCAAGGGCAAAACAAAGAATTTCAAATTGAGAAACCTTAGCAACACCAATAACGAAAAGCTGCGAGATATGAATACGATAGTAGTCAAGAATTGAAACAAGGAAAGAAGACAAGGGAAGACGGAAATTGGAAAACTCAAAGAAACGGGTGTAGACACCAATCTTCCCATTCGGTGCTTCACGAATACTTTTGTCAGGATCAGGCAATTTTGGATGAACACAGCTCGGAATCGAATAATCAATATAGAAACGGTCAAGTGCCTTCTGGGATAATTTAGACTTAGTAGAAGAAAAAGTACCCATAGTAGAAAAAAAAAAGAAAAAAGGGAATCAAGAGCCTAACTTGACAACGGAAGATGGAAAACGGACACAACCAAGAGTAACACCAGATTGAAGAATAGCGTTCGCAACAGAAGAACAATAAAAAAAATGGCGAAGGTCAAAATGTGGGATATTTATACAAACGGAACGACGATTAACCTAGAAAACAATAAGAGAGGACACGCTTCCAAAATACAATCTAATCCAACGGTCAGATACAAAGCCACACGGATAAGGATGGTACAAGACCAAGGGCCCACGAAGTCAAATTAACCGAAACATGGAAAGCCGTAAAACGCCCACGTTGTAAAAAACACTTCCCAAGGAAAGGAAGCGTCGAAGGAACGCTTCATGAATACGGAAGAAAAAACGACTCACAAGATAAAGTCAAGTAAATACACCGCATGCGACAAAATCCACACGCAGTGCACATACTAGACTGGGGGGACTGGATGGTATAGCAGTCCTTAAAGGAAGAAAAATGTACTTCCAGAAAAGAAAAAATGCATGACGAAATCCTTAGTCAACTCAAGTCTAGTGACATTCACCGCATGCGACAATATCCGCACGCAATGAACATACTAGAATGGGGGGACTTGATGACGTATAGTATGTATAACAGGCCCACTAAGCCCAAAACATACTCTACGTCCACTCTAGGCTCAGGTCCAATGACCGCAAATCCTGGACTCAGATCCAATAACCACAGACCCTGGGCCAACAGTAAGCCCAATGACTAAGTTGGCCACGACCTAGGCCTTGGAATGTGCACAAGATGCCTAACGAGTTGAACCTCCAACCGTTAGGCCTCTCATGTCTGCGTCCGTGAATAACACGGAACCCTTGTTCGTCAAGGGTCCGGCTCCGGCAACTAACCACTATATGCGATAATCCAGGGAGCCCCAGCGGCAAACCTTGCCTATAAAAAGGGCTCTAATCCCCATACAAGGTAGAACAACTTTCTCTCTCATAATTACACACATACTATTACTTTCCCTCTCAAGAATGCATACTTACTCTCACGCCGGAGTCTAATCGTGGGGTCCGTCTCCACGGTAAGACTAATGGTTTACCTTTCTTGTGCAGGGATCTCATCCAAATCACTTGAATTAGTACAAGATCTGTTAATACAAATAAACCGTAAAAACGTTTATTAATAGTTTGCGATCTCTTTGTGTTTTGTTGATAACAAATATAATGTTATCTTAAGTACAATTCTAAGGATACATGTTATGTTTTGTAAAGCATTTACATATAGCCATTTAATACAAATTGTTGTAATAAATCATTTTTTGTAATAGTTTATTAGGATGGGTAAAAATCACAACCCATGGATCATATCCATAACCCATGGTATTGACCCATACCCACTTAACTAGATACATTGAACTCATTAGATACATTGTATCTAAAGAAATACCCATGGACCAACCCATAACCCATGACCCATGACCCATAACCAAAAAACCCATGGGCAAAAAGGAGCGTCCCACGGATCCCTAGGTTTACACTAGACGGATCTCTTGTGGGAGGGATCCGTGGGATCTGGGGAACAGTGGCAAGTTTTGCCTATAAATAGAGAGCCATTTCTTCATTCTAACTCACCCTTCTTCTTACTAATTCTCTCATATACTCTCATTCTCTTCTAACAAAAGATCACTTGATCTAGAGAGTTGTTCTTCTTTCTTTCTATAGTGATTCTCATATAGGTCCTTCTCTAAGATGAGATCACGAGCATTCTACAAGTCATCCAAGCAAGGGGTCCTTGATTTATTTGTTCCTCCACAAGATTTATATAGCAAAGATCTTGTATTTGATATTTCACATAGTTGTTGTGTAATAGTCGTGTTGGTTTGGTCCACCGTGTTACGGACTCGGTATTTAGCTTTGTACTGGAAAAAGGTGTAAGCAACGTTGTGAAGGCTTCTCCGCCAAGTTGAAGGAGTTTGTTGACATAGTGCTTGAACTCTCGAGTAGGTGACTTGGGGGGGAGTGGAGTAGGGCAAGAAAGGTGTCCTTGTAGCCGAACCACTATAAATCGGTTGTGTCATTTCTATCCCTTGCTAACTTTATTTACTTGCTTTATCATTAGATCTATACTTTCTCTACATCCATACTATTTCACATAATATCGAATCTAAAGTTTTTGAAACTAACTTAAAATCGGCAAAACTATTCAAACCCCCCTTCTAGTTTTCCACAAGATCAATCCACCAAAGGCTTGCCGGCCTAGCCCAGTAAGCTACGTCCAGACTTTCCGTAACCCATCAAACAAATTGTACTAACAATTAGGGTTTAACTTATGCGTAAGAAAAGGGTTTCAAGTTATGCATAAAATGAGGGTTTTGCTTACTAGTAAAACCAACAGAAATGACCAAAACAATTTTTTAAGCACCAAAACACTTTGTACTCTCAATCCTTTTGATGGAACAGCTTCAATAACACTTAAATAACACAAAAGTTTTGAACTTTAACAACTAAAATGAATATTGAGCTTAAGCGTAAAGATGAAGAACCAAAGCAAAACGAGTGAAAAACGTAAAATAACACGAAAAGTTCCAAAGTTTTTTGCTAAAAATAGGATTCTAAACACTATATTAACCTTAAAACTTTCCAAGCTTCAAGATTTAAGTGCAAAAAATCAAAGTTTACGCGTATGAAAGGTTTTTAACGAGAGAAAAGTACGTGTAACATGACAAACTTCAACACAAAATGTTTCACTAAACTCAATGGCGATTGATATCACTGTTAGGTCACCATAATATGAACACAAGTATGTTAGATGTATGATAGAATGATAGATAGAGAGGGACAGATGGAATCTTTCACACACAAGGCAATATGAAATGTTTAAGCTTAGTATGAAAGGAACTAACACTCTCAAATGAGAGTTTACAATGTATTTATAGGCAAGGGAGGTAGGGTAACATATCTAGTCCCTTCCCTTGGCCTTATGGGCCTTTGTATAGGCTCATGGGCTTACTACATAAGCCTAGCATTAATTACAAACATATAAGCCTTAATTAAGCAACCTATTACATATAAATGACCGACACTTGAAATACTAATTACAAGTGATCCCAACAGTATTAACAATCTCCCCCTTTTTGTTGGTGATAAAACAAAAAGTTATTTTAATTAAAAACTAAAATTCATAAAATTTTGAATTGGAGTTTTTACTCTCTTCTCCCCCTTTCTTTCGAAAGAAAAAGAGCGTAAAAAAGAAACTAACAAATAGTAAATAAATTTAGAAAGAATTTTGAGAAAATATTATAGAGGTTAAGAAGTTTAGAGAAAGAAGTGTAGAGAGAAGAGGTAGTAAGGTAAGAAAAAGGGTCTCGTTTTAACTCCCCTTGACGGATGCTTCCCTTTGGTGATGGCGTCAAGCAATTAAGAAGACTAAACGAGTGTATTGTAATTAATTTGCAACGTTTTTACTTTGACAAAAAGCTCCCCTTGACGAATGCTCTCTTTTGATGAGGGCGTCAAGTAGTTAGGAAGACTAAGTGAATGTATTGCAAGTATTTTGCAATATTTTGCTTTGATGAAAAGCTCCCCCTTGTTGAGGGAGTCAAAGTCTTCATGTGTATTTTAAAAATCTACAAAATAAAGGTTAAAAAATAAGTATATGGTGCATTGTTTCCTGCAAATGAGCATCAAAAAGTGTTTTTGTTCACTTGGTTCTGCCGAATCCTTCACTTGAGGGATCCGTCAAGACTAATTTGAGGGATCCGGGTACCTGAAACAAAGTAGTTTCATTTAATAAAATGGAAGAAATGATATACATATTTCAATTCTCTAAAAGTAAGAAAATGATACACACATGTAACAAAATAAGAAAAATCCTAAGAAAGAACACCACTTGTGCTTGCATTCCAAGGTTTAGGGACGGTTAGGTCTATTGACTTCATCAAAACGTTCTAAAAGATGATAGAACATGAAACTTACTTCATCATGTACTTCATGGACTAACCGTTTGACATGTTGAAAATGATAGCAATCATTGTCATGGCTTGGAAATAGTGGTGGTAAGAATGGAGAAGTTTGTGGAGGTAAGTTTGATGAAGACGGTGGAGGTTCCACAAAGGATGGAGAATTTTATGGAGGTAAGTTTTGATGAAGGAGGTGGTGGTTCCACAAAGGATGAAGGTGGTGGCATATGTGTTGATGGTGGAGGCAAAGAAGTATCAACATCCATATGGTCCGGTTTTTGAGGTTGGAAATTCCTCATAATCCAAAATGGACCATTTGAGGGTGAAGGAGAGAAAGACACATGTGTTAGTGAAGTTCCAACACCAAAGTTTTGGTGAGAAGGTTGTTGTGGTGCCATTTTATCAATTGATGAGAATGTGGGTAATGGTGGTGGATGAGAAGGCCTAGGTGGAAATCTTCTAGAAAATATAGGTTTGGTGATGAGTGAGGTGTGGTAAAGAAGAGAACTCTAGGTTCTAGAGGTGAAGGTTTGGTTGTTTTAGTGGAGATGAGAGTGTTTGGTTTTGAAGGTATGGTGATGTTTGGCAATGGTTGTTTGGTGGGAAAAAGTCTTTGAGGAGTTGGTTTAATGGGTAGAGTTGGTTGAAGAGGAACTATAATGCTTTGAGTTTTGTTGGGTGATGACTCGGTTGATGAGATTTCATGGACAACAAGAGAAACTTTCTTTGGAGGGCCTTTGGTTGTTGAGTTTGCACTAGGTTCTTTTCTCATGGTGAAATGGCAAAAAGTAAGAATTGAAGGAGGACGTTTTGCTACTGAGAATGAGTGTTTGAATGGTGGTTTTGGAAGTACAAACATAAGTGGTTTATAAAGGGAGAAATTAGGCAAGTGAATTAAAGCCTAAACCATTAAAGTTCTTTAAATTGCAATGATTTGCATGCACAAGAGTTAACTACAGTGTTGCTCTGTTCTAGGGAGTCATTTAAGACAATGTGGAGTGTTTAGATTAACAAAGAGGGTTTGAAATGTTTATATCAAGTGATTAAAACCTTTTTGGGCAGCCGGTTCCAACGGATCCCTCCCTTGAGGGATCCGACTAGATTTAAGCTAGGGATCCGGCTATCAGAAGCTAAGAAAAGGAATGACTGGGTTCTAGCAAGGTCTAGTACCTACATATCCTGCGTGATTTGGTCCACTAAGATGTCTTAAATGGTAGAAGACTTAAATGGCCAAGTATAATGAGTGAGAATAGCCAATGATGCCTTTCATGGAGAGAATGGAGTTTTAGAAACACCAATGAATGATCATGGATGACACTAAAAGTTTTGAGGATGGTAAATGGTTGTAGAAACCAGATGGTGATTAAAGAAAAGTTTAGAAAATTCCTTAAAAATCACAAAAAATGAAAAACTGTTATGAACAAGAATTGAGGGAATGAAAAGTATTCTTCAATTAATTATAATGTAGGAGATACAAAGGGTATATATAGATAAATAATAGGGTAAAAACCCCGATAGTTAATTGGGTCATGGGCATCTTATGGGTTATATGGACATCCACTAATTATTATCCATAACACTCCCTCTTGGATGTCTATATTGTTAATACGCTTAGGAATTGTCGCCTCATTAAAAACCTTGTCAAGAAAACCCAGTGAGACAAAACCATGACTAAGGGAAAAAGAGTGCAGCGCGTATTATCTCCCTCTGATGACTATATCACTTGATCTCTTTGAGTCGGCGCATCCCAATGTTGTGTCTTAGTTTCTATATGTTGAGCTAGAAAGTCTCTCGGTAAACAGATCCGCCAAATTGTCGTTTGAACGAGCTTGTTGAACAATAATATCACAATTCTTCTGTAAGTCATGAGTGAAGAAGAATTTTGGTTAAATATATTTCGTCCTTTCGCCCTTGATATAACCTTCTTTAAGTTGAGCAATACATGTGCATTATCTTCATGAAAAACTGTTGGTGCCACCTTCTCTGAATAATTACCACATGATCTACGTATGTGTTGTATCACACTTCTTAGCCAAACACATTCTCGACTTGCTTCATGTATCTCTAGAATTTCTGCATGGTTGGATGATATCGGTGAGATCGTCTGCTTAACTGAACATCATGAAATTGCGGTTCCTCCACTTATAAATACATATCCAGTTTGTTGATCGACCATTGTAAGGGTCAGACATTCTGGAAGATATGTAATCTTCTAATATAACTCAAATACCTCTAATCAGTATCTTATAAGATATGGACATCCATATTATAATTATCCATAACAATCCCCTTGGATGTCCATTTGAGGATTATGCCTCGTTAAAACCTTACTAGACAAAACCCAGTGGGACAAAAATCTAGTGAAGGAAAAAAATACATAATTCATTTATACGCTTGGGTATGTTGCCTCATTAAAAACCTTGCTGGAAAACCCTATGGGGACAAAACAATGGTCAAGGGAAAAAGAGTGCAACACGTATCTTCTCTCCCCCTGATGATCACATCACTTAAATCTTTTAGTTGGTGCAATCCAATATAATAAACAAACTTCTTTAATGTCACTATAGTAAGTGTCTTGATAGAATATATGTTTGATTCTCATATAAACACGTGTTCTTCACATATCAAGAAGGATTAAACATATGGCATACTTATCATTATACGAGTACATCCCCGTACTTCACAAGTTATATAGTATCAAAGAATACAAAGTTAATGAAATATTATATCATTTATGACCACTAGTGAGAAAAATCAATGTTTTATATACATTATAACTATGACACCCATAAATCGATATTGTGATCATCATCTTTATAAGTAAAGGGGTCTTTCTTCATCAATTGACCTCATAAACATGAGCGTCATTTATCCATATAAAGATATATAACATCTTTCTTTAGCTTTCATTATGAAAAATGATTTCATCTTTAAGATGTTTAATTCATAAAATAAGACAAAACTTTGTATTTCATTTCAAGGTATTCAACCGTCTTGAAAATCTCCTCATGAGTTCCATTCACATTTACCTCATCAAAACATATATAACTTATACCATATACAAATCTCTTTAAAACAAACATAGGTAAATTTTGTTATTTCAATGGCTCATTTTAAACCAATACCATATTTCCTTTAACTTATATAGTGATTTATTCAACTTGATCAAGTGTTATTCTTGAAAACTTTCTTATATGCTTCAGCATTTTAAATCATGAGACATGCTTCATGCATTTTATATCCATCATGGAATCTCAACTTCAAATGAGCTCTATTCATTTTCTTTTAGGCGCATGCCAATTATTTATCACAATGCCAGACTTCTATAATTACAAAATACATTATTGGATCCACCACATTAGAACATGTCTGCTCAAGATAATTTTCTATTCTTTGTGAAATATATGTGTGCCATCAGTTGTGCCTTGAATATCATGATTCCAGTAATTCAATTTCGCTTTCACATAAAGACCGATGCATATCCAATAATTTTGGACATTCATGAGTACAGACTTCAAGTCCCAGTAACCATGTCTCATCACAAGAGACTTCAATCTTTTATTAGTTCTATGCGTCTTTATATCTTTTGGCCATTCATTTACATCTACACTTCCTGCATGTATGCTTCCATGATCCTCACCATGATTATAGCGCTATCTTATTTATTTACATAATCATTGCCATGTGTATTATTGTGTACAATATCACCATCGACGTTGATTCATTTATATTTTCGATTCCACATTTTACTAGACATTGCAATATATCATTTATTGATATCTCATTGTTTTTCAAGTACCTGGGGTTTTTCAATTACCTTCATGTCTAGTTTCTCTGTAGGAGAATTATTATGGGGTCTTTATTACCTCGATTAGAGACCATTTGACGTGTCTTGCTCCATTTTATCTATTCATTCGAGGACTTTTATTTGGAATCGATTAGTCTATCACGTTGCAGACGTGCCATAGACTTACTATCAAACATTGATTTTCGTTTTGGGACATACATTATAATTGGAGCATTAGCAGCGTATGTATGATCTAGTCACTTTATTTAGGTCACAAAACTTGTCTGGAAATTACTAGATCTTGAATGTAAATTGTCCCTTGAACTTTAAGTTCATTTTTATTAGTGTGAGGATCAACATTTTTATATCATAATTCATTCCATATTTCTCGCTGCTCATTCTCCCCTGAATGATTTATCAACTTCAACATCCCTTGTGTGCGTTGTGGTGGATTTACAATACGAGTTCCGCACATTTACATAAAACTTTATATGGGAAACATATGGTTTGTGACCGAAACCATTCTAATAGGGAGAATTCATTATTAATTGTTGCTCATTCTAATATGGTTGGCAAGATGTGACCGAAACATATGGTTTTGTTCTCACAATTATTGGCTTTGCAATCAACTGAAGACGTTTTATGAACGTTTCAACAAAAGCAATTCGCGTACGAACATGGGCTACTTTTAAGTTCGACACTTATTCCAATAATTACCCAACATATGGAAGTATTCACCACCATTTTCAAAGATACAATTTGGAAAATCATGCTCGCATTTTATAAGACGAGCCATTCATCACGCTAACCTTAAGTTGCGTCTTTGATAATCATTTTGACGATGCATCGATTTTTAAATTCAAAATGATTCACATGGCGGATGAATAGGCCTACATACATCCCCTTTATGTTAATTCCAAAACTTTATAGGACAAAGTCCTTACTTTAATTTGGTGATGATTGATGAACAATTAACTTCCAATGAGAATAATCAAATCTATATTTGAAGAAACTAATGTTTCTTCTATACATTTCACATCATCATTGAACCGGGATGGTCGAGTCGGTCATGCCAATTAATACAATAATATTGGCTCATAAACTTATATTTTATGACCACATGTACTTCACTTTCTCTTGACTTTATATAAAAGTCGAATTATATGAAGAACTTAACACATCATCATATTTAAACTTATATTTCTCCAATCAAATTTATATAAGCATTTCTATGGCTTCAACATAGTTCAGTGTAATTGCACATTTAGGCAAACTATAAAGTGCATATCAAGTAGATACTAGATGCTAATTTCAAGTATTATACTTCATACGAGTAAATGTTGGAAACTAATCATGAATCAACATCATAAGACATGCAATTGCATAGTCATATTGAAAGTGTTGTCATGATGAAACTCTTTATGAAAAACTATACGCCACAGCAGTACACTATCATACAACAAGTTATACGTCATTTTATATTATCAAACTTCGATAAAGATATGGGCGTTTAATATTTTCCAACTAGTAATTAAACATACAAATAAATAGAGAAAGACATATGTAAATTGTGACAAAATCGCATAAACCATTATGATCACCCATGCAAGTTTATCCGTTACTTTATAAAATTGATAGTACTTATGTGTACTGTCAAACCTTAAATCAATAATAAAAATCACATAAACTAAGGTGTGCAAACATAAATATAAGTATAAAAAAAATCTTAGTGATATCTCCACCCGCTTCATGCCATGATTTTCTATTTTCAGTAGTAAATAAAGTTCAAACAATGAAAACGCACGTCTCAAATCGTAGCTAAAGTGATTACTATTTTAATGCATAAATAAAAGCACACAGGTATGAGCTAATCATATATCGCTTTAATGCGTATCAATGAAAATATTAGATGGCAATTGCTATCAGACTTTAAATAAATTAACAAGCAAGTTGAAGATTATGACAATATGAGAATGTATAAGCAAAATTTGATGTCATAGTTCACTTTATAAAATCAGTTAGATACCAGATAATACAGATATAATTAAAGTGAACAAGATTAACCACATATGAAAAATGGAAAGCACACATATATAACATCTCTGACCCTGTTAGATAATTTGTTTCATTACTTTGAATATATTCAGTCATATTCTTTAACTTATTATTATATACACTAAAAGGCGGGGAGGTTACTGTAGCAAAGCAAGCATTTAATGCAAAGTTTCCTAACTTGGCAGAAATAGTCCCTGATATTTAAGTGGCGCTGCAAAATTAGTCTTGCGGCATTAATTGCTATCTATAGCAATCTGGCAAAAATAGTCCCTAAGGTTTAAGGGGCGTTGCAAGGTAAGTCCTGTAGCAAACATCAATTGCACACTTTCCTAAGTTGGCAGAAATAGTCCCTGATGTTTAAGTGGCGCTGCAAAATAAGTCCTACAGCATTAATTGCTATCTATAGCAATCTGGCAAAAATAGTCACTAAGGTTTAAGCGACGTTGCAAAGTAAGTCCTGTAGAATTAATTGCTAACTATAGCAACTTGGCAAAATTAGTCCCTAAGGTTTAAGTGTCGCTACAAAGTAAGTCCTTTCAAGCCAATCCCGCTGCATCGCGCGGGTTCCCATACTCGTTTATACCAATATGTTAGTTCTTCTGATATGTACAATCTTATTAATGTAATCAATACTTTACTATTTTTTTTAAGGGGTACGTTTCATCTACTTGATAAAAATCAGTTATGATTATAAACTATATCTTAGCAACACATGTAAGTTAATATAGTGTGTCAAAGAAAACTCATAAAATAGTGCTAAAATAAAGTAGTTAGTAATCTAATTAACATGTCCAACAACTATATTAAGTATTTACCCTTGCATGTGTTAAGGACGTATAGGACTAAAAACCTAAATGGTACCATAATACCAATAATGTGTAAACCATTCTAGATGATAGTGTTTGTTAACAAGTGATCATATATTATAAGTATAATTAAATAAACTGAATACTTATATATGACTTTTAATTTATATGTGTCGGACAATTCAATAAAAATTAATCCATGTATACTCACATAGCTAAGTAATTATCTTTTTTGTAAAGGTGTGGAAGATTACACCAAAAAATAACTTGGCTCAGGTCATTGTTAAATTAATACATTAGTTTATATTAATTTTATGAAAAACTAGATTCAGAAACATATGTGGAATGTAATCGTGAATTTAACTCAATATCATATATGTGTCCTTATAAGAGTACTAGCTAGTTTAGTGAAGCATCATACATAAAGTAGACATACGTCACAAATTAACACATATAATAGTTGTCAAAATAACGTGTAACCAAACTTTTTACAAGAGTAAAATCGGTGAATTTTAAAGAACTTCGAACATGTGCCATGTATTATGATTTTCTTTTAGGAAATTACCATTAGGTGATGGATATGTCGAATAACTATGTACTTATGAGCAACTAAGATCAATTATAAATAGTGTACAACCATTATTAGAAAGAATACTCAAACAATATAGACATCAATCAAGTTGTGCATGCTACTATTAGAACAAAAACAAAAACGAATAACAATCAATCGGAATACTTACTCAAAATTAAACATGAACAATAGCACATAATCGATAGTATTACAAACACAATAAAAAGGATTACATTAATTAATAATCTAAGTATTATATTATCTCATAAAAGTTAACAACCATGTAATCTACTACATACCAACAAACACATTAAATCAGGAATATAATTATAATAATAGTGATATAATACATGACCCCATATTATTTTGCGAAAATGATTGAACGTATAGCTTTGTTGTTAACTCACGAATTAATAATTTAAAGTACACGATCTGACAATTGCTAAATAATACTATTTTATATTGTCTACCATACTCTATAGTCTTACAAAATAACTACGAATAATAAATATAAAAAGGGGTTGCAGACATACAGTACAAAATCTTTAGACCGTGTTGATAACGTGTTATGAACAAGAATTGAGGGAATGAAAATTATTGTTCAATTAATTATAATGTAGGAGATACAAGGGTATATATAGATAAATAATAAGGTAAAAACCCTAATGGTTAATTGGGCCATAGGCTTCTTATGTGTTATATGGACATCCACTAATTATTAGATTTTAGAGCATTTTAAGGTTAAAATGAGTAAAAATCAATTTGTTAAAAATGAGAGAAATATGAAAATAGGTGTTTTAAGATGAGAGAAACAATGTGTAAACATTGGAGTGGAAAGATGGTGAGTTTTGAAATAATGATAAATCAAAAACACCTTGAATGTGATCCTAAGTCATCCATGAGTGAATGTGGGATCAACTGAGCCTAAGGAAAACTTAAGTGATCTCAATGTAGCATGCTCAACTAGTCTAATAAGGTCTGGAAGGTTGGATTGATGCAAAAAGGCCTAAATTAAGCATATGTCTACCCGAATCCCGCAGATCCTTCCCTTGAGGGATCCGGCTAGTTATGGCTAAAGGATCCGACATCTGAGACAGAATCCTTAGCAGAACGGTTGCGATCCACCTATCAAATTTTGAAACCAATGATTTCTACAACAAGCATATATGTATACAAGTAAACATAGTAAGTATGGCATGTAGAAACAACATATGAGCAAGCAAACATGATCAAACGTTGTTTTAACAATCACAAAACATCCAAAATGTCAAAATGAAATAACCACATAAGAGACATAAGGTACAATTTTTGTCAATATCTTCTCTTTTTCTTCTTTACCATGTTGATGACTAAATGAGTTAGACACTTGAACATCCTTTTTGTTTGCTTGAATTCCTCGGTTTCCTTTGGAAGAGTGGGGAGTTTTTCAAAGTAGGTCATAGGATCAAGTTGATAATTAAAAATAGGGTCGATTTCAACATCATCTTCGTCCGAAGAGTCCGAGAGAGGACGAGGCCTTTTCCCAGTGACCATAAACCTTTTGGTGGGTCGTTTGGTGAGAGGTACGATAACATGGTCATCAAAAATAGGAGTAGGTTGCATTTCACTAACATGCTCAAAGAGACGGGTTAGGAGCATACCATAAGGAAGGACCATTTTTGTCGGTTTTGAAAACGCCTACCATTCTTTTGGAAATGTAATAGGCGAGATTAAAGGGATTTTGGTAGATGAGACAATAGATTATTTGGACAAGACAAGCATTAAGATGGTCTTTGTTTCCGACCAAACAAATGATATTCTCTCTAAGAATTTCTTCTCACTTTTTGTAAATGGGAATCATTTCAAAGAGTTCCATTTGAAAGGGTTCACGATGAATGAGTTATTTTTTGCGGTTGTAACGAGTTTGGTCAACTCTTTTTGTGAAGATGGTATCTCGAACTACAACGGGATCATCGAGTGGAGTCTGATAGATAAGTTTAGAGTCTAAGGCGAGGTGTTGGCATGGTATTGACCAATCCTTAGAGTACATAAAAATTCCTTCACATGGTATGCGAAGGATTTGTGCGAATGTGGTGAGAGGTAAGATGATGCTTTGGTTGTTTATGTCGAAAACTATTGAAATGGTTCCATCATTGTTTCGGATAATCATAACGCTTTTGTAGAATTCAAAGAGGAAAACCGGACAAATTTGATCATCTATTTTGAGGAGGCAACCAGATTTGATTGCGGAAAAGGCTTGAAGAATGTCGGTGTTTTCAAGGAAGGATTCTTCAATTACACGACCTTCGTGGAGAGTCATTTTTGAAGCATTTTAAAAGCTTTGCGGTCACTAGTTGATAAACCTTCTTTGCGATAATATCAGGGATATAATGGACGGTGTCATGATAGTCTTGTTGGGTGGATTTAGGCATGTTTGATCCTAGAAGAAAAACAATATTCCGATAAGGTAAATGTTTTAATGGATGACTTGATCAAGTTGGGTTTATGATCTTATGAACTTATCTTGTATTAACAATGCCTTTTCAAAAAACCTTAATATTATGGGGCTTTTTGTTTGGAGATCAATTTTTATAATAAACAATTACCAATTGATGATATAATTTTCAAAAAAACATGAAACCAATTGAATAAAGAAAATTTATAATCATAAACCCTAGGATTGAGATGACAAAAAATAGGAAGGATGAATGTAATTACTTACGATGATGTTTAGGAATGAGATACTTTGGAAGATGAAGCCCTAGGAGGAGAAGAACTGAGTTTTGGTCGTTTTAGGTTTGGGGAGATGGAAAGTGGAGAAGGTTTTGGATTTAAAAAAACGACTCTACTGTTTGTCTATGGGCTTTGACTTCATTTTTCTTCGGATAGAACGAAGTCATTGGAAGAATCATAACATGAAGATTTCTCATAATAAAATGTTTGAATGATCTATCAATATCCAACATTTGTTAAAAGTAAAAAAAAAATCTAAAACATGGTTTTTGTTTTAAGAAATTTTCTTATTTGTAGTTTTCAAACATACATGGATCGTATAAAGTTTTTAAAGTACAATATACTCTAAGAAACTTGGTAACGAAGCTCTGATGCCAATTGTGGAAAACTAGAAGGGGGGGGGTTGAATAGTTTTGTCGATTAAAACTTTGTTTTAAAGTATTTGGATCGACTTATGTCAATCTATTTAGATCGTGTGTTGGATATTGATGATTGACATATACATAAAGAATGCAGAGAGATAAAGAGTAAAGGAACACAAAACCAAGACACAAGTATTTATAGTGGTTGGGCAACAAGGACACCTTCCTTTCCTTACTCCAGTCCCCGAGTACCTAACTTGAGAGTTGTTGGAATCACTCCTAACTTATATTTTAGGTGTTAGTATTTAATATGTAATAGGTTGCTTAAACTAGGCTTTTATGTTAGATATTAATGGCAAGGCTTATGTAGAAAGCCCATAGGCCTTGGCCCAAGCCCAATAAGGAAGGAAGGGACTAAACATGTTGCCCTAGCTCCCTTCCCTATATAAAGACATGTAAACCTTCTCTTGAAGGTTGGTTGTTCACTTTCTAATAATACCTATGCCTAACGTTTCATCATATTCATACGTGTGTGTTATTGTGTGTTCAACCGATCATCTCATCTATATTTCTTACATCTTAATCCTTGTGTTAACTTATGGTGACCTAACAGTGGTATCATTCGCCATCTTGTTGGGTGAAACACTCTTGTTTTTGAAGTTATTTCTCATACGCGTGGGTTTTGAACGAGCATAACCTTCGTAAGCTTAAAGCTTTGATTTTTACACTTGTAAACTCAAGATTTTTGTGGTTTAAGGTTTATTTAGTGTTAAAGTTTATGTTTTTAGCATCAAGTTTCAAACTTTACGTGTATAGATTAGTTTTAGCTTGGTTTTTGATTCGTGTGGTACATTCTACGCGTAAGGTGGAAAATTGCTTTGGATCATCAGGTTTCAAACTTTCTTGTTATTTTGGTTCATTTTGAAGCTATTTCATTATAAAACTCAGGTTACAAAACACTTTTGAGCATAAAAATCAGTTTTGGTAAAAGTTGGTACTTTCTACTCGTAGTAAAACCCTAGTTCTACTCGTATACTCAAAGTCTACACCTAAGCAGTGTCTACGCATAAGGGATTCTTCATTTGATCTTCGAAGCTATTGGTTAACTCAGTGTTTTCTTGCTTGGATAAGCCTGAAAACACTTCGACTTTAGATATCTTTTACACTTGGATAAGTGTAAAAGATTTTTGGGTAAAACCCTAGTTTTACGCCTAAGCTTAAAGCTTACGCGTAGAAACTTCTTTGCCTAAGCATTTCCTACGCTTAAGCTTGTCTTACGCCAAAGGAAATATTACCCATAAGGTTTTCTACTATTAAGCCTTTGGTTTACGCCTAAGCTAAGTTTTCTCTCAAGTCTACGCTTAAGAAGTTACTACGCGTAAACTCTTGTCTACGTGTACTAGGAATCTACGCGTAAGGTTCTTTCTACGCAGCTGGTTTCTACGCTTAACGTTACTTCATCAAAAAACTCAAGTTTCATTCGACTACAAAGATCCATCATCAACACAAGTTTCAAGATGTCTCAACCACCATACTCTAGCTACTTTCCTCATGAGTATTGATACGTTCAGAATTGTAGGTCAAGGGTGGTGTGTGTATGGAGACAACATACAATATCAATATCAAAAATAAACACAAGGATTAATTTAAGAACCTCTTAGGAAAAAGGTTAGTAAATCAAATCCCGTGAGTGATAAGTGATACTGGATTAGGAAATCCGAGTCGTGTCCCAACGAGGTATGAATGGACAACGTCGTTTAAGGTTCGTTATTAAAATGCCCGATGTTTTGGATTTTGATTTTGATTTTATCTAAACTACGGGAAATGGGAAGCATAAAAGGGAACTAATCTATGGGAAAACAAAGAATTAAAACTAATTACGCAAATCAAAACTAAAACGAATTAAATGAAACGCGAATTAAATGCAATCTACTCTAAACTAAGTCCTAAAAATGATCTAAAATTACTTTCTAACTAAAAATGCAATTTAAAACTTAATTAAGATTTAAAACTAATTTTTATGATTTTTATTTTATTTATTTGAATTTAAAAACTAATTTCTAATTTTTAAATTAAATCTAATTAACTAAAAATTATAAAAACAAGTGGGAAAATTATGAAACTATTTTTAAAAAATCTAAACTAACTAAAAATACTTTTGAAAATTTAATTTTGTATTTTTCTGAATTATTTTCTATTTTATATGATTTTAAAACTAATTTTAATTAATTAAATTGCTAAAAATTATTATTTAAACTAGGAAAATTATGGAAAAATATTTTTTTGGATTTTATATTTTTCTTAATCTATGAAAATTTAAAACATATTTTTTGGAACCTTTTCTGATTTATTTGTACTAAAAACTAATTAAAAAGTATTAAAATCTAATTTTAAATGGGAAAAATAGCTAACAGTGATGAAAAATTATGAAAATTTCAGGAAAATTCTAAATTATGATTCTGATTCTAGGAAAAATGAAAAAAAGCTAGTTAAGAATGCTGTAAATAAGGGCTGATGTGAAACTGCTAAATATTAAGCTACCAAAAATAAGCAAAAAGCTACTACAGTGCACTAAAAGCTACCAGAACATAAAGTATACTATAACTACTCAAAATCAACCTAAAACAACTAGTCTACACCTATGATTAACAAGCTACACTGATTTGGTGCAATATCAACTATGAAGCCAAACAGGCTCAACCTCTCTACTTTAAGCTTATGCAGAAGCTTATCCAAAAAGCCAATGTGAAAACCAGAACTAGAATCCTCTAGTCAACCAACCAAAGAGCTAGTATACCAATTTAGAGCTTAAAACTAGCTTTAATGAACCAACTAAGCACTGTGCAACAGGCATGTGCACACTCAGCGTATGCTGAGAGTGTGCACAGGACAATTTTAATCTAAAAGCTAAGCTAATTTAAGTGATTAATAAATTTCTAAAAATTCAACTAAAATTATATTTAGAAACTCAACCAACTGAAGTTTAAAATCCCAAAATTTCAACCAATTTAGGCCAGCAATGAGTTATTTAAAATTCCATAAAGTTCAGCTCTTGAACCATTTGAACAACTTTTTTGACTTTTTGAAACAGAAATGTTTTTGACTTTTTTGAGCTTTTGAGTTTAAGAAATGGATTGAGAATGATGTTTAATGATAGATTGAACCTAAAACAAGCTAGCTTAACTACTTTTACACTAATATGCAAATTATGGAGTGCTGATTCAAACAGAAGATGAAATTAAAGCAGAATTATGGTGATTTTGACTTCTTGAGTTCTAAAGTGCAAGTAAATGAGCTAAATACACTAATTAGATTTATACTACTTATGATGTAATAGTGAATCAGAGCTTAAACAACTTCTAACCTTGATTTTTTAGCTAATCCAAACACCCTTTTCTAATCCTAAATCATGTTTATCTAAGTAATATTCAAATCTAAGCTCAACTACACCACAATTCAGTTTCACAAAGCTTATATGATCCTTAATGAAGCACTAGTAACAACATTAAAACACTAATATTGATATGATCAACTACTGATGTAAAATAGATTTTGTGCAGATGTAGAAGCTAATGACAGATATAGATAAAAACAAAAATAAGCAACTGAGACTAAGCTAAATTACACTAGAATGAACACTAATTAAACTAATCTAACAAGTAAAATAGACTTTAACAGATTTAAAAGGAGAATTGGAACTCACAAATGTCCAGCCACAATGGCTTGCTTACAAATGATCAATGAATCCCTATCTAACTCAGTTTTCAACCCAAAATCAACTCAATGAACCCAATTCATCACTATTTCATTAATTCAGTACCAATCTCCCAAGGATGATGTAGTTTGACTTCTGTTGACTTTGATTTGGATGAGTTTCTATTCTGAGTAGGGCTTGATATAAGCCTTTAATAAGCTATGAGTTAGCTTACAAAAGATATCTAATACACTAACAACTACTAAGATCAATTTAAAAACAGATTACTTATATTTTTTTACTTTTATAGGATTTTTCTCTTTTTTTTAGATTTTTGTTTGGGAAAACATAAAAGCTCAATTGAATTATAAACAAGCTAAATTTATAACTGAGATTAGATTGAAAGAAATAATAACAACAGGAATTAAAACAGAAATTATGATCAACTAAAAATTGTATTAATAAGAAATTTAATACAAATTAAGAATACAAATGCTGGAAATTAACTAAGATATTAAAAACAATTAAGAACTATATTATCCTACTCAAAATTACATGAATACAAATGTGAAATAAGGGTCCTATTTATAGCGAAGCCTTGAGCTGAAAGAAGGATCCAGAAGCGATTCAAGTGTGCTTTCTCTTGTGTGTTTTCATCCCTTAGATCAATCTTCCACATCAACCCATCAATCAGAGCCCTTGGATTAACTTCACCACGTATGCACAGCCAAATAGGAGAAGAGAATGAGGTGAAATGACACACGGATTGCCAACGTGGCATTCCGTGTGTCAGGTGTGTCAGATGAAAGTACATGATTGCCCTTAATTTAAGTAATTGTGGATATTTGAGGGGAAGGGTAATTAGGGTTCATCACTTATTTTGGGAAAATGGATTTGGGGAAGAAAAGGGCGGGTAAAGGTTTTTTTACTATTTTTTATCTGTTTTGACTTGTTGACCGGGTGGTTAAGTGAGGGTATGGGCATTGACCGGGTTTATGTGGTTTGACCTGGGTAAGATAATTGGGTAAACGGGCTATGGGATGTGGTAACCTGGTATGGACAAAAGGGATTGGGCTTGGATTTATCTTTTGGGCCAAGGCTGTATTTGGATTGGACTTGGATATTAGATGTAAACCGTATAAGCCATAGGGACTAAATTTGTACAAACTGATTTTCCAAGGACCAAATGTGTACTTTCTGAAAATATCTTCTAAGGGGCTTTCTTGTAACTTCAAATAATCCAAGGACTGAATTTGCCAATTCTGAATCTTCAAGGGTAATTTTTGCCAATTACTGAAACTTGAGGAACTGATTCTGCCAATTCTTTAAACTTGAACAAATCTTTCATAAATCATCCTCTCAGCATAGAAATCTTTACAAATACTCACTTCTGACCTTCCGGCTCAGCTTTAGCACTCTTTATCTCTCGTGCTTGGGTTTTCGTTTGATTTGGCTTTCTTTTGCGTGTTTTATCATATCCGGACATGCACATGCATAAACTCAAGAAACCAACATATATTAGCAATAAACGGCTCTTTTCTGGTTATTTTGGGTTTATTTTTGTAAAGAAATGGTATGTGTTTTAGCACATATCAGTATCCTCAACAACAACAACAACTAACACAACAACAACTAACACAACAACAACAATACTATCAACAATTTCATCAACATCAATTTCAACAACCATCTCAAATGTACTTTCCACAATGAACACAACCTCTTCCACCACAGAATCCTCAACCAAACCCTCGTCAACAAGTTCAACATTGTAACTACTTCCAATATCAGTATCCGGCTAAGTATGCTATGAATGTTACAACTGTAAGATATTGGTTTTCACATACACATCAAACCATAACACAAAGTGGGCGTATAAGTGGAATTCTAGAGAGAGAAAGTTAGAGGTTTAGGGAACTTAGTGAGAGAAAGTGAAAGATATTATTATGAGCTCCAACTCTCTACCTTGGGAGGTAGAGAGTATTTATAGTCTTACATAAAACGCCACACAACGGGCTGTGGATCAGGCATACAGTGGGTAAAGACCCGTCCGTCCTCCACGGTGTTACTTAACTAAATACTACTTAGCTTGAAATAACTACGACTACGAGCTTTCTAACGAATACATATACTTGAGGTGACCGACTCTTTAATATCAGGAATTTCTAATTCCTAACAATCTCCCCCTAAGGGAGGTCACCTCAATCATGTACTAAAATTACATTGAATACAAATAGATATTTCATTAACAATTGTTCTTGCATTCTTGATGTAGTACTTTGCTTCTAAGCTCGTAGTCATTGAATCTTCACATTGCATGTTTGGTTACTCCAGGTGGAGGTCTTTTACTGATCTACGTGATAATAATTTTGAGCCAGCTTTTGAGATCATCAGCTATCAAAAATCTTTGAGACATCCATTGTGGTGTTGGTATTATGTGATTGTGACTTTCGGACCGACATGCTCACATTCTGGATCATGATATCTTCTCATCAGAGTAACGGAAGCTTTCGTTGATTCATGATATTGGCAGCAGCGTAGCAGAAGCATGGAGTGAAAATATCAGAGTCATTGATGCACTAATCATGATTTCTTTTGAGATGAATGTGTTAAGTGAGCATGCGGCTATGGATTGACCGCTTCATTCTGATCAGCTGCAAACGTCGGGTGTACCTGCATAAAACAGTTAGCAATAAAGCGCATGAAAAGTGTCTTTGATCACTTTCGTTGAATTGAGGTACACGGCCCACGGTTCCCCGTTCATCAGTACAAGTACTGCCTGTGATCAGGTAAGATTCCGAAGAATTTCCTTGACAGGGTTTCGCAGCTGCTCTAGCTGTTCTCAAACCGAAACGTTCTCAAAGAAGACAACACGGAGTGAGTGAACCATCGAATATAAATTCACTGATTGATGAAAAGATATTTGAAAAACAATCGTGTATTGCTCAATAGAAATTGTTTTTGCAATACAACGAAGGTTTTAATGAAAATCAATTATCAATCATAAAACACCTTTTGATTTGAAATATTCGAACACGGTCAATGTGCTAAAGAAAAGAGTTTTTAAGCACAATGACCGGTTTTTCAAAGGTATCCGTCAATCCATAACCTGAACCAGGATTGATTCAAAAGATTGAATCGCCCCATTGTTTCTGTTCAGTTGTCACATGGTTGATCTATTTGATAGATCTCACATGCCACCCACCAGGAGCTTGTAAGATGTTGGCTCCAGAAGGCTTTCCATCTTCATTGTGAATATGTTTGCATATCACTCAGATGTTCTGGCAATACCACAAGGATAATGCGTAGGACTCAAGATATAATCTCTCTTTCCACATTGTGTGAAATAGAGAGTCTTCATTGAAAGTGTCCTAATGAGATTTATTGATGATCTCGTGGCTCTAGACTCAATATGTGCATATTTGGATCCTGTGCCGGAGACTAGGGAGAGGGTCTCCTTCTTCAATATCAACAATCTCTAAGAGAAAGTCGATAGATAATGTCGGTTCCCCGTGAGAATGAAACAAGTCCTTTTAAGAGGAACTTGAGTGGTTTGGAAAGTTGAAGTGCAGTGCGTCACTGGGTCCATGACGTCTTGTCTTCAATACCGATGTTACCATCAGTAGCATATGAATTGAACCCGGTTTCTGCCCTAAGGTTGTATATATGGAGGGCTATTTGTTTTCACCCTTTTCTCATTCAATTCTTTTTAATTCTTCAACCCCTTCAGTGCTTACCGAGACTTCATAGCTTGAACCTTGTTGGGTTTGTTCCAGTACTAGCTCTATCTCAGTCCGCATTCTTCCCATATCTCATTTTTCTCCTTTTATCATCATACCTAAGGACTTCTACACTAACTAGTGGATTGTCCCTGGGTAGATCCCTCCGGTTCAGGTGGATCATGGGAACCAATACCTAACCTTATCATCCTTATATCACCGTACATAAAGTAAATTTGGTCGGTCTACTTGGTATTGTTCATCTGCCATTTGAACCAATTGAAAACCATTTGAAAATTAATCCAGATACTTGTGATATATTATCAAAACATTTTGTACCTGAATTGTTTTGATATTTTTAGAATAAATGCTCCCCCTCAACATGTGCATCAAATGTTTGAAATCGTTTTGCACACGGAGGCAAGAGGAAGAATTAACTTCTTTGATTACCATTTTCTAAAAGATATCAACATCACTTCCCTAATCAAGACAAGTAGATAAAGCATTTTTGGGAAGGATGAGGTTTTCATAAGTTTGCTCCCCCTCAGTATGTGCCTCGAGATTTGAAAAGAGTTTTGGACATACTAGAGGGAACCTGCACATTGAGATAAGTGATCACGTTTCAAATCATAGGTTTAAGATAGATGCTCCCCCTCAACATGTGCATGGAAAATTTGAAATCGTTTGTCACATGTGGGAAGGATAGCATGTACATCCTTATAAAACCATTTACCGAATTATCAGTTTAAATCCAATTTAAATCACACATTCTCCCCCGATCACAATTATCAAATCATTTGAGATTTGTGATCTCTTATTGATTTAAATTGATTTTGAAAGCTTTTAAGGGGAATTGTGACTTGATTATGAAAGCGTTTTAACTGATAAGGATCGGATTTTAAGACTTTAAAACTCCATTGATAAAACATGCATGTATATCTTTTGAAAACAATCTAATGCCAAATAACTTTTTAATTTAATTGAAATCATTCTCCCCCTCAATCAATGACATAGGTTGTTGATTGAGAGATTGATATTTTGACAAATAAGTCCAGATGATTATCAAAAATAGAATCCGAGTTATTTTTCAAAACAGTTAGTTTTCATCAGATAAATGTTTATAGAATCAGAGCATGGAATTTTGAAAACATGATAAAGTATGGCTTTGTTCTTTCTTTAAAAAGCGGGTTACTGCCTGAGATGACAATAAGCCATTTTTTCTCTTTCTCCCAAAAATAATTTTTTGATTTTTTTTTTAAGAATTCGAACAATATCTAAAGTCCCGTGTCATTCTTTGAATGACAGCACAAAGACCGTAGATATTGACGAACCGAGAAAAAGCATAACAAATTGACAATATTATTATTTTTTTTTTGAATTTTTCAGATTTTTATGGATTTTTGAAAGTTTTATATTTTTCTATTTGCTTTTTGAAGCTTTTGTAATTTTGTATTTTGCTTTTCGAAAAGATATTTACAAGAGATAGATGAGCATAGACCTTTACTCCTCGTCTTCCTCCTGAAGACGTTTGAGTGTTTCTGGTTGAAGGCTTTTCAAGCCTAGTCGTGGAAGTATGAACTCAAAACGTTCTCTTGGAAGAGCTTTGGTGAAGATGTCTGCTAACTGGTATTCAGACCTCACAAAATAGAGTTCCACCACACCTTTTTCCACTTGTTCCCTGATGAAGTGATGTCGAATGTCGATATGCTTTGCTCTTGAGTGTTGAACGTTGTTGCATGAGAGAGTAATAGCACTTTTATTATCACAGTACAAAGGGATTTTGTTGAATTCAAAGCCATAGTCAGATAATTGAGATCTCATCCATAAGATTTAAGCACAACAAGATGACATAGCTATGTATTCAGCCTCTGTAGAGGAAATAGAAGTACTCATTTGCTTCTTTGAAGACCAGCTCACAAGCTTATCACCCAAAAATTGAGCACCTCCAGCCGTACTTCGACGTGTATCATGACAACCTGCATGATCAGCATCTGCATAGGCCGTTAGTGACATACCGGTGTCCTTCGGGTACCATAGTCCCATATTGATGGTTCCTTGGAGATACCGAAAGACCCGTTTAACCGCTTCAAGGTGCTTTTTAGTAGGCTTAGACTGATATCTAGCACACATGCACACAGCGAACAAGATGTCTGGTCTACTAGCTGTGAGGTACATCAGGGATCCAATCATACTACGATATTTCGTTTGATCTACCATGATCCCTGAGTGGTCCTCATCCAGCTTAGTTCGTTCAATCATGGGGGTGTCAACAGGGTCACAAGAATCAAATCCAAATTTCTTTAAAATCTCATTTGCATATTTAGATTGATTTATGAAAATGCCTCCGGGACTTTGTGAAATTTGTAATCCCAAGAAAAATGACATTTGTCCCATCATTGACATTTGAAATTTTGAACCCATTTCATTAGAAAAACGATCACATTCCATTGGGTCGGTCGAGGCAAAAATAATATCATCAACATAAATTTGAACGTGAATTAAGTGTTTGCCTGACTTTCTGGTGAACAAAGTAGGATCAACTGCTCCTTTGCTGAATCCAGTAGATAGAAGAAACTTTGAGAGCGTATCATACCATGCTCTAGGAGCTTGCTTCAAACCATATAGGGCCTTTTTCAAGCGATAAACATGAGTAGGATGCTCTGAATTCACAAAACCCTCTGGCTGGCTGACGTAAACCACTTCTTTCAGATCTCCATTAAGAAATGCGGTTTTCACGTCCATCTGATAAACAACCATGTTCTTGCTAGCAGCATTAGCCAAGAAGATTCTGATCGCCTCGATACGAGCAACTGGAGCAAAAGATTCCTCAAAGTCTATACCTTCTTCTTGACGATAACCTTTAGCCACTAACCTAGCCTTATTTTTCAAAACATCACCATGCTCATCAAGCTTTACTTTGAAGATCCACTTAAGAGCATGATCATAGCACAATCTTGAGCTGGTACTAATTCCCATACATCTAATCGATCAAACTCATGAATTTCATCTTGCATGGCATTGAACCAACTGTCTTCATTCAAAGCAGTTTTAACATCTTTAGGTTCGATCTTTGAGAGTACAGAGTTAAAGAAGCACCATAAGGCATCAGTAGCAAGCTGTTTACGAGTGGATACCGGACGAGAAGGATTTCCAATGATGTTGTCTAATGGATGATCGTGAGTCCATTTTCTGAGGTGTTCATGTGGTAGTTGTTGAGGAACTGAAGTAGCAGAGTCGATGTCTCCTGAAGAAGATGGTTCTGATGAAGATTCAGGAGCAAATATGTTTTCAAATGGAGCATCTTCAGGAGTAGCAAAGGGATTTACTTCATCATTGATGCCAGAAACAGTTCCATGATGTACATTTGAAGAATTATGATTTGTTGATGAGACTGAAGGATCAGCAGCAGGTGCTTCTTGACTTAAAGATATTGAGACTGAGGTATTGACTTCTGATGAGTGTGTAAATACTCATAATTTTTGTACAAAATAAACTGCAAATTCATCTGAAAACACTCAGAAACACATCAAAATGATCAAAATATCACAAATCAGTGTTTTATGTGTTTTAAATGCAAAAATATCAAAATCAGATGAAAAACATATCAAATTTGCAAAAATTGCAGTTTTAGTCCCCCAAGTTTCAAAAATTGTCAAAAATAGTCCCTGAGCCAAAATTTCAAAAGAAAAATCACCAAAGGTCTTTTTAAAATCACAAATTGTCATATTTAGTCCTTTGGTGGAAAATCTAAAATATTTGAGAAATTACAGTTTAGTCCCTGAAAATCCAAAATTGTTCAAAACTAGTCCTTGGGAATTTCAAAAGTGTCAAAAACAAACCCTTGGATCATAAATTCAGAAAAGTACATGTTTGGTCCCTGGAGTTTCAGTTTTACAGGTTTGGTCCCTTGGTTTCAAAGAATTGCACTTGTGGTCCTTATTTGTTATTAAGCCAAAACCAAATGGACCTTATATAAAACCCCAAGCCCAACATAAACCCCTGGCCCAAAACTCATTTACCCGGTCCTGTAGACCCATGACCCGACCAAAACCCAACGTTTAAATAAAATACCCGCCCCCTTTATACCTGTCTTCCCCGACAACTTGGTCTGCTACCCCCCTCCTCTTTCCATCCCCATAGCCACTCTACTTCACCCATTGTCTCCCCCCACCTCACCTACCCATCCCACCACATTAAATGCAAAGCTTTTCCCTGTACCTGATATCCGAAACAATTTTGGCGCCAAAATGAGATAAATGGCCAAGATGGCTCAAAAGACATCCAAGGGCTGAGAATTTTGCTGGGATCCACTCAGATAAGTGAGAGAATGAGATGGGAATATAAAAAGACCAAGAAGGATGGCTTAGAAGTAGTAGTTAGTTAGTTTTATCTAAATGTATGTCGTTTTTTTTACCTATCTTGTCTTAACTAGTTTTCAATTGTATTTTCTAATTAATTTGTATTAAACAAAGTTGTTTAAGTGTATTGCAATTAATATCAAGTTTCAATTTAAGCTTTTGTTTACATTTGATATCTTGTCTCAACTGTTGAAATTTTCCAAATTAAAATCTGTTTTATAAGCTTTAGTTCCTGTTTGTTTAAGTTCTCATAAGCTTCAAAAAGCTTATGTGAGCTTGTTGAGTGTTTCAATGTGTTCAATTCCCAGTTTTACATAAAAAGTCAACAAAAGTCAAACCTTGAAGTCAAATTAATTTCTGAGTAGATTCTGGTTTTAATCTGTTTTGAAGTTGAGTTTTAGGATTTAATGATTGATTCAAGTTAGTTGCAATGATATTTCATCAGTTTACATAGTGATTTGTAGTTTTGTTCTTCTTTAAGTAGTGTTTGGATTATGGTCAAGATATGTGTTTCAATGACTGTACATTGATGATTTTGGTTTAGAAGTATCCAGCTGATGGTTTTAAAGCTTCCTTGATTTAGTTTGTAGTTTCTAAAAGCTTTTGGTTCAGTTTGCATGTCAAACCAAACTGTCTTAACTTCTCTTTTCTGTCAAAATGAGTCATGTATGTCAATCAGTTTCAAGCTTTTAAAGTGATTCATAGTTTGTCTAGATTGGATTTTGGTGTTGTCAACACACCCTAGTTTGCATAATCTCAGTTTATTTGGCCATTTGAGCTAGTTTGGAGTGGTAAATTTTGAGCTCGATTGCATCTAGTCAACTGTCCTGCACCACCAGGTTGCTTTCCATTTAGCTTATATCTAATCTTATTATCTTCTTACTCAGTAGCTGTATTGGTTTGGTTTTTGATTATTTAAGAAGTTAATAGTTAGGTTTAGTATGCTTAGCCTTCAAATTCACCTTAGGAGCTTATTCTAGTGCTTATTTTAAGTCTGCAAATGCACATTTCTGTTCTGCATCAGCTCTGCATACACAGCAGCCTCCTGTCCATTTTTGCCATATTTGTTTGATCAATATCTTCCTCAATACAAGTCCAAATTAGCTGAAACTTTGGTTACATGTTCTCTGGTTGGTGGTGTTTAGAACCACACTTTTGGTTTTCTTGATGGCTTATTAGATAAGCAGTTTCATCTGCCCAAACAGTAGGGGTAGTTTGCTTATTTGCTTAAGGAGCAGTTTGGCTTAATCATTGGTATACTGATCTTTAGAGGTTAGGAGTAGCTTTTATATAGTTGCCTTAGAGTAGTTTCACTATAGTTTAGCTTATGTTTTCATTTGGTTCACTCTTGTGCTTATTAGCTTATTAAAAAGTGCTTATTTTAGCTTCATTTACACTACTGCCTCAGTTTCTTACACATAAGCCCTGTGTTTTGTATTTTTCCTAGAACTAGAATGTCATTTTAAGTATTTCCCTGAAATTTTCATAATTTTTAGACACTGTTTAGTATTTTTCTTATTTAAAAGTAGTTTTTAATCATTTTTAATTAGCTTTTATTGAAAATAATTAAGAAAAGCTTCAAAAAAATAATTTTTCAATTTTCTTAAGTTAATATAAATATAAAAAGTAGAAAAAGTAATTTTCCATATTTTTCATAGTTCATTGGGTAATTTTTAGTGATTTAATTAGATTTTAATAGTTTAAAATTCCTAGAAAATAGATAAATAGTCACAAAAATACAAAAATAGTTTTGAAAAGTCTATTTTGATATTTTAGACTTTTCCAAGTCTTAATCTTATTTTTCTAGCCTTATTTCCTATTTTCTTGTATTTTAGGTAATTAATTAATAGTTAAAAATAGTTTTTAATTAGATAATTAGTCTTAAAAATAATTTTCTTTTTCCATAAATTTTATTTTATCATTAGGATTGTAAAAATGTATTTTTCATATTTTTAGGATTTATCTTGTGTAATTTTCACGTTTTTATTTGTACGTTTACGTAATTTTTATTTAAACGTAAGTTTTTAGTTTTAAGTTTTAAACGTTCATCATTTTAAATATAGTGATAGCGTTTATTTAATATTTTTAATCTTTTTAATTTCCTTTAATTTTCATTTTAGCCCTTGTAGTTTTTTTTTTCCGTAGTTATAATAATCCAAATTCTCTTTTCCGTCCAAATCTCCCGATCACTATACGTGAGGTGATCCATTGCACAGCTCGCTGGGACATAACGACCCGGGGAGACCCTATACTCCTCTGATCTTCATTGATTTCGTGCTTAAGCTGTTTTAAGTTTTCTTACGCTTGCGTGAGAGAACTTGACGGTTTTGCGCGCATCAAATTTTTGGCGCCGCTGCCGGGGAGCTGTGCTGATTATCTTTCGTTTAGCAGATTAGTAATTTGGATATTCACTCTTTGTTCATACCATCCATCTGAATATGTTTATATTTTCTTATCCAAAAATACCAAAAATATTCTTCTCATTCCTCTTATTCGTTGATTCTATTTCTCTTACCCTCTTTTGCCGTTTAATTCTATTCTTCGTATCCTCTCAACCATTTGATTCTCCTCTTATCCCTCTATATGTTTAATTCTAATGGCGGACATGCGTACGATGTTCGAAATGCTCCAAGTACCCACCGAGGGTTACGAAGATGCTGTTGTTGTACCGAAGATTCTTTCAGAAAATTTCGAGATACAAACCGGTTTAATTCAACTAATTATGTCAAATCCATTCTATGGTTTTGAGAGGGACGATCCCTATGCTCACATCCGATGGTTTGATAGATTAATTTCAACTATCAAATATAAGGATGTTCCTCATGACACAATTAAGTTGATGTTATTCTCATTTTCTCTCAAGGGGGCAGCTCAGAATTGGCTCGAAAAAGAACCCCCTCGATCGATCACTGCTTGGGAAGATCTCGTTTCAAAATTTGTAAATCGTTTCTTTCCTTATTCTAAGATGGAAAATCTTAAGAACGAGATTACAAACTTCCAGCAGCGCGTTAATGAAAGTTTTGGTGAGGCATGGGAAAGATTCAAAGATCTCCTATGGAAATGCCCACATCATGGTTTCTCGGAATTACTCCAGATCGATATATTCTACAATGCTTTAATGCAAACCGATCAAGATTCACTCAATACAGCCGCCGGTGGCAATATCTTGTATCGTACCCCGAGGGATATATTGACTATCATCGAGAACAAATCGAAAGTTCCGACATCAAGAAACAAACCAATTGAGATGGCTGAGCTTACCGATGATATTCGATGCATGAAGCAAAAATCTGAGCCCGTTGATTCCGTTACCGAAAGATGTGATATTTGTGGTGGTCCCCATCCTTTTTACGATTGTCAAGCCACCGATGACGAGGTTTATAATGCTACACCAGCCCAATATCGCAAGACTTTCATTTTCGATGATGAAGAGGATTCCATTCAGATGAGAGAATATTATGCGAGTTTGTCGGCTACAACCACTCCCGTTTCTAAGCCTTCCATTTTCGACTCTTCCCTTTCGCTCACACCGGTTGAGAGAAGTGACGTCATTTTAGAAGAGTTCGATGATCATATTTCAACAAACATTGTTGAACCCGTTGACTCTCTCATAATGGGGGACGAGCCTCTTAGCACTATTCCAGAAATGGAATCGTCTAGTGTTGAGAGCCTTGTTCCAATCCCAAGTGAGTCCGAGGTTGTCTCCGATAATGTGTGTGATGCGCCTCTTGATGATGATTCTTCTTCTTCTCCCACTCCTAATGATCATGTCGAGATGTTCTCCGATTCTGATAACGATTGTACTTCGTTTGACGATTCTTTATCCTATGGAGATATCGATTATGTCGAGGAGCTACCTTCTGAGCTAGTTAGCTTAGAGGAAGTGAGAGATTCTGATGATCTGGAAATTGAGGACGAGATACTTCGTGAACAATTGTTCAATATAAATCTCCTCGTTTCTAAGATCGAATCATTCTGTGCTAAGTCAGCTTCATCTCCTATCCCCGTTGTGGATAGTGACTCTACATTGGACAAGCCCGAGCTTGAGGCTTTTTCCAATGATTCTCTTCATGAAGAGTTCTCCGGTGAACTCTCTCATGACATATCTCCTCCGGAATATGATCATTTCTATTTTGATCTTGAGGATGATATTGGCTCAGAAGAAGGTGTACTCTATCATAAGAGTTTGCCTATTGATGATACTACCCTCACCCTTCCTCCCGATATGTCTACATTTGAGGATGAAGAATGGATCCTAATTGTTATAAAAATCTTCATTCCATTCCTCACATATAATGTGATTTCTCATCTTCTTCACTCTTGCGGGAGTGAGGATACTATCTTTGATCCCGGCATTTTCATTTATCATTTTTGAGCCGGTTCTATGTATATCTCATCGGTGTGGAACTTTCACGTACTTCAATGTTTATCCAAACATCTTGAGTGAAAGTCCGATGGAGACTGTTTCTTCCATTTTGCTTCCCCATGAACCAATGAATTCGGGGTCGAGTCAAGCTAGCGACTCGGTAATCAAAAACAGTAGCTTAACATGGGTTTTCACCCGTGTGTACCACCTTAGTGTGGGGGAGTCTCCCCACGCTGTTGTATATTCTCATTCTTTCAAAAAAAAAAAAAAAAAAAAAAAAAAAAAAAAAAAAAAAAATCTTCTTTCTAAATAATGGCCGTAGTATTTCCCTTTTACGTTCTTTGTTTCGGAATAACCGCCGGTACTTTGAATATTGAGGGCAATATTCATTTCTAAGTGTGGGGGGGATTCTCACGAATTTTATCATGTAATTATACCGCCCAATCCCCCCGTTTTTGGCCAAAATTTTTTTTATGGAGTAAGTGTTCTACACTTTCTCATCTGGTTATCAGTCCGCCATGTCTGTAAGACAAAAGGATTGGCTAATCCAGGAGCAAACGGCTCTTGGTAAAGATATCTCAAATCCGTTTATATGGCTTGCAATTTGCCCAAAATTGTATGGTATTCAACTCACCATATCCTAAAAAGTGAAGAGTTGGCTAGCCCGCAAGATTATGGCTTGTGGTAAAGGCAGTGGAAAAACCATAATTGGTAATCAGCTCACCAAAGATAATTCTGATAATTTATCTAAGAGTTGGCTAGTCCAGAAGGGTACGGCTTCTAGTAAAGACAAAATCAAATCCGTTGAAAGCTGGTGGTTTGCTCAAAATCACATGGTTATCGGTGTACCATGGTTCTTACTTGAACTGAAACATTTGGCTACTCCATAAGTAATGGCTTTTGGTAAAGAGATTAAAATCCATTATGTTTTCTCAAATCATTGCTAGGGACTAGCAATATCTCAGTGTGGGGGATTGATGAGTGTGTAAATACTCATAATTTTTGTACAAAATAAACTGCAAATTCATCTGAAAACACTCAGAAACACATCAAAATGATCAAAATATCACAAATCAGTGTTTTATGTGTTTTAAATGCAAAAATATCAAAATCAGATGAAAAACATATCAAATTTGCAAAAATTGCAGTTTTAGTCCCCCAAGTTTCAAAAATTGTCAAAAATAGTCCCTGAGCCAAAATTTCAAAAGAAAAATCACCAAAGGTCTTTTTAAAATCACAAATTGTCATATTTAGTCCTTTGGTGGAAAATCTAAAATATTTGAGAAATTACAGTTTAGTCCCTGAAAATCCAAAATTGTTCAAAACTAGTCCTTGGGAATTTCAAAAGTGTCAAAAACAAACCCTTGGATCATAAATTCAGAAAAGTACATGTTTGGTCCCTGGAGTTTCAGTTTTACAGGTTTGGTCCCTTGGTTTCAAAGAATTGCACTTGTGGTCCTTATTTGTTATTAAGCCAAAACCAAATGGACCTTATATAAAACCCCAAGCCCAACATAAACCCCTGGCCCAAAACTCATTTACCCGGTCCTGTAGACCCATGACCCGACCAAAACCCAACGTTTAAATAAAATACCCGCCCCCTTTATACCTGTCTTCCCCGACAACTTGGTCTGCTACCCCCCTCCTCTTTCCATCCCCATAGCCACTCTACTTCACCCATTGTCTCCCCCCACCTCACCTACCCATCCCACCACATTAAATGCAAAGCTTTTCCCTGTCCCTGATATCCGAACCAATTTTGGCGCCAAAATGAGATAAATGGCCAAGATGGCTCAAAAGACATCCAAGGGCTGAGAATTTTGCTGGGATCCACTCAGATAAGTGAGAGAATGAGATGGGAATATAAAAAGACCAAGAAGGATGGCTTAGAAGTAGTAGTTAGTTAGTTTTATCTAAATGTATGTCGTTTTTTTTACCTATCTTGTCTTAACTAGTTTTCAATTGTATTTTCTAATTAATTTGTATTAAACAAAGTTGTTTAAGTGTATTGCAATTAATATCAAGTTTCAATTTAAGCTTTTGTTTACATTTGATATCTTGTCTCAACTGTTGAAATTTTCCAAATTAAAATCTGTTTTATAAGCTTTAGTTCCTGTTTGTTTAAGTTCTCATAAGCTTCAAAAAGCTTATGTGAGCTTGTTGAGTGTTTCAATGTGTTCAATTCCCAGTTTTACATAAAAAGTCAACAAAAGTCAAACCTTGAAGTCAAATTAATTTCTGAGTAGATTCTGGTTTTAATCTGTTTTGAAGTTGAGTTTTAGGATTTAATGATTGATTCAAGTTAGTTGCAATGATATTTCATCAGTTTACATAGTGATTTGTAGTTTTGTTCTTCTTTAAGTAGTGTTTGGATTATGGTCAAGATATGTGTTTCAATGACTGTACATTGATGATTTTGGTTTAGAAGTATCCAGCTGATGGTTTTAAAGCTTCCTTGATTTAGTTTGTAGTTTCTAAAAGCTTTTGGTTCAGTTTGCATGTCAAACCAAACTGTCTTAACTTCTCTTTTCTGTCAAAATGAGTCATGTATGTCAATCAGTTTCAAGCTTTTAAAGTGATTCATAGTTTGTCTAGATTGGATTTTGGTGTTGTCAACACACCCTAGTTTGCATAATCTCAGTTTATTTGGCCATTTGAGCTAGTTTGGAGTGGTAAATTTTGAGCTCGATTGCATCTAGTCAACTGTCCTGCACCACCAGGTTGCTTTCCATTTAGCTTATATCTAATCTTATTATCTTCTTACTCAGTAGCTGTATTGGTTTGGTTTTTGATTATTTAAGAAGTTAATAGTTAGGTTTAGTATGCTTAGCCTTCAAATTCACCTTAGGAGCTTATTCTAGTGCTTATTTTAAGTCTGCAAATGCACATTTCTGTTCTGCATCAGCTCTGCATACACAGCAGCCTCCTGTCCATTTTTGCCATATTTGTTTGATCAATATCTTCCTCAATACAAGTCCAAATTAGCTGAAACTTTGGTTACATGTTCTCTGGTTGGTGGTGTTTAGAACCACACTTTTGGTTTTCTTGATGGCTTATTAGATAAGCAGTTTCATCTGCCCAAACAGTAGGGGTAGTTTGCTTATTTGCTTAAGGAGCAGTTTGGCTTAATCATTGGTATACTGATCTTTAGAGGTTAGGAGTAGCTTTTATATAGTTGCCTTAGAGTAGTTTCACTATAGTTTAGCTTATGTTTTCATTTGGTTCACTCTTGTGCTTATTAGCTTATTAAAAAGTGCTTATTTTAGCTTCATTTACACTACTGCCTCAGTTTCTTACACATAAGCCCTGTGTTTTGTATTTTTCCTAGAACTAGAATGTCATTTTAAGTATTTCCCTGAAATTTTCATAATTTTTAGACACTGTTTAGTATTTTTCTTATTTAAAAGTAGTTTTTAATCATTTTTAATTAGCTTTTATTGAAAATAATTAAGAAAAGCTTCAAAAAAATAATTTTTCAATTTTCTTAAGTTAATATAAATATAAAAAGTAGAAAAAGTAATTTTCCATATTTTTCATAGTTCATTGGGTAATTTTTAGTGATTTAATTAGATTTTAATAGTTTAAAATTCCTAGAAAATAGATAAATAGTCACAAAAATACAAAAATAGTTTTGAAAAGTCTATTTTGATATTTTAGACTTTTCCAAGTCTTAATCTTATTTTTCTAGCCTTATTTCCTATTTTCTTGTATTTTAGGTAATTAATTAATAGTTAAAAATAGTTTTTAATTAGATAATTAGTCTTAAAAATAATTTTCTTTTTCCATAAATTTTATTTTATCATTAGGATTGTAAAAATGTATTTTTCATATTTTTAGGATTTATCTTGTGTAATTTTCACGTTTTTATTTGTACGTTTACGTAATTTTTATTTAAACGTAAGTTTTTAGTTTTAAGTTTTAAACGTTCATCATTTTAAATATAGTGATAGCGTTTATTTAATATTTTTAATCTTTTTAATTTCCTTTAATTTTCATTTTAGCCCTTGTAGTTTTTTTTTTCCGTAGTTATAATAATCCAAATTCTCTTTTCCGTCCAAATCTCCCGATCACTATACGTGAGGTGATCCATTGCACAGCTCGCTGGGACATAACGACCCGGGGAGACCCTATACTCCTCTGATCTTCATTGATTTCGTGCTTAAGCTGTTTTAAGTTTTCTTACGCTTGCGTGAGAGAACTTGACGGTTTTGCGCAGATCAACTTCATTCACAGGAATATGAGCAGCCTCTTTTGTAGGAATCGACACCTCATTAGTACTTGGATCATAAAGTTCATCAAACATAGGATCAAACAATTTCTTTAAATCATCTTCAGATGGAGGTACATATGGAGTTTCTTGAGAAGAGTTTGGAACAAGGGATGAACCAATGGGACTGTTTTGAAGTGCGGGTCCTGAACTGAATTGTCCAGGAGCCATTTGACCGGTTAGCTCATCAAACGTAACGTGAATTGTTTCCATGATATTTCGGGTTCTTTTGTTGTAGATTCGGTATCCCTTTTTGTTAGATGCATACCCAAAAAATACTCCAATGTCTGCTTTAGCTCTAAGTTTGCCTAAGTCTTGTCCCTCATTAGTTGGATAACACAATGCACCAAACACACGAAGGAAAGAGAGATTAGGTTTTCTGTTGTGGACAAGTTCATATGGAGTTTTTCCATGAACAGTGTGAATCAGGGAACGATTTTGTGTGTAGCATGCAGTGGCAATAGCTTCAGCCCAGAGAAACATTGGAACCTTTGAGTAAATCAGCATTGTTCTAGCGGCTTCTACAAGAGTTCGATTTTGTCTTTCAACTACACCGTTCTGTTGAGGAGTTCGTGGAACGCTTCTTTGATGGCTGATTCCAATGCTTTCATAAAATTCACTAAGTTGTTTGTTAACAAACTCAGTTCCATTGTCTGTCCGGATAATTCTGACGGTTTTGTTAAGTCGGACCTGTAGCTGTTTAATGAGTTTGATGATGATATCAGGAGTTTCATCCTTTGTCCTTAAGAACTTGACCCAGGTGAATCTAGAGTAATCATCAACCACAACTAACACATATTTCTTCCCAAAGATATTATGCACTCTCATTGGTCCACATAAATCCATATGAATTATATGAAGAACTTCTGTGACAGAGTTAGTGGGTTTGGGTTTATGGGCATACTTCTTGCTTTTTCCCAATTGACATACTAAACAAAGATGATCCTTTTCATACTTGAGTCTAGGTAAACCTACAACTAAGTCCTTTCTGGAGAGATCATTGATGGTGCCGAAGTTCAGGTGATTGAGACGACGATGCCATAACCATGACTTTGTTTTAGAAGCCTTTGACAGCAAGCAAATTGGAGAAGACTTCATCATATCATCGATAGAGATGGTGTATAGATTTGACCCACGTGAACCTCTTAAAAGCTCCTTACCATCAAGTTCTCTAACGAAGCAGGTGTGTTTTCTGAAGGCTACTTCTAGATCAGAATCGCAGAATTGACCAACAGAGAACAAGTTATGACCAAGACCTTCTACATAGTAAACCCTGGAGATAACACTTTTGCCAACAACATAATCTCCATAACCCATAATAGCACTGAAATGATCATTCCCAAATCTAACAGTCCCGATGAATTTGCTCACGAAGTTCATGAGCCGCGACCGGTCGCCAGTCATATGCTTGGAACAGCCTGAGTCCAGGTACCACAGAACGATTTGAACGATCTGCAGTTGAACACAGACAAGAATGGATAACTGGATAATTGGGATCCCCATGCAAGAATGGGTTCCATTTGGTTAGTAACAATGGTTGGAACACCCACATCAGAAATAGAAGCATTCATATCAGAAGTTAAGGCAATGGAATCATTATGAATAGATGCAGTACTAGTGTCTGTATTAGCCCTATTCAAAGTGTGTTCACTTCTTAAGGGAATAGTTCTACCAGTAGGCATCCATTTTCTAGTGGGTATTGTCTGATTAGTCTTATGACCAACAGGAATCCAATGATAGCCTATCTTACTAAATGTTCTTCCTGTGGGTTTCCACTGTTTTCTAACTTTCTTTCGTTTTTGCTGTTTAGCCTTCTTAGCATGATTTTTAGCATTAACAATATTAACTAGACAATTAACATCATTAGGCAAAACATTAACACCACATTCATGATTAGAAACAGAATTCAAGCAGACATCAATACAAGGTTTGCAAATAGTATCAAAATTCGAATTAATTACAGTACGCCTATGGCAAATACTAGAATCAACACGATTCATTTTATTCGGCTCAAACTTAAAGTTCCTAGATTGTTCTTCTACTCTTTTCCAGTGCACATTCTTAGCTTGCGAGGTCCTATCATTCCTTGTATTGTCTTGAGACTTTGACCTGCTCCCTTTAATGTCACTGATTACCCCTGTAGAAGGAAGGGAACATTAGTTGGTTTTACTACTCTTTGCTTCACCTGTTTAGATGTGCTGGCATCTGAACTACATGCATGCACACTAAGGTTCACTTTCTTATCACTAGAGTTACTGGGATTTGAACTTCTAGAGTCCACACTAGTGTTTGCTTTCTTAGCATTAAAAGACTTGGAATCTGAAATACTTGAAGGCACACTAAGGTTCACATTCAATACAGTGGGCATCGAATGAATAACATACTTGGCAGCATAGCACATGGAATCAAAGGATTAACTCTCTCACCTAATGACTTAGGACATATTGTGATCAAGCATTCTAGGATTTCTTGAGATCGTTTGGCATATAAGCATGCATGTCCAATTGCATTATCATGAGGTTTCTCTAACTTATCCTCTTCTACAATCTCACGCAGACATTCTAGGCAATCCTTAAGGGATGAGAAGTATGTTTGAATAGCAAGTTTGTTGTTCCTGAGATGAGGAGGGACATATTTCACAGACAAAGCATATTTATTACAAGAGTGAACCTTTGATACACCATTCTCCCCATTGGTCATTGGCATTTTCCCTTTTACCTGACTCTTCAGATTCTCAATTTCCTTTTGCAATGAAGCTATTTTTTCGTTATTTTTGTTACGAGTGACCTTTATTGATTCAAATAACTCATTGAAATGACGTTTAACCTTTTCATTTTCTTCTAGAAAACTTTTGTTTTCCTTTTGTAATGCATTTACTAGTTTTTGAAGATGAAACGTTTGAGAATTCTGAGAATCTAGAGGAGGAGGCATTTGGGAACCTGTCATATTGTTCGTTTGACCCTTTAATTGAGCGATTTGGGCTTTCAACTTTCTGATCGTGTTACAATGAGCTTGAATATGTTCATCACGTTTGTTAATTTGAAAAACTGCATCAAACTCTGGAGCATCTGAGGATGTCGTGATATTTGAAGTTTTGACATTTTCTTTAAGATGTTGATATTTTAGTTGTAAATTAAAATGCTCAGCCTCTCGTTTAGAAAAATGTTTAATCAAATTGTCGTGATCATCCAGTTCAATTTTCTCATTTAGTTTGAAATTAGTCTTTTCAAGCTCAATGACACGATCATGCGAGACTTTCAGGGCAACAGATAATTCATGAAATTGAGAAGCGTTAATGGAACAATTTGTAGCAGTGAAACACATATCTTGAGCAACACATTCAGTAATAAGAGTCTCATTCAATGTATGCAAGTTCTTCCTCTCAATCTCATTATATTTTAGTGCACGCTCATAATCACTAACCTCAACTATCATTGCATCAAATTCCTTTTCTATTTCTTTAATGTCTAAATTCATTCCCTTTTTAAGACTTTCAAAATGGTCTTTTAGTTGTTTAAAGAAAGGCATGACTTCAGTTAGATAACATTCTTTTGTTTGTTCAAAACCCCTTTCCCCTTCAGTAATTCCAGTGGGTGTGATTCTTTTCTTGCAAGTTTTCTCAAAATCAACAAATAGTTGAAAGATAACGTATTGACTGATTAAGGTCTTGCTTTTAGTGGCAATAGTTCTAGGAACTAGATGCATTGGTGTATTGGGAGGATACACAGTTTCTTTAGGCATTTTCCTAAGGGGAGGGTTTGTTTCAACAATATTTTCCGCTTTCTGCTTATCTAAGTCCATTTTCCAGAACACTTGTTCGGGAGTCAACAATGTTTGAGGCTTAAACATGTTCAAGGAGATCCAATTCTCCTTTTTGTAGTCATGGGGAGTGATAATTACTTTCTTCTCTTTGCATTTAGGATCCTTTAGTTTCTTATTCATCTTCTCCCTAGTGATTTCATCTAATTTCTTGTCTTCCTCTGTGCACTCAAAGCAACTAGGTTTTTGTCTAGGTTTAAGAATCTCATTGCCATCATAGATCACACTTTTAGCTGCTTTTTCTATCTTCCCGTACTCAGGGTTGGGTTTATCTATAATGGGAACACTATGCTTATCGCTTAGAACTCTATGCTTAGTGATCATGTGAGCAGTCTGAATGGTGTTCCCTTGTATGTACAACTTGTTTTCAAGTTTGTTTTTCAAAGTTTTCAGATTAGAAAAATCTTTCAAGAGTTTTGATTCCTTTGCATTAAATTCTTGCTTAAGCATTTTCACATTTTCTTGAAGTTCTTGTTTTTGTTTAGCAGTTTTAGAAAGCTTTTCTTGCAAGGAATTTAACTCTTGTTTTAATACTTCTTCTCTAAAATTACTTTTTCTAATGATTGTACGTACTTGGTCATCCATTTCCTGCTCACGAGTGGTCAACTCAAATTTTGCACGTTGTTCATAAATAGCAACACGTTCTTTATAGGCATTTAGTTCAGAAACTACAGAATCATCAGAGGCACATGCAGTGAATTCATCAAAAACATAATCATTATTGACTGCAGGAGATGCATCACTTGGTACAACTTCACTTTCACTTTGTTTCACATATTGATCATATGGGACAACATTGATACTATCCATATTTTCAATATTTGATTCAATAGTTTCAGTTGATTGTACTTTGTCATGCATCTTTTGCACATCAGCATCATCGTATAGTTTTAATACCTCTGAGATGAGTTTGTCTTTGGATGAGCCAACTTGTGGTGAAGATGAGACCTTGGGAGAAACCATTGGAGAAATGCTAGCCATAAAAATTGTGTGTGCAGTAGGTCCATCATCCACATCAGAGTCGTATGCATCACAATCAGCGACTTGAAAGGCATTCTGATGATTGTGACCTATCTCCTGAATTGGCTGCTCATCCACATCTGCATCATAGGTCTTGGCATTGCCCTCAGCAAGAAACAACAACTCCTCTTCATCCAAAGCAGCACCATTATCCTGAGCTTGTACAAGCAGCATCTTATCTCTGAAGTAATCAGCATTCTGTGGACGTTTTGGAGATGTGCAGTTCCTTGCAATGTGTCCCTCACCACCACAGTTATAACATTTGATCGGCTTAGCTTGACCTTGATTACCATTCCTTCCTTGGTTCTGATTACCAACATAACCTCTACCAGCTCCACCTCTTCCCTGAACATACTGTCTTTCCTGAACTGGTTGCACCACGATCCTCCCATCTTTAACAGTAGCTTGATTGTGTGGGTTAGATGTTGTTCTGAGGTTGTTGTTGGTTTGTGGGAGAGAATTCATGTTTTGACTAATCAGAAGAGCTAGTTGATTAATGATGTTTCCCACGTGTGCATCAGCATCAGCTTGTTTGAACATAGGATCAGGAATGAGTTTGTGATTACCATTACCCATGGGTATGACTTGTGAGGCTTTGGTTGTGATTCCGATGTTTGAGTAGAAGGCAGTTGAGTCATTAGATGAGCTTGTCTCTCCCTGGTTGGTTTTGAACTGATTTAGAATCCTTTTTTCAAACATAGCATGTCTCTCATTCTGAAGGAGGAAGGCATAGAGTTGCTCATAGTTTGTATTCTTCAATCCTTTAGTGAGCTTCACAGAGGTGACAAACTTGTGCCATTCGGGATTCATGTTGTTCACAAATTTTGAGTTCAGCTGAATGTTAGGCATAGTCATTCTGATGTTCCTCATATCATTCACCAGCTTATGAAATCTCACATAGTACTCATAGACACTCTCATCTGGTTTCATCTTGAAGTGTTCAAATTCGTCATAGAGTTGTGATTCTCTGTCTTCCATAGTTAATTCAGAACCTGAGAGAAGCATCTTGACATTATCCCATACTGCCTTTGCTTCGGTGTTGTGATTGATCAGCTTGTAGATGTCTTTTGGAAGACCTTGAAGAACGATGTTAGAAGCCCTGATATCAGCATCGAATCTCTTTTTCTCCTTATCATCGAGCTCATCATATGTCTTTGGTCTGTCAATTCCATAGATCATTGTTCCATCTTCAGCTGTATCAATTAAGTCTCTAGTCGTCTCAACCCGATATGGTCCTTCATCAATGGATTTGAGAATGTTGACTCCATTTTCCTTTCCAAGACAGTACAATCTGATTCGTTGAGCCCAAGAGTCGTAGTCAGTTCTGTCAAGCATGGGTGGACGAGTATCTGAACCAGCTGCTTGAACATCATCGGCAACAGTGGAAATGATTGTAGGAACGTTGGATGACATGTTTACAGATTCAAACGGGATTTTAAAACTCTATGATTAAACCGGGAAACAGATTCTTTCACGGGATTTTACTAAATCAAGAGAAAACCATAAGAAAATCACCCAAGTCGCTAGAAAATTATGCACCAAGTCGCTATCTACTAATTCGCTATTCCACCAAGTCGCTAAAGTCCCAAGTCGCTAAACAAAAGACAAGTCGCTAAATAGCAACTCGCTAAGCCTCTAGTCGCTAGCAAAATTTTGGCAGCAATTCGCTAAGATACAAGTCGCTAAAGAATGAAGTCGCTAAATAGCAACTCGCTACTTACCAAGTCGCTAACACCAAGTCGCTACCCGTAGTGGAGAATCCACTACTTGTACTGTTAGTCGCTAAGTCTAAGTCGCTAACTCCACAAACTGCAACTCGCTACAAAAATGTAAAGCAAGTCGCTAGCAAGAAAAGTAATACGTAGGTCAAGTCGCTAGCAAGAAAACTTCACAAACATCACTTTTCAATCCAAAAACAACCCAACCAAGATGATTCAAGCTTACCAAATGAAAACCTAAACACTTGTGATGATTCTAAACAAAAAAGTACTAACAAAATCCAAGCTTTAACACAAGAAATCAACCAAATGATGCACAAAACACTAAAAATTTTCAAACTCAAAAACCACCTAAAAACCACTAGAAATCCAAAGATGTGCAAGATATGATCTAACCATGGCTCTTGATACCAATTGTAAGATATTGGTTTTCACATACACATCAAACCATAACACAAAGTGGGCGTATAAGTGGAATTCTAGAGAGAGAAAGTTAGAGGTTTAGGGAACTTAGTGAGAGAAAGTGAAAGATATTATTATAATCTCCAACTCTCTACCTTGGGAGGTAGAGAGTATTTATAGTCTTACATAAAACGCCACACAACGGGCTGTAGATCAGGCATACAGTGGGTAAAGACCCGTCCGTCCTCCACGGTGTTACTTAACTAAATACTACTTAGCTTGAAATAACTACGACTACGAGCTTTCTAACGATTACATATACTTGAGGTGACCGACTCTTTAATACCTGGAATTTCTAATTCCTAACAACAACGCAAAAGGAACACTCTTGGTTTGCAAAGATGTGGGAAGCTTTAAGTAGCCAACAATCCATTCATGAAGCTGGATTCCTTGATAGACCTCCAATGCTCACTCCCGGAAACTACGATCAATGGGTGATAAGGTTCTTTAGGTTTTGTGATATCAAGAAGCCACATGGTAAGTTTTTGAAGAAGGTCATCCTTGAAGGTCCTTTTCAAATGCCTACTATCACTGTACCTTGAGATCCGACTGCTAATCCACCAAGAGATGATGTCACGAACGTTGTCGGTCTTGATCAACTTACTACTGACCAACTTCTTCACTTAGAAGCCGATGAAATTGCAATGCAATATATTCTTTTGGCATTACCCAATCTGATACTTCGTAGTGTTGATGCTCAGAAGACTGCTAAAGCAATGTGGGAGCGCATTCATCTTCTAATGGAAGGAACTGAACTCAATCAAGAGGACATGGAATCCAAAATCTACTTAGCATATGAACACTTCATGATTGAACCAGGGGAGACACTAGAGTCATATCATCATCGGTTTTCAGACATCATCAATGACTTGTGTGGAAAACTAGAAGGGGGTTGAATAGTTTACCGATTAAAATCTTTGTTTTGAAACTTATTGAAAGATCAATTGATATTGATCTTAGATATGTTAGTGATATATGTAAACAATATATAAAGAGTAGATAAGGAAAGAAACAATCAAACCACAACAGGTTGTTTATAGTGGTTCGGTCTACAAGGACTCTTTTTCCTTGCCCTACTCCACTCCCCGAGTCTCACACTCGAGAGTTTAACTTCACTAGTCAACAAGCTCCTTTCACCGGCGGAGAAACCTTTACACTTCGCTTACACACTATTTCCGACACTAAGCTAAATGTCGAGTTCTTTTTAAGGGTACAACCACTCCCACACACAATGTATTTTAAGGACTAAAATACTAACCACTCACACTCACAAGATTATGATGGTTTGGTACAACAATGAATTATGAATCAACACAAGATCATGCAACAACAAACAAACAAGACTTCTAACTTCTCGTTGAAGCTTGAATGTGACTTGATTTTCTTTGCTACAAAAGACATCACTAATATGATATGAAACTGAGTTAGAAAGGTTAGAGAGAAGGAATGTATGAGATGATAGAAAGGGATGAAAAACTACTTGGTTTAGCTTTGCTATTTATAGCCAAAACACTCAGCAAGCACCACGGACCACGGAACCCTTAAAAGGGTTCCGCCCGTGTTAAATTATGGTGCCGCCAAGGTCTGACAGCAAGATCTCAAAATCTTGCCAAAGTCAACCATATCTATGCAAGATTGTGTAAGATATGTAGAGCCTAAATCTACACAAAGTATCAATTGAAATCTTTCAATGATTTCAATGATGCATCAGATGATGTCATGTGTTTTTTTTTCTATTTTTAGAAATATGTAAATACATATGTAATGTTTAGTTTTTAAGAAACCAAAACATTCTAAAAACTACTATCATACATTATGTTTTAGAGTCATATCAAGATATGATTAACCACAATGTAAATGCTTGAGTGATGAAGATATTATTTGAAAAAGCTTGTTTTAATATCTATTAAACTTGACAAGCTTTAAGCTTTATAAAAATTAAATTTACTTTTGTCGTTAACAAAACTTAGGTAAAGATCAAAAATATAAATAATGTTTAATAACGATATTTGTATTAACAATCTCCCCTTTTTGTTGAGGACAAAACATAAATTTTATTTTTATAAAAGATGTAAAGATTGTACCAGAGTTATAAAAATATTAGTTTTAGAACTTGAAAGAAAAATGATAATGCAAGTATGTCCAATATAGACATGATGTTGACTTTTTCAGAAAGTCAAAGTCTTCACTAGTTGAAGCATGATGTTGACTTTTTCAGAAAGTCAAAATGTGCAGTTTGACTTTTTCAGAAAGTCAAATATTACCAATGAAGTATCATGTTGACTTTTTCAGAAAGTCAATGTATGCAGTTTGACTTTTTCAGAAAGTCAAATATAACCAAGTTCTATATATTTCTCCCCCTTTTTGTCTCAACAAAAAGAAGATGCGAGGCGGAATGTGTAATGAGCCCTTAGCCATTATCTCCCCCTTGACCAATGCTCCCCCTAAATTGGGTGCCAATGGAAAGATACATGGATTGTGTAAAAGCTACAAAAAGAATTGTTAGTAATAAGCATCATCACAAGCATTTCCAAACACTATGTAATAAGCAACAACAATATAAGAAACACCATTCATTCGTTAAAATTTTTCATGATTTTAAGAATCATGAAAGGAGAACACAATGAAGTGTTGAATACAATGATAAAATCTTAAAAAAGAAATTATCCAAAAAAAAAAAAAAAAGAAAAATCCTAGAAAAAAATGCTTAAAAGAAATAATCTATGACCCTCTATTGAGGTGGTGGATGAGCAAGAGCATTTAGGCGCTCGAGGATGTGATTGAGGATGAACCTCATTTCCACTTGGAACTCATGGACCATCACCCGGGTCCGTTCGGTTGTTTGGGCGGTTTGCTCACAATTTGAGCGACCATGCCTAGGAGGGTAGTATGGTTGATGATTTTGCGGTGGTGGAATGGTGGAGGTGTTGGTGTTGGTGTTGGTGTTTGGTGTGGTGATGATGGAGGCTAGCAAAGCACTTTGCATTTGCATAGCATCACTTAGATGAGAATCCACCATGTTTGAAAATTGGTGGAGATGTTGGAGTTCGGCTTGAATCTCCTCTCTTGTGGGATGATCTTCCCACATGGACTCCTCAATGTCCTCTATGTGAGGAGACATTGATGTAGGAAGCGGTTGATCCCCATACAAAGGACCATGGATATCCTTGTGGATAGGGTGGAAGAGAAGAGGTCTTGGCCCTAACGGGGCGTTTGGGTCAAATGATGGTCTTGGAGACTCATGAGCAATCCGCTCAATAGTACAAAAATGATGGTAGTGGTGGTGGATGATTGGGCCTAGGAGGAAAATCTTCCAAGTCCTCCAAGAAAGGATTTGGAGAAGTAGGTGGTGTAGAAAATAACTCCAATGGGATGAGTGTTGGAGATTTCAGAGGTGATGGTGTTTTTGATGTTTGGACGGGAGCCGGTGGTGGTGAGCTTGGAGTCTTTGTTGGTGGTGGAGTAGTGATGGTAATGGATGATTGTGGAGGTGGTGTAGGAGTAGCTAAAGTGAGGTTTGTGTCATCCCTTATGGGAGATTAGATGGTTAGTGGAGATGAGTCGGAGGAAGAGCTCAAGTTGACAAAGCAACAAGGTCTTACGCTAATCCTAGCGGTTTTCTTGCAAGGCTTGGTTGATGGTGAAGTTTTTGTCATTTTGACTTAAGCTTTTGCTAGTAGATGGTGAGAATTGAGAAGATGTGAAGATGATCATGGTAAAACCTCTTAATTTATAGGAATGGAGAATTATGGAGAAGTGTGTTTGATTTGATGTTAAACCATAGAAGAGATGAGGTTTCTAATGATTTTGAAGTGGGTTTAATGCTAGTCATATCACCCAAGTCAATCCATACAAGAAGGATGGAGTGAAGAGACAAAGATTTGCAATAAATGTGTTTTAATTATTATGAGATCTTAACTATCAGATTACCCACGGATTGCAAGGAACCAAATTTTTGGTTCCTTCCTTTATGCAAAAGGGCTCCTTGGGTGGATTTTTCAAATTTTCAAATTTTGGTGGGAAATGGATTTCCTATATGCCTAAGTATGTTATACTAGTTCTAATATAGATAATAACTAGTCAAGATTAACTTACAAGCAATGTATGGTAATTTGGAATGTCGAAATAAGCGAAATTCAGAAAATTACCTGTAGGATCCACGGCACCAAAATTTTACACAGGCGGAACCAAAAGAATGGTGTCGCATGGTCCGCCTGTACAGGTACGGCGGTACCAAATTCCATAACAGACGGTACCAAATTTTTGGTGCCGTCTAATCCGTGGACACCAAAAAAGTTCACAGAACAGGTTTTTAAGGGTCGGGGACTTTTTCAAAACCTGCAATTTTGCTCAAAACATGTGACATTAATTATTTCTAGTTAGGAAAAGTAAATAACAGATACACAAACATAGTGGAGCATAGACTTTGACCAAAGGCTAACGATTTTCACATTAAAGTGAAAATGGGTAAAATTTGATAACACACTTGTGCTATCCCCCTGCGTGAATTTGTTAGCATACATCATTGTTTTGAGTTATATTATCATCCTACAAATAAAAATCAACCAAATTGTATCAAACATTAAATTTAATGTCTTGTTCCAAACACTCCTTAAAACGATGCTCACTTGTCCAACTTCTTGTATATCTTGTTCATCATCCTACCAAGGCACTTGAACATCCCCTTGGTTTGCTTGAACTCCGCTGATTCATTCTCAATCTCAGGAAGAGACGCATAATACTCATGAGGTGGAAGGGGAGAATTTGGAAGACCATCCTCGGAGCTATTTGATGATGATGATGATGTAGTTGGAGGTTTTGCTCTTTTGCCTTTTGTCTTAGCCACTCGCTCGTCACTCAAGGGCACAAAGATATGAGGGATGAGCTCATAGTGAAGCTGCAACCCCTTTGGGCTTGGTGGAATTGGTGCAAAGGCTCTATAGAGACGGGTGAGAAGCATCCCGTAAGGAAGAGCAACCGATCCTTGAGTTGGAATGTCAATCATTCTCCTAGCAATGTAGTAGGCTAAATTGAATGGTTGACGGGTGGACAAGTTGTAGAGCATGTGACAAAGGTAAGCGTTGATATGATCCCTATTCCCTATGGTGCTAATGACGTTGGTTCTAAGTAGTTCCTCCCATTTCTTAAATCCAGGCTTAAGTTCATTGAGCTCCATTCCATATGGATCTCGGTTCACCTCCTTTCCCTTTCGGGTGACACGGGTTGTATCACCCCTTGGGGTAAATAGGCGCTCACGGATGACATCCTTATCCGCTAAAGGAGTTTGGTAGGAAAGAGAGCGGTCATTGATTGCATCAAGGATGGTGAGTGACCACTTATCCGAGTAGACACATGTCCGTCGGTTGGGAATTCCTAGCACTTGAGCAAATTGGGTTAAGGGGATGGTGTAGTCGTTTTGATTAATCTTGAACCTAAGGCTAAACTCATCTTCTTCATCAATGAAACCGGTGACACTAGCATAGAACTCTAACACAAACCTAGGACAAATAGGTTCATCGATGTCAAGGAGACAATCAAATTGAATAGCGGCTAGTTCTTGACAGAGATTGGTATTGTCAACAAAAGAGGAGTGAATGGTTCTACCCTCATGGAAGTACCTTGTTTCTAGACTCTTAAATATTTCGACTTGTTCCTTGGAAAGTCCTTTGGTTTTGTGATGTTTGGGAATGTAGTTAACGGTATCCTTGTGATCATAGAATCTTGCGGCTACCATGGTTATTCCTATGAGCAAGAATTTACATGTTAAAAATGAGAATAAACTTAACGTTTTGATTCTAGTGTGTGCCTATATGAAAATGATTTGGAGTTGCGGTTATCTCGACTCATTTTATGCATAAAATAGTCTTTAGTGGGGGTGTTTGGAAAACGGCATGAGATAACCCAAACGCTCCTAATGTGGCTTCATTTGAATATACCCGGGAATGCATATTAGTTATGCAATACCTTTAGTATTCAAGAGCATGCAAGTGATGAAAATTTAACGTTTCTATTTGTATTAACAATGAAAAATTGTTTTCCTACAAGTGAGAAGCTTTTCAAAAAGTTTTGACATGGGGTGTTTGGTTATTTGAATAAAATCTTATAGTCATTATCTTTTGATTAGTGGGAAACATGATTTGTTTATGCAATATGATAATGTAGTACCTAATTTCAATGACTAGTTATGCAATTTGCCAATTGAATCCATGTTTTGTACAAGAATATACACAAACCCCATGTAATGATTTTGTGCACAAATTAGAATCATAGACTCAGAATTAAGAGATAAAATGTAGTTAGGATACTTACAAAGATGTTATCTCCAGTGATTAGTGGGTGAGAAAATGTCAGCAATGAGTTAGGTCTAATGTTTACACGTTTTGGTAAAGTGGGTTGTGAGGAAGAAGATGTTTTGTAGGTAGCATTTTTGGCAACTGTAGTCACCACGGGCCAGACGACACCAAATTTTTGGTTCTGTCTTTGTTGTCGTTTGGTGCCGTGGGTACAGTAGCAGGTTCAAAATAAATTTGTTTTGTTTTGTTTGTTCTAAGGTTTAGGCTATGTTTTACCTACATGTTTGGTTCCATTAACCCCAAACCAAGTCTAAGAAGATTAAATGGTTCTCGTTTGAGAGGCTTTTTAGAATGTCTGCAATGTTGTCTTCGGAGGACACTTTCTCAATTGAGATGTTTCCTTTTTGAACATTGTCGCGAAGAAAGTGATGACGGATTTCAATATGCTTTGTACGAGCATGTTGGACGGGATTTTTGCTGAGATCAATAGCTCCTTTGTTGTCGCAAAATATAACGATATCGTTGAGATGAATTTCGTAGTCTACGAGAGCTTGCTTCATCCAGAAGCTTGTTGACATGCTTTTCCGGCTGAGACGTACTCGGCTTCAGTAGTTGAGATAGCTAAAGCTGTTTGCTTCTTTGCAAACCATGAGGTGAGATAATGTCCGACAAAAGTACAAATACCACTTGTACTTTTTCTATCGACATAGTCACCGGCATGATCCGAATCGACATACACTATAGTTTCTACACCCGTTCCTTTGGGATACCATAATCCTAAACATTTCGTTCCCTTAATGTATCTAAATATCCTTTTCAAGGCTTCTAAGTGTGATACCTTTGGATTTTCTTGAAAGCGAGCACATAGACAAACACTAAACATAATGTTGGGTCTACTAGCCGTGAGATAGAGTAAGCTACCGATCATTCCTCTATATTTCGTGTTATCTACCGATTCATGATGAGTGTCTAAATACTCATCATTTTTGTACTGTTTAGAATGCCAAAAACATCTGAAAACACTCAGAAATGCATCAAAATGATGAAAATATCACAAATAAGTGTTTTATGTGTTTTAAATGCAAAAATATCAAAATCAGATGAAAAACGTATCAAGTTTGCAAAATTGGCAGTTTTAGTCCCCCAAGTTTCAAAAGTTGTCAAAAACAGTCCCTGGTATATCAAAATAAAACAAAATGTTATTCAAGGTCCCTGAAATATTCTAAATTGTCAAAAATGGTCCTTGAATAAATCTTTGGTCAAATGGCAGAAAAGGTCCCTCAACTTTGAAAAATGGCAAAATTAGTCCTTGGGTATTTTAAAATGGAAAATTATCAAATATTATCCTTGTACTATTTAAGATTGTCAAGTTTGGTCCTTTGGATATCTTTGGAAAATGGGCAAGTTCAGTCCCTCAAGTTTGGTCGAATTGCAACTTTAGTCCTTGTGTTTAATTAATACCAAACGGACCCCCTTTTATTATTGAGCCCAGCCAAAACACTTGACCCCCTGCCAATTATCCACTTGACCCCCCCCATTTTGGACCCCAAGCTTATTAATAAAAAACGCGGTCAACAAAGTCAAAACCAGAAACACTGTTCTCCTCTCTCACGTTTACCCGCCCAAAACCAGTGATCCAGATACCACCATGGTTTCATCCCACTTGATCCTTCTACCTGTACACCTGTCTTCCAAGTTGTTTAACCACCCCCCCCCCACCTTCACAATATCCCAAAGATCATTAATTGACTCAAACCTGCTCAAGACTTTTCCCGCCAAATTGACAAATGGACAGTTATGATGAAATTTGAGGATCCAATGGCTGAAATCAAGTGGGAAACAATCAGAGGTCGACAAGAAGTCCAAAAAGTCTATAAAGAAGAGATGAGATGCAATGTAGTGAGATATCTAGTGTACTTTAGTTTAGCTTATGTCGTTTTAAGTAATTTTCAATTTTCAGTGTATTTTAAAGCTTTCAAGTGTTTTGTTAAGTCATTTCAGTGTATTGTTAAACTTTTGCAAGTATCAATTTCAAGTCTTAATCATATTTTCAAGTTTATGCATTTTTCAAGTTCAAAATCTCATGTTATGTTAATGTTGTTAATAGTTGTTATCTTGGACTGATAGGCTCACTTAAGCTCCTAGATAGTTTCTAAAAGCTATTAGATACTTTAAAAATCAGTTTAGAAGCAAAAACAAAAAAATACCAAAAATACAAATAAAATAGTGAGAAATTCAAAAATCAATGGAGATGGTGATCAAAGCTGGAGCAGGGTAAATACAGGATTGCCCTTTGGTTTAGAGCTTCTTGGGAAGCTATAGGGTGTGATTTCAGTCCTTGGTTCTCAGTTTTACTTTGGAAACCAATTTGTAAGCCTTTTGCTCAATTTTGGTACTTCACTGTTTTATGTTGTTAGTGTTGTTGTTTAATGTTTATTTAGCTTTAATATATGATATTATAAGGTCTGTAATCCATAGCATGGTCTAAATCTGTGTTTTGCTTTGAAAAGTTTCAAATCAGTCTTATAAAGTCTTGTTTGGATTTGTTAGTTAAACTGTGTTATAGGTTGTTTGTGTTGTTGCTTATTGTTGTTATGTGTCACATACACATCTAATAACTCAAACAAACAATAAAATCCAGTCCTTCTTTAAGAAAAAGTCTAATATACCTTTAATCTCATCTTACTTTGTAACTGTTGGGATTAAAAGTATAAAAGTCATCAAAGTAGCTTAGAACTTGGTAACTCAGCTTAATTCCATCTCATTTTAGCTTAATATTACATAATCAGTAAGTAGTATTGATTTAAAGTTCATCAAAGTCAACCTTTAGTATAAATCAAAAAGTCAAAATTTCAAGTTTGGTCGTTTTTGAATAAAATAGATTAATTTCTATAGGGTTTAACTTTGAGTTTCATGTTTTGAGCTTTTGGAATAGTAAAATACAACTGCTCAGCTTTATCCTAGTATTTTTTATATTTTCTCATTAGCTTATCTAATAGCTTAATTCTTAGCTTACTTTGACGACCTGTTTTAAAATGTGCCCTGTGCACAGTTGAGTAGTCCACTTTCATAAGCTCCCACAGAGCTTATTAGTTAGCATAAGCTTGTGAAATTTGGTTCTTTGGAAAGCTAACCAAGCTGTCTTGAAGTCCCAAGCTTAATTTTCCATTTTGTAGCTTATTTGCTAGGGCTGCAAGTGACTTTTTCCTTGTCCCATAACTGTCTTTTAACAATAAGAAGCTAAGTGCTTATTTGCTAATTTCCAGCTTATCAATATGGTTCTTTGTGTTTTCTAGCTTAATTTGAGTAGCTTTTATCTTGTTGTAGCTTATTTCAGCTTTTGTTCCAGCTTGTAAGCTTATTTGAGCTTAAAACATCATAATAAGCTCATAAATCCACTGTTTGAATCATAAGCTCTCAAATAGCTTATTTTTAAGTTTGAAAATTTATGTCTTCATAAAAGTTGTTTATTTTAAGTAGTTAAGTAGTTTTATAAAAGAAAAAAACACAAAAACATCATTTTAAATATAGTGATAGCGTTTATTTAATAGAATTTAGTTTTTTGATTTTTCTTTTCAGCTTATTATTAAGCAAATTCAGTTTTTATAATTTTCTTAGCTTTCTGTCACCTTAAGATATTTTTATAAAAAGTTTCATAATTTTCTATGTTTGTTTAGTATTTATTATAATTTTAAATAGTTAAAAGTATTAAATAATTAGTAATAAATAATTAAAGTTTTAAAATTAGTTTTATAATATTCTAGATTTTTTTAAAATTTTATTTTTCCAAGTTAATTTTATATTTTCTTGTATTTAAGTGTATTTTAAATAGTAATTAATTAGTAATAAATAGATAAAAAGTGTAAAAAATATATTTTTAATTTTAAAATAAGTTTTATAATATTTTAGATTTTTCTAAATCATAATTTCATTTTTCTAGCTTTATTTCATATTTTATTATATTTTAGAGTATTATTAAATAGTTTAAAATAGTTTTTAATTAATAATAATTAAATAAATAGTTATAAAAATAATTTTCCTTTTCTAATAATTTTCTTTTATTTTTAGGATTCCAAAAATGTCATTTTCATATTTTTAGGCCTTTTATTTCTTAGAACTCACTTTTTATTTTGTACGTTTACGTAGTTTTTAATCGTACGTATTTACGTTTGTCTTATCTGATTGTTGTGCTTTCCAATTCTGTATCCAATTCTATTCCAATCAATCAGTAGTGTAGTTATCAATCCAAATCCTTACTGATCACTATCCTTAGTGATCATTCTATCATCTGAAAGTTTTTAAACACCATTGAGTCTCCGTGGGACTTAACGACCTGTGGAAACACTATACTCTCCAGATCTTCATTGCATTGGTTTTAGACAGTTTTAAGTTTATTACGGTTGACCATTCACAAGTGGTTAGCTTGTGTGATAAAACTTGACTGTTTGGAGATCAACCAATTCACCTTCCTCATCCTTGGTGAGTTTAGTGTCCGAAGACATGGGTATCTTAGTTGGTTTTGAATCTTCAAGACCAAATTTCTTAAGCATATCTTTTATATATTTAGATTGGTTAAAGAATATGCCATCTTCTAGTTGTTTAATTTGGAGTCCTAGAAAGAAGTTTAATTCACCCATCATACTCATCTCAAACTCATCGTGCATGACTTTAGAGAAATCATCACATAGCTCTTGACAAGTTGATCCGAATATGATGTCATCAACGTATATTTGAACAATGATAATGTGTGACTCCTTTTTCTTGGTAAAAAGAGTATTATCTGCTAATCCCATGGTGTATTTGTTTTCAACAAGAAAAGTCTTAAGTCTATCGTACCAAGCTTTTGGTGCTTGCTTAAGACCGTATAATGCTTTCTTGAGTTTGAAGACATGATGTGGTTTCTCAAAGTTGGTAAAACCGGGAGGTTGAGCAACATATACTTCTTCGTTAATAATCCCATTAAGAAATGCACTCTTAACATCCATTTGAAATAATTTAAAGTCATAAGCACATGCATATGCAAGTAAGATTCTAATAGACTCGAGCCTAGCTACCGGTGCATAAGTTTCATCATAATAAATTCCCTCTTGTTGATTATAACCTTGTGCGACAAGCCTAGCTTTGTTTCTAGACACTACACCATTTTCATCCATTTTATTTCGAAAAACCCATTTCGTTCCAATTATAGTTTGATCTTTAGGTTTTGGAACAAATTTCCAAACATCATTTCTAACAAATTGGTTTAACTCTTCTTGCATAGCAATTACGCAAGATTCATCTTTTATTGCTTCATTTTTGTTTTTCGGTTCAATGGTAGACAAAAAAAAATGATTACATTGATTTTGGGCTTGTGATCTGAAGGTTCTTTGATTTAGTTGTCCTATGACCTTTTCTAAAGGATGACTTTTGGATTCTTTGATGTTTATAATCTCATTATTTAATGGTTCATCTTCCTTGTCATTTTCAATTATTTCTTGACTTTCTACAAGTTGACTTTCAACTAAGTCATCATCCACCAAAGGTGATGTCTTAGAGGGAGGTGGACTTTCGTCGAATGTTATGTTCAACGATTCCTCGACTCTCATTGTTTCCTTGTTTAAGACGATGTAAGCTTTACTAGTTTGAGAATAACCAAGAAATACACCTTCATAAGACTTTGGGTCAAACTTGGTGAGTGTTAGGTTCCCATTTATGTAACACGAGCATCAATATGAAGAAATATAGAAAAGAGAGATCGGATGAACACGAGTTACACTTATGCGTAAGATATGAAGAAAGGTTTATGCTTAGGATAAATGTAAAAGTGAACAACCAACCCTCAAGTGAGGGTTTACAAGATTATTTATAGGAGGGAACTAGGGCAACACACCAAGTTCCCATCCTTTCCTTATTGGGCTTGGCATAGGCTCATGGGCTTTCTACATGAGCCTAGCCTAGATTACTAACATAAAAGCCATAATTAAGCTAACTATTACATATTAACATACTAACACTTGAATTATAGTTTAGGAGTGATTCCAACAATCTCCCCTAAGTGTTAGTGATTGATGATATAAACGTTGTAGGTGCTGATGTAATAGAAGCTTTGACGTCTACTAACATTCTTCTTTCTTGTGAGAAGAAGTGCCTTGATTCGAACAATCTCCCCAGTGTAGGGAAATTGTTTCCTTTGAAGTATACTGCTTTGACGTCATCATTTTCTTTGTTCTTTGACCTTTGTTCTTTGTGATGGAAGTGATAGTATGTTGTGGTTTTCTGCATCAGGTCTGCTTCGTTGCTCCAGTGTCTCCACGTCTTTCTCCAACATGCTCACACGCTCTTTAACGTTGGATTTAAGTACTGATGTAGTTCTCTTAGTCTTTAAACTTTGTAGATTCTTTGACTTGACGAAGAATCATTCTGACTTTGTGTTGCCTTTTGAGAGAACTTCAATTAGTGATGTTGTAGGTATGAGTATGTGGAGAATCTGCACGATCTTTTCCACCCGCAAGCATCCATAAGAAGAAAACATAAAACATGGGTTAGAAATAATCTAGCGCTTACAAGTTTGAACTTCGAGAGTGTTAACAGCATAGTGTGAAAACACAACTCTAATTCTCACAAAGGCTGTTCCTGAACTGGAGTCCCACAAGTGAGATAACGCGATGTATCGAAGTACATCTACAGTTCTGATGAGCCGCTGAGGTACACCGAAGCATCACCTCATGACTGTAGACCGTTTGAGACACACTAAGCGTAATCTAAGGGGAGTTACCGAAGTGACCTGCTGTCAGGGCTGTATGATGTTGACCCTGGCAGGAGTTTACATTCAATCACTGAGGATGATAAATGTTCTCGACAGATTGCTAGGATCTGTGAAGGACACGATAATATATCACTTGTGTTCTTATTGTTGAACGACAAGCGATGAATTGTCAAGTGTACCTAAGAGATCTTTTGGTGAATCTCGTGGCTCTAGACTCAATAGTGCGCTTTGGTTTTCCTGAGCGGAGACTAGGGAGAGGGTCTCCTTCTTCAATACCAGCAATCTCTAAGAGAAAGCCGATAGTTTACGTAGGGTTCCCTGTGAGAATGAAACAAGCTTCTATTGAGAGAAACTTGAGTGACTAAGAAGGTTTAGTGCATGTGTCACTGGGTCCATGACGAATTTAATCTTCAATACCGGTGTCATCTAGTGACAACCAGTAGCATATGAATTGAACCCAGTGTCTGCCCTAAGTTGAACAATTCGGAGGGCTATTTTTTTCACCCTTTTCTTTACTTTTCTTTTTAATTCTTCAACTCCTTCTTTCTCTGATTCTCAATTTCTCCTTTTTATAATCATACCTAAGGACTTCTAATTCTAACTATTAGTGGTGTCCTTGGGTAGATCCCTCCGGCTCTGGCGGATCATAGGATGGTTATTCCTAACCTTAATCACCTTATAACTCCATTGCCACAAAACCAATTTGCATGAAAATCACTCAAAGTATTTATGAGTAAGAAACATTTTGTAATACTTTGAGAGTTTTATATTTTGCAGAAATACTCCCCCTCCACACGTGCTTAAGTATTTTGACAAAAATCTGCACGCTGAGAGAAGAGCGCGCATTTTTGAATTGATCAACTCAAGATAGACAATCCCCCGCGAGACACGGTTACGTTGCATAGTTAAAGAGATACATTGTCAGCTTTTAGGTGACAACTAGCTCTATTAACTACCTTGAAGGTGTTGACAAACCTCAAAAGGTTGTCAAACCCGTCAAAGTTCATGTCTACCAAGAGTTTCTCGAATGGTACATTCTACTCCGACAAGTCCTTTCGAGTTACTAACATTTAAGATCTCGTCAATTCATTGGTTAAGTCTGTAGCATAACGATTCATTAGCAATTCACAACATATTTCTTATCACATAATTTTTCTCCCCCTCAAAAATGGCATATAAATGTTATTTTTGACGAAATTTTGATATCGAATATGTCCATTTTGAGTTTTGCGGGAAGATTACCATGAAGAACAATTTGTGAACAAAGTTTAAGGCAAATACTCCCCCTCAACAAGTGATATAAACTTTTGAGGTTTTGAAAATCATAAGGGGAAGTACTTGTTCTTTTGAGCAAAACTTTGAAAAGTGAAAGTTTTGATAAGTTTTACTCAAAAGTAAGAAGCTTTCGCTCCTTTTATAGGATTGTGGCACTGAAGCGTACCACAGGGTCCTTTCATTACAAGTACGGGTTGTACACTGTTATGTGTGCACAAGCCATTGTCATATAAAAATCACACAACCAAGTAATGATAATGAAACAAATCAAGGGTTACCAGGAGAATCCGGCAGTCCAGCAATAACTCCAGGAATGCGTTTGGGACGTTGATAGCCTGTGAGAGATATGCTGGGACGACCTCCTACGAAACTCTCCAAAGTTCTGAACTGATTCCTTTTAAACAACCTTTCATCAATCCGCGTGATGATCTTCTTCACATCCCTTCTCTCCCTTGAATTCCATCTCTTCGGTGACCCAATGCCTTGTTGTATCGCCTTTAATCGGTAAGCCAACCCATCCCTGACTTTCTTCAGTGTATGATCCCCAAACTTATGAAGATCTTTACATGCCATTAAGCAATTTCGGTGTAGTTCACTACGGTAGACTACTCCAAATGGTTTGCTGATGAGGGTGTATTGAGGAAGATGGTTAATGTCGGGAAGGTCGAGCTGTGGTTTAGTGAGGTTAACACGCGTCTGATACGATTCCACGGCAAGTTGTATGTCTTCTACACGTTCCTGGATCACTATGCTTCTGATGAAAATGAGCAAGGACTTGATGTATTCACGTTGTGTTTCTGTAGAGAAATGTCTCATTCGTCCTTGTTCCTTGGCAAGATACATATCTTCAATGTCGTTGAGAGACAATCTCTAAAAGTCCGCTTCACAGAATTCATAGTCCTCTTCGTCTTGTCTTTTGACCACTATTTTCTTGAGAAATGTGTAGTCCCATTTAGACGAGAGAGTGACATGCTTGACAGCAACGATCCCTTTATCACTTGACACTTCATGCTTTGATGTGAGTACCTGGCAGCTCTTGTAGTAGATTCTTCGGCGTTCAGGCCAGTGATGAATCCCATACATTGCATCAAGATCATACTTTTCCACAGTGTCAGAGAGCATGTGGGTGGCATTTTCCTCGATTGCTATTTTGTTTGAGTATATTGCTGCCGGGAATGGAAGTGTAAGTGATTTAGCATATTTCTTAGATACATCGCTACCGTGTAGAAGAAATTCCAGGTCTTTGTTGAAGAAGTAGCGGAATGGAATCTGTGGTTGATCCGGACGGCCAATTGTGGGTAGAGGTCTGGTCTAATCTATGTAGTATGGAGCTTTGTCTTTGCGGGTGAAGTCGATGTTAGCTTCGGGATTGAGCCAATCGATGTTGTTCGACATGGCTCGTGCAATGTTGTCGAGGTGGTATTCCACTTCAATTGCACTTTCAGAGCTATCTTTGAGCAGTTGAAAGGCATCATTTTTGATTCGCTTGAGCTCAGCCTTCGTCATCCTCTTCACTTTAAATTTTTCTTGTAATAGCTTGACATGCTCCATGGTACGGCCATCTACCATTTCTTGACCTTTTGGTATTGGGGGAGTAGCATCACAAAGTTGAGAAAACCAGTCGTATTTAGCGGTTGTATCATCATCTAGCCATGAGACAACATCAGTCTTAGTCGTCTTCTTCTTCTTATTTGGCTTTGATGAGGATGCTGGTTTCTTTGTTGTGTCGGGAGAGGTGGGTTGTTGTTGGGGCTCTGGGATCTCCTCATTGTCACCACCAGTGTATTCGAAATGATCACCGATTTTCTCTGTGGATGGTGGTAACTCAAAGTCCTGAGTTTATCAGCAGAAGAGTGTGGAGGGGATCGTCTTTGTGTTGGAGTCCTGTGGGGTGGTGGTGGCATAGAGGAGGGTTCACCAGACTTCTTTGGACGTTTAGGCTCCTTATCATTATCCTTATCCTTATCGTCATCGTCTCTTGGATGCTTAGGCCTTTCATCTTCTACTCTGCATGCTGTTTTGAGTTGGTATTCCAGCAATGCTTCAAACAGTTTACCTTCGTCAGAAGTAAATGTTGCAGATCGTTTTGACATTTGCGTTACCAGCCTGGAAACCAATTCAGCATCGGAGAACACTATGGGATCAGTTGGGTTGATTGTTACGGTTAGAGGTGTTGATCTTATAGTTTGCTTGGCCAATTGCATAAGATTCGGATAGAGTTGTCTGTTGAACATCTCTCTTGTCACGCCAGGAACAATGTCGAGAAGGAACTTGTGAGTATATCCCTTAATCATCTCGTTCAGTTCCCCTTGGACATCACGTTGCATAAACTTCTGGATATACTCCCTTTTACTTGACATCTTGTCTATCTCGTCATGTAGAAGATTGATACTGTCAGTGAGTTGATTCAGCTTTTTGTTGGTTACGTCTTTCTTCCTGACTTGCTTGACAGCATTGAAAATCTTTGTCTTAGCCCGGGATATCCAAGAGTCGGTTGGTTTCTTCACTGACTTGGATGTGGATCTGGTTGTGCCTTTGGATGGTGGAAGTGAAGAGTGAGAAGACGAGTCTGATGATGATGAGACATGAGGAGACTCAGGGTCTTTTTGTGGCTCAGAAGTTTCTTCCTTGGAGCGTGATGGACTATCTAGAAGAAAATCATCATAATCAACTTCATCATCTTGTCCAGATTTTTCCTTTTCTTCAGCTTTAATCCTGGCTTCTTCATCTGCTTTAGCTTGAGCTTCTTTAGCAGCAGCATCTTCATCAGAAATTTTCTCAGACTTCTCTCTTTCTGGTTCTTCAAAGTCATAGTTGATGGAATCCTCGAGTTGCCTTTGCTGTTGTTCGTGGGTGGTGGTACCAGTTCCCTTATCGGGTTGATTAACCGCATCGGAAACTGGTGTAGATAGTGCACCACCACTTGACCCTCCGGGGCCACGAGTTTGTTTCTGTTCGAATTCTTTGGCAACGTGAAGGAGTCTTAGATTCTTCACCTTTTTCCTGTAAGCTCTGTCTTCATCCAGTGGTTCTTCTTCCGAGCTTTCCTCTTCTTGCTCAAGCACTGGAGTTTTCCCTTTACCTTTATTAGCTTTTCGACTGGGAGGTTTTGCTACTGTTTGAGTGTCATCGATTGGAGTTTCAGAGTAGATGATCTCTTCGTCCATAGCAGTGTCCTCTGAGTCCTCATCCGTAAGCTTTTGTTGCGGTTCAGGTTTGGGAATAGGAATGGCTTATTTAGAGGGAATTTTCCTTTTGTGAACATGAGTCCTCCTGGGAAACTTTCTCGTACTCTCAGTGCTCGTGATACTTCCTGCACTGCCTCTCCTGGTTTTCCTAGTAGGTGTACCAGCGGACTTTTCATCAAGGAAACCTACTTTGCCTTCTTCAACTGCTACCAGATATCGTTTGTACGAATACAGTTGTTTGATATCATCAGTAATAAGATGATCTGGCAGCACTGCACCTTGTTTCTTCATTGTAGAGTCCTTAAATCTGACAGTGAGTGTGGGCTCATACAACACGGAGTGTTGTTTGGGGTCATCAAGTCTCAAGGGGATATCAGGATTATACCCTAGAGCTCTTTGGATCAACAGTTTGGTGTATCTGATATACGGGATCTTGGTGCCAAAATTTTTAAAGTAAGTCATCATGTCGTCCTATATCAGAGCTTCAAATTCTATGTCTTTCTTGTTGACCAAAGCCCAAAATATTTGTAGTTCCATGAGCTTGGGATGCTCATGACCACTATCACGTCCAGAAACAGATTTTGCAATCATAATGTAGAGGGTTCTCCATGGCTGGGGAATGTTCTTGAGATCCACAGATGAGTGCTTTGTGATCACCCCGGTAGCTTCATCATAGCTGATGTCGACCATGAACTGGAGAACGACCTCTTTAGTTGGAGTGGCATTGTATTCAGTAGGTTCGATGACAGGAATAAGAAGAATAGCCCTCAAATCTGCTGGTGTGATGGTGACTTGTTTGTTGTTGAGCGTCACCGTCACAGCATTTTGACCTTTGACCTTTTGCATTGTATGCCATAATTGGTGAATGTAGATCTCCGGTACATTAGCAGAGTTAGTGAGCATGTTCTGATAGGGGTGTGTCTTCAGAATATCCACTGCAATCTGACACGAAGACTCTGAACAAGAGAAGTTCTCAAAATCAACTCTGAGGTTGTTCTTTCCGATCTTCATTGGGTAACCATGAGGGAAGATATCTTCAATAGTGAGAACATTTGGTGCTTCCACGTTTTGCATTTGAACGTCTATATCGTGATCTGAAAGATATTTAGCCAAAAGAACCAACATATCGAAAGACATTACGTTAGTCAACAGTTGATTTTATTGTCTATTTATTGAATGTGATATGTCAATGATTGTTACGAGTCTAATGTCACTTGTTAGTCCAATAGTCCAAAGACGTTGTGATAAGTTTCGTGAGTAGATTAACTTTGAGTTTTAAAGTCCAAGTTTTCACTTATTTTCCACAACTTATTAAACATTTAAGCTTATTAGTGACATTACAAGTTTGCACGCGTAACAATTCATAATTTTGGTTGTTCTTAGGCTTAGGCGTAAAATTCTAAGTTTATGCGTAAACAGAAAGGTTATACGTGTAAGCATAAGCTTATGCGTAGGTTCTTGACTTACGCGTAAGAAATGTTACGCGTAGGAAAAGAGGGCCTTAGGCATAAAGCTTACGCGTAAGCGTATATGGAACCTTACGCGTAAGGCTTACTCGTAAGAGTGAACCTTATGCGTAGAGGTTACAGTTTATGCATATCCTTCACAGGATACGCGTAGTCCCCATTGTAGAACCTTACGCGTAAAGGTTATGCGTAAGATTTCTCTTACGCATAACATTCTACGCGTAAGGTGATCCTTATGCGTAGATGTTCAAGTAACCTTGATTCTGAATTTTTCACGCGTAGTAACCTGAAATAAGTACATCATATCACCAATATTAACATATACATTCATTCCTTTTCAGTTCTAAACATGAATACTCATTAAAGTAGTTATGCGTAAAATGACTTATGCGTAAATGAAAAAACCCTAACCATTCAAGAATTACGACTAAGAGTTTTAGCCATAGGAAATGCACCGAAATTTTTCTGGGTGATCTTAGAGGCCTATAGAGATGTTCTAAACAAGTTTTAACATTAAAAACCCTATGGATAAAAAATACCCAAATCTTATGAACTTAAACCCTAAAATTTGATTCTCACACAACTGATGTTTCTGGGTAAGTATTAAGCATGAATATAATCAATTCAACATATAAACAACATCTTTCAAACATCTAATTAACCAGAAACACTCACACTTGAAAATACCCAAATCACGCATAAAACCCTAATTCTCAAAATCATGCAATTTGTGTTTCTGGGTGAGTTTTAATGATAGAAATGGTTTCAATGTGATTAAATAAATGTTTTGACACAACCATTTTAACCAAAAACACTCAAACATGATTATGTGTTCATACGCTTATGCGTAGAATACAAAATCATTCCTAGATTAAAATCTAACCGTTTTCAGTTCTAAACATGAATACTCATTAAAGCAGTTATGCGTAAAATGACTTATGCGTAAAACTCAAAACCCTAACCATTCAAGAATTACGACTAAGAGTTTTAGCCACAGGAAATGCACCAAAATTTTTCTGGGTGATCTTAGAGGCCTATAGTGATTTTCTAAACAAGTTTTAACATTAAAAACCCTATGGATCAAAAATACCCAAATATTTTGAACTTAAACCCTAAAATTTGACTCTCACACAACTGATGTTTCTGGGTAAGTATTAAGCATGGATATAATCATATTAACATATAAACAACATCTTTCAACCATCTAATTAAGCAGAAACACTCACACTTGAAAATACCCAAATCACGCATAAAACCCTAATTCTCAAAATCATGCAATTTGTGTTTCTTGGTGAGTTTTAATGATAGAAATGGTTTCAATGTGATTAAATAAACGTTTTGACACAACCATTTTAACCAAAAACACTCAAACATGATTATGTGTTCATACGCTTTTGCGTAGAACACAAAATCATTCCTAGGTTAAAATCTAACTGTTGGTTTTCAAAATGATTCAAAACCTATGCTTAGATAATTACAAAGAACGGTTTTCCACTTACAAATTGATGATCAAAAGCCCGGATTTGAAAATTGATTGTTAGCCGTAGGTTTTGGTTAGTTGGGAATTAAATGTGGAGAAGTAAATGTGTTTTTGAAATGTTTTATTTAAATATATTTTGAGCATTTGACACATTCAGTCCCTCTACCTTAACCATTTACATCCAACACCCATAACTTCCCTTTTGGTTACCAACAAAATATGATTTATGAAAAGAAACATGACGACACTCCCCCTCGACTTAAGAAATAATGAAATTTTATAAATTTGAGTCCGAGGAGTGTCAGTAAACCAGAAATGTAACCACCTTTAGCAAAGATACAACCAGGATAAGGTAACATGCAAGTACAAGGTTTTATGAAACCGAAAAATATGTACTTTCTCCCCCTCAACACTTGACCTAGAAAATATTGAATTTTGAAAGATTAAAGTGTTGACGGAAGATTTGTACTTGCCATGTTCAAAGATATATAGATAGAAGAATATTTTTGTTGTTTTATCAGATTTTATATTTTTGTATTTTGTTTTTGAAAAATATTTACAAAAGATGTTTTGGTGTTTGACTGGTTTTTAAGAATGTTTTAAAAGTTCATCCAGTTCCTCTGGAGTCAAACACCGCATACCAATCCAGTGGACCAACTCATTAAACCTAGCAGGAGCTAAGGCTTTGGTGAGAAGATATGCCAGTTGGTATTCAGTACCCACAAAGTATAATTCAACGGTACCCTTTTCCACGTGCTCCTTGATGAAATGATATCGAAGATCGATGTGCTTTGATTTCGAGTGTTGAACATGTTGGGTTTATTGATTTGATGATACAAAACAATAAAGAATGAAACATCAAGGGCTTAAAGTGACAAAGATGAAACCTACAAAAAGATGGAAGGACTTGCTTGCAAAAGAAGATTTAATGTTTAGTCCTTAGTAGAGATTTGTAAACCCTAATCCTCTAGTATATAAAGAGGACAAGGGATGTAGGTTTTAATAATTAAGTCTTCCATAATGTAGTCATTAAAGGTGTGTGTGTGTGTCTAGGCGTCAAGTCCTCTAAGTAGACGCCTAGGATTTGTGTAGTTTAGCCTCAAGGATCTTTGATCCCTGTTACAAGTTTAGTGTAACCGTATTATTCCGATCAAATAATATTTGAGGCTTGGAGTGATTATAAAGATAAACCTTGTGTCAATAACTATGATTTGTTTTATTCCGCTGCGTACCAAGTTTATTGTCATTGTTATTGTTAACCCTAGAGGCTTTAAACGATTCATGGAGTCCTAACAAACTCCACAATTGGTATCAGAGCTTGGGGAGCTCGTTACCTAGGGATTCGCAAGGTTTCTTGGCGAAAAAGTTTGAAGAAAATCGGATTTGTGCAGAATTCGCAACATTCTGCAGCACTGTTTTGAAACGGCGATAACTTTTTCGTTAACCGTTGGATCGAGCTGAAATTTTTGGTGGAGCTTCTCTATATACCTATCTAACTTTCCACTGAAGGAATTTTTGATCTGAGCTTCCAGTAAAAAGTTATACTATGTCGAAGTTGGCTGCAGAGGAGGTGTTTAATTTTCGAATTTTAGGGTTTTATTCTTCATAATTTTTGTCGACAAGTGCATGGGGTTTTAATTTGTTATCTCAATCTGATTGGTCATTGTTATACTACAAAGATAATAATATTATTGAAGCGCTTGTGATACTTGATGAAGCAACTTTTCTCTCATCATTATTTTATTGTTTTATGGATTAACGAGAGAATTAATGCACATGGTTTCTTGGATTTTTGATTGGTTGGCTGGTGTTACATGAGATGATGGAGTTTTGTGATCATAGTACTTATATGATATCAGTATGCATATTTAATTCGTTGTGAGATTTTCTAGTGGTAAATTCATCGGTATACGCTAGTAGGCTACTGATCTTGTTCGAGAATTATTTTTCTAAACCTATTGGTGTTCGATATAAATTGCTTATATCATTCGATATCGGTCAACATATGGTTTTTGGTTCTCGAATAGTTTTGGACTTAAGGGGAAGCGAGCTTGATGCACACACAAGGAGTTTGGTTTTTCGATTTTATTTGTTCTTAAAAGTGTTAAAAAGCTCGGATTTGGATTTATTGCATAAATGATTACGAAGAAGATTGATCATAACCTATTTGATATTGTAGTTGAGTAACACAGATTCGTGCTCTTATCATATCTCAAAGTGGGTGTTACACTTTGGAGGTAACTTGTTCGTGCTTCAATGATTGTGATGAAGAATTGACAAACACTTTAAGGAGTGACGTTATTGTGCTAAGTGATTATTGTCAAGAGATTTCGGTCTCCTTATACATTTGTTAGTATACGTTCAGAGTCACGTGGATAAACAAGACATAAGACGCAAGTTTGGGTTATTATACTTCTTTATCAAGTTAGTTATATTTGGTTTTCTTCACAAGTGATCATTACATAGAGCTTACTGATTTGAAGAATCTTTTTCATGCACCACTCAAGGGGAAGTTTCTAATGTTTACATTCTCTATTTGTTGATAACAAAAAGGGGAAGATATATTGGAGTGGCGTGGCATGGATTAAGGGGAAGACAAGAATGTTTCATTCATGGTGAGATTTAATTATCTCAACTTCTGCTACTTCGTCTAGGGAAGTTCGTACAAGAACCGTGTTTGTTTTGTCATCATCAAATAGGGGAAGATTGTTGGGTTTATTGATTTGATGATACAAAACAATAAAGAATGAAACATCAAGGGCTTAAAGTGACAAAGATGAAACCTACAAAAAGATGGAAGGACTTGCATGCAAAAGAAGATTTAATGTTTAGTTCTTAGTAGAGATTTGTAAACCCTAATCCTCTAGTATATAAAGAGGACAAGGGATGTAGGTTTTAATAATTAAGTCTTCCATAATGTAGTCATTAAAGGTGTGTGTGTGTGTCTAGGCGTCAAGTCCTCTAAGTAGACGCCTAGGATTTGTGTAGTTTAGCCTCAAGGATCTTTGATCCCTGTTACAAGTTTATTGTAACCGTATTATTCCGATCAAATAATATTTGAGGCTTGGAGTGATTATAAAGATAAACCTTGTGTCAATAACTATGATTTGTTTTATTCCGCTGCGTACCAAGTTTATTGTCATTGTTATTGTTAACCCTAGAGGCTTTAAACGATTCATGGAGTCCTAACAAACTCCACAGAACAGAGTTGCACGAGATCGCAATAGCACTTCGATTGTCGCAGTACATCGGGATTATGTCAAATACGTAACCATAGTCTTTGAGTTGTGTTCTTATCCAAATGACTTGAGCACAACACGACGACATGGCTACATATTCTGCTTCGGTTGAGGACAGCAATGTACAATCCTGCTTCTTCGATTGCCATGACACCAGTTTATCACCAAGAAATTGTAATGCTCCTGAAGTACTTTTTCGTGAATCTAAGCATCCTGCGTGATCAGCGTCTGAAAAAGCTATTAGTTCAAAACCAGAATCCTTCGGATACCAGATCCCCAAGTTAATGGTTCCCTTGATGTATCGGAGGATTCTTTTAGCCTCGGAGAAGTAGGTTTCAGTTGGTCTCGACTGATAACGGGAGCAAAGATATACGGCAAAAACAATATCAGGACTGCTAGCTGTTAGATACATGAGAGACCCAATGATACTTTGGTATTTGGTAGGGTCCACCAATTTCCCATATAAATCAGCATCTAGTTTCTTGGTATGTGCCATTGGTGTGGCATAGGTGTCACAGTTTTGCATTCCAAATTTGTGTAAAAGTTCAAGGGCATATTTGGACTGACTCAAGAAAATACCACGGGGTGATTGATGAACTTGCAGTCCTAGAAAGAACGTAAGTTCACCCATCATGGACATTTCAAAATGTTTTTTCATTAGTTTTGAAAAAGCGTTTGAGTATTTTAAATGTGTTGACCCAAAAATGATGTCATCCACATAAATTTGAACGATTAAAATGTGTTCCCCGTGATATTGTATGAACAGTGTAGGGTCGACCGAACCTTTGACAAATTGGTGAGATAGGAGAAAGGATGATAACTCATCATACCATGCCCGAGGGGCTTGCTTGAGTCCGTAGAGAGCTTTGTTCAGTTTGTAGACATGGTTCAGGAACTCGGGATCAATGAATCCTTCTGGCTGGCTGACATAAACCGTTTATTTCAGTTTCCCATTTAGAAAAGCAGTTTTGACGTCCATCTGAAAGACCGTTATGTGCATATGAGCCGCGAACGCGAGAAAGATCCGAACAGCCTCAAGACGAGAAACCGGAGCAAATGATTCTTCAAAGTCAATACCCTCTTCCTGTCTATAACCCTTAGCCACCAGACGTGACTTATTTCTGATTACTGTTCCTTCAGTGTCCAATTTGTTCTTCCAAATCCATTTGAGACCAATGACGTAGACCCCTGTTGGTTTTTCAACCAATTCCCATACTTCAATACGTTTAAACTGATTGAGTTCTTCTTGCATGGATTCAATCCAGTTGTCTTTTGTCATTGCATCTTTAATGTTTTTAGATTGGCAGACAGTGAGTGCATAAATGCAATGTTCACCGTCTGTATGAAGACGTTTTCTCGTGACGACTGGTTGATTTGGGTTACCAATAATGTTCTCAAGGAGATGGTCTTTTGTCCAACGATGTGTCGAAGGTTGATGTTGATATACATTATGCAGATTGGGAGGATTCAAATGGCTTGTAGATGATTCCACAACATCAGGTGCAGCAGTTTCATTAGCAAACGGGTTAAAGAACGCATTTGGATCATAATCTACAGGTGGGGGTACTTCATTGTTCAGAACATCATCAGTTGGTTCAGCGTCGTTGGATGCAGTTTGTTCAACTGTTGTTGTAGAGTCAACTGGTGGTGCTTCTTCAACAGTAGTTGTTGTAGCAGGTGTATCAGGTATTGGAATGTGATCAGGTTGAGCAGTGGAAACATTGGATACACCTGGAGCACGTTCATCAATATCATCACTAAACAGAGGAGCAAATAGCTTTACCATTTGTTGACGAGTAAGTTGGGGGCTTGGTTCAGCTGATGATGGGGTTTGAGGGAAGTTTAAACGGTTGTGACCGGGTTCCAAGCTGTTATGCTCAGAAGCCATTTCTGTACGCTCGTCAAAATTTTCATGAATCGTTTCCATAACCTGCTTTGTACGACGATTCCATATCCGAAAACCCTTAGAATTTTCACAATATCCTATAAAGACTCCAATGTCAGCTTTGGCTTTGAGCTTACCAAAGTTATCACGATCATTATTCGGATAACAAAGGGATCCAAATACATGAAAGTGTTTGAGGTTCGGTTTATGGTTGTGGATAAGCTCATAAGGTGTTTTGTTGTGGCGCTTGGTAATCATTGACCGATTCTAAGTGTAGCATGCAGTTGACACGGCTTCAGCCCATAAGTAATCTGGAAGTTTAGCATTAATTAACATCGTTCTTGCAGCTTACACTAACGTGATGTTTCGTCTTTCAACAACTCCGTTTTGTTCTGGTGTACGTGCAATAGATGTTTGATGCTCAATTCCCACTTTCTCATAAAATGCACAAAGAGTTTGATTCACAAATTCAGTTCCTTTGTCTGTTTTGATTTGTCTAACTGTGTTCCGGAGCTGAACTTGAATTTTCGTGAGAAAGGTGATGATCATTTGTGGAGCTTGATCTTTACTTTGAAGAAAATAAACCCAAGTCCATCTTGAGTAGTCGTCTACAATCACCAAGATGTAGCGTTTGCCATTAATCGTCTACACGCGCATCGGGCCACACAAATCCATTTGAAGAAGATGAAGCATATGCTGTGAGCTGTGTTCCACCTTTGAAGGAAAATGAACACGAGTGCTTTTCCCTTGTTCACAAGCTGAGCATAGGTGATCTTTAGAATACCAAAATCTTAGGAGACCTTCAACTAGTTTGTATCGAGCAAGGTTGGTTATGGTTTGAAAGTTTAGATGTGAGAGACGACGGTGCCATAGCCAGGATTTTGTAGATGTAGCCTTAGAGAGTAGACAGATGGGAGATGAAGCAATCATGTCTTGCATTGAGATTGTGTAAAGACTTGATGTGCGTTGACCAGACATAAGATCATTTCCTTTTAGATCACGAATGAAACAAGTTTTCTCCCTAAAAGCAACTTCCAAATCTCCATCACAAAATTGAACGACTGAGAAGAGATTGTGACCGAGACCTTCCACATAATAAACTCTGCTAATTTCAATGTTTCCATTGATATAATCTATAACATATTGGATTTCACAAACACACTAAACGAAAGATCAAAGAGGCGTATAATATGGTTTTTTAGAGAGAGAAAGTTAGAGGTTTGGAACTTTAGTGAGAGAAAGAAAAATCTTATTATGAGCTCCAACTCTCTACCTTGGAAGGTAGAGAGTATTTATAGTTCTTACATAAGTCGCCACCTACGGGCTGTGGATCAGGTATACAGTGGGTAAAGACCCGTCCGTCCTCCACGGTGTTACTTAACTAAATACTACTAAACATTAAATAATCTACGACTACGAGCTTTCTAACGATTACATATACTTGAGGTGACCGACTCTTTAATAATTGGATTTACTAAATCCTAACAATCTCCCCCTAAGGGAGGTCACCTCAAGATCACCTCAAAATTACATTGAACACAAACAGATATTACATTTTAAATTGTTCTTGCAATTTTTGATGTAGTTCTTTGCTCAGGAGCTCGTAGTCATTGATTCTTCATTATTGCATGTTTGGATAATCAATGTGGAGGTCTTTATCTGATCCACGTGATAATGAGTTTTGAGCCAGCTTTGAGATCATCAGCTATCATAAATCTCTGACTCTTCCATTGTGGTGTTGGTATTATGTGATGTTGTGACTTATGGACCGACATGCTCACATTCTGGATCATGATATATTCTCATCAGAGTTGCGGAAGCTTTCGTTGATTCATGATATTGGCAGCAGCGTAGCAGAAGCATGGAGTGAAAATATCAGAGTCATTGATGCACTAATCATGATTTCTTTAGAAGGACTGCGTTGTGTGAGCATGCGGCTATGGATTGACCGCTTCATTCTGAATAGCTGCAAACGTCGGGCGTACCTGCATACAACAGTTAGCAATAAAGCGCACGAAATGTCTTTGATCACATTCGTTGAATTGAGGTACACGGCCCACGGTTCCCCGTTGATCAGTACAAGTACTGCCTGTGATCAGGTATAATTCCGAAGAATTTCCTTGACAGGGTTTCGCAGCTGTTCTAGCTGTTCTCAAACCGGAACGTCTCAAAGAAGACAACACGGAGTGAGTGAACCAGCGAATGGAGATTCACTGATTGATAAGAAGAGATTTGAAAAACAATCGTGTATCGCTCAATAGAAATTGTTTTTGCAATACAACGAAGGTTTTAATTGAAATCAATTATCAATCATAAACACCTTTTATTTTGAAATATTTGTACACAGTCGATGTGCTAAAGAAAAGAGTTTTTAAGCACAATGACCGGTTTTTCAAAGGTATCCGTCAATCCATAACCTGAACCAGGATTGATTCAAAAGATTGAATCGCCCCATTGTTTCTGTTCAGTTGTCACATGGTTGATCTATTGTATAGATCTCACATGCCACGCACCAGGAGCTTGTTTGATGTTGGCTCCAGAAGGCTTTCCATCTTCATTGTGAATATGTTTGCATATCACTCAGATGTTCTGGCAATACCACAAGGATAATGCGTAGGACTCATAAGATATAATCTCTCTTTCCACATTGTGTGAAAGATAGAGTCTTCATTGAAAGTGTCCTAATGAGATTTATTGATGATCTCGTGGCTCTAGACTCAATTGTGCATATTTGGATCCTATTTCGGAGACTAGGGAGAGGGTCTCCTTCTTCAATATCAACAATCTCTAAGAGAAAATCGATAGATAATGTCGGTTCCTCGTGAAAATGAAACAAGTCCTTTTAAGAGGAACTTGAGTGGTTTGGGAAGTTGAAGTGCAGTGCGTCACTGGGTCCATGACGTCTTGTCTTCAATACCAATGTTACCTTGGTAACCATCAGTAGCATATGAATTGAACCCGGTTTCTGCCCTAAGGTTGAATAATTGGAGGGCTATTTATTTTCACCCTTTTCTCATTCAATTCTTTTTTATTCTTCAACCCCTTTAGTGCTTACCGAGACTTCATAACTAGAACCTTGTTGGGTTTATTCCAGTACTAACTCAGTCTTAGTCTGCACTCTTCCCATATCTCATTTTTCTCCTATTTTCGATATACCTAAGGACTTCTATACTATCTAGTAGATTGTCCCTGGGTAGATCCCTCCGGTTCTGGCGGATCATGGGAACAAATACCTAACCTTATCGTCCTTATATCACCATACATAAAGTAAAGTTGGTCGGTCTATTTGGTATTGTTCATCTGCCATTGGAACCAATTGAAACCCATTTGAAAATCAATCCAGATACTTCTGATATATTATCAAAGCATTTTGTACCTGAATTGTTTTTGATATTTTTAGAACAAGAGCTCCCCCTCAACATTTGCATCAAGCATCCTTGTAATAGAACTAAATTTTATCTTTGAGGGGTTGGCTTACATCTAAGAGTAGTTATATAAAGAATGTGGTTTTCAAAATAGTTGCTCCCCCTCAATATGTGCATAGATATTTGAAATGTTTTGCACATATTAGGAAAAGACTGCACATTGGAATAAATTAATCACGTTTCAAATCTTTGTGGTTTAAGATAGATGCTCCCCCTCAACATGTGCATGGAAAATTTGAAATCGTTTGGCACATGTGAGAAGGAGAGCTTGTACATCCTTATAAAACCATGTATCGAAATATCAGTTTAAATCTAATTTAAATCACAAATTCTCCCCCGATCACAATTATCAAATCATTTGAGATTTGTGATCTTTGTAGATTTAAATTGATTTTGAAAGCTTTTGAGGAGAATTGTGACTTGATTATGAAAACATTTTAACTGATAAGGATCGGATTATGAGACTTTAAACTCCATTGATTAAACATGCATGATTATCTTTCGAAAACAATTGTATGAAAAATAACATTTTGATTTAATTGAAATCATTCTCCCCCTCAATCAATGACATAAGTTGTTGATTGAGAGATAGATATTTTGACAAATGATCATATCAGATGATTTTCAAAAATAGGGTCCGAGTTATTTTTCAAAGCAATTAGTTTTCATTAGATAGAAGTAATTGTTTCTAGAATCAGAGCATAAGATTTGAAAACAAGATAAAGCATGGCTCTGTTCTTTCTTTGAAAAGCGGGTTATTGCCTGAAATGACAATAAACCATTTTTTTCACTTTCTCCCAAAAAAAAAATATATATATATATATATATATATATATATATATATATATATATATATATATATATATATATATATATATATATATATATATATATATATATCTTTAAACATTCGAACAACATCTAAAGTCCCGTGTCATTCTTTGAATGACAGCACAAAGACCGTAGATATTATCGAATCGAAGAAAACATGACAAAAAGACAATATTTTTGGAAATTTTCAAGATTTTCAAATTTTTATGGATTTTTGAAAGTTTTATATTTTTCTATTTGCTTTTTGAAGGTTTTGTAATTTTGTATTTTGTTTTTCGAATAACTATTTACAAGAGATAGATTAGTTTAAGAGGATGATGAAATAAGTACCGAGATAAGGATATCGTTCAGCACGTTGTAGAAGAAAGGAATCATCATCTCTTAAACTTTCGCCACCAAAGCATTCAAGGCTTCTAAGAAAATCGTCTGAACATGACTTGAGCCTTCTGAAAGTGAAACTTTGGTAGCTTCCCCCCAAACCGACAAACTAAGAATAAAGACCATTTCCCCAAGAAGTAGAAATGAATGAAGACGGTCTCATTGAATGAAACTTAGCACCCCGAAGAACACGAGAACACCGAAGAAGCAAGTTGAAGCATTGATCGTCTCAGTGATTATCAAATCTGGAATAACTGATGAAGTCCGATCACATGAACCTGTTGTGCATCCCCGATGTACACATTACTCTTCGAGATTGACCAGTTGTCTATTCAGGGGAACAATACATCCACATCTTCATTTTACCAAATGCACTCCAGTCATCTAACATATAACCAATCAGCCCATTATGTACATATGTAGCGAACAAGATTAGAGACGATGACATCCAAGTAACATGTTGAGTCACTGAACATCTCTGCAGATATCAACTCCAGAATATCTGATTAAGCTTGATTATGTGAACATGTTGTGTGTCCCTGATGTACACATATCTCTCCCCCTGATGGTTGCGATCTCATCGAAAGCATAATTACATTGTGTACATGAAGCAATAACCAGAAGCACTTTATCATAAATCATATAGAAGATGTCGATAAGCAATATCATCTCACGCTCCAAATATTCTTCTCATATTTCTTCCTACTGAAAGCTGAGATAACACATACCAAAAGTATCCAGAGACCACTTCCTCCCAAATGGTTGGAATAATGCATCCTTCCCCCAAATAGTTGGAATAATACACCAAAGGCTACGAGTTAAACACTGAGTTTCTCTACGGTTATGACCATTGTCTTTCTGGGATAACTTCAACCAGGTAGAAGTGTTAAGTTCATCATGTGTACTCGTTGTGCTTTTAGATATATGTCTCCTTCCCCCTTGCTGGTTTTGATACCTCAGAATCAGCAAAACATGATATTCCCATAAACTTGAAATCTTGTGAGAAGAACTCAAATAGCCCAAATGAATCATGTGAGAATCAACTGCTACAGAAACTCTCTATGCTATCTTTATCAACCCATATGTAGACAGTTTGAAGTGACCACTGAAGAAGCAAACCCGATATACCAAACTTGAAACTGAAGTAGAGATCCCCGCATTTGTATCTTATAATGTTGGAAGAATGGTGTTGAGAATTTATGCTCCAAGCAAATCTCTTAAGTACTCAATACCCAATGAGCGTATGAGACATTACCACCTCTTGCGATTATCCACACCGTCATCTGCGTGTGACACTGAGTAAAACAAAGTAACTCCTAATAGTGATAGTTAACCAGGTCTTCAACCATCCAACTCGACTGCTGGTAACTAGATAACCCAAGTCTTCAACTCAAATTCTTAAACCCGAGCAAGTTATCAAATAAGAACACGCCTTTGTGAACGTCAACTTCAACCTCAAATAAGTGATAAATGAGTAACTTCGAAGTAATCAACTTGTGTCAAATGTGCAACATGTGAATAAACATATAATCAGATGTACATTGACCCACTGAATGAACCGGAACAAATGATTCCTCAACATTGATACATTCTACCTAAAGGTATACATGTAGAGACTGATATGGAAGATTCACCAATAATGTTTTTGAGCGGATGAGGTAGTCATTTTCCTTAATGTTCATGTGGTTGATTTATAATGTGCACAATGAGAGGAACAATAATCCGTGAAGATTTGGCAAAGGAATACTAAAGAGCGGATCATTATTCATGAACAATAATCCGTGAAGATTTGGCAAAGAAATACCAAAGAGCAGATCATTATTCAATAGTGCAACTACAACATCATGATAGTCATTATCAACGCCTTGTGAAGTAACTGGAGATAAGGTTTCTTGAGAATTCTGAGATGTACTTCTTAGATGGTGAACCTGTTGAGTCAGTAGGAACCGGAGCATGAGCTTCAGAAACTAGATGATCAATATTCGTTGGAGATTGAAAGTACTCATCAAACATATCTTTGAAAAACAATGGATCCCAAACAATGAATCCGAGTTATCCTTAGTAAGTGAAGCATTAGGCGTTGAAGGAGAGTCATATGACCATAATTCAAGAATCCATTAACATGTAGTATATGCACTCTTTTCCCCCTCAAAAATTGCATCCGAAGTTGCCATTTTTGATTTGAACAAGTGAATAAGAATATACACCAATGGACGTAGATCCACTTGAGAGTTGAAAGAGTGTGTAAAAACATGAAGCTTGTTGATGAAGAATGTCGATGAGAATGGACATAAAAATGAAGATTTCTCTTCTTCTGAAGATAAAGCGCACTGAGGCGTACACTTTTCTTTTCTTTAAGGAACGGGGCCTGAAGTGTTATCTGCAGACGCCACAATGATGAAGTACGAGGCCTGAACTGATATGAACAGACGTCATTGTTTAGAGCCCAATTATATGTTTAGAGCCGCCCGAATCCAAATACCAAGGGACGATTTGTACGACCTGCTTTGGACAACAAACGAAGACAGAGAATTGGAAACATTGGATCCCCACATGCTCATGGGGTCCTTTTGGTTAGCACAAACAATCTTTGAATCAGCAGAAACCCTAGGTGCAATGCCATTGTCACTAGGAGCTGAATTAGTAGAAGCATCAGACTTAGTCGAGGGACATTTTTTGCTTAATGGGATTATTCTACGAGTTGGCTTCCAAACCTTAACAGGCACTACTCTAGGCATAGTGGATCTAGTTAAGGGGCAAGGTTTGCCATTCGTGAATATTCGACCTGTTGGTTTCCACTAAAATCCTACATTGGTAAAAACCTTCCCTGTAGGTTTCCAGGATTGCTTAATCTGTTTTGCTTTCCAAAATTTCTTAACTGGGGTATGATTCTTAGATCTTAAAAATAATACAACACATATATCATGATTACCAGAATATAGACATTCTTTACAGGTTTTGCAGACAACATAAGACTTCGAATTAATTTCAGTAAGCTTAGAGCTAATACTAGAACCAACACGCTTCTTTTTGTTCAAGTCAAACTTATTTTCCCTATGGTGTTCTTTCACTGTCTTCTCATGATCACTTTTAGTCAGCGAAATTCTGTCCTTCTTTGTATTGCTACTAGGTTTTGACCCGCTAACTTTAGTGTCAATATTAACATCAATAGAAGTGATGACGGGAGCCTTAGTTTGTTTTACTGCCATTTGATTTTCTGGTCTAAAAGTGCTGGGTTCTGAGGCTTTCAGAGGCACATTAAGAGTCACATTCTTATCCTTAGGCATAGAACTGGGTGCAACTATTCTATCTCGCCTATTACTCGCTTTCGGACTTGTGACAATTACGTACTCTAAGAGTTCCTGAGATCTTTTGGCATCCATGCAGGCATAGGCTATGGTACTATCAAATGGTTTTTCTATTCTTTCATCTTCAACCATCTCACGGAGACCCTTCAAACTATCCTTAATGTATGAGAGATATGCTTTATGTGCAGGTTCATTATTCCTAAGAGGGGGAGGAATATATAACCTATCAATAGGATACTTATCACAAGCAGGAACCTTTGGAACATAATATTTGCAATTAGGGATTGGCAATTTTCCTTTTAACTCACGCTTCAGATTCTTAATATCGTTAAGCAAAGAAGTTACCTTTTCAATGTGTTTATCATGATTAACTTTGAATGAATCACATAAATATTTGTTTTGATCATTAACTTTTGAAATTTCAGCTTTAAAACATTCATTTTCCTTTTGCAATTTATCAATAATGTTTTGAAGTTGGAAATTCTGAGAATCTAAAGGTGGAGGTATTCGGGAGCCAGTCACTTCATTCCTTTTATCTTTCAATTGTGAAATCTGGAATTTCAATCTTTTGATTGTGTGGCAATGAGCTCGAATCTGTTCATCACATTTGTTGATTTCAAAAACTGCATCAAACTCAAGAGCATTCGAAGATGTCTTGATATTTGAAGTTTTAACATTTTCTTTCAGATGTTGATATTTTAATTGTAAACCAAGATATTCAACTTCTAATTTAGAATAATGTTTGACCAAGTTATCATGATCGTCATTTTCGATTTTATCATTCAATTTTGAATTTTTTGTCTCAAACTCAATGACACGATCCTGGGATACTTTCAATGCAACAGACATTTCATGAAATTGAGAAGCAGTAATAGAAAGCTTAGTAACAGTATAAAATACATCTTGAGCCACACAACTCAATATTAATTTCTCATTTAAGATATGCAGATTCTTCCTTTCAATTTCATTATATTTGAGTTCCCGTTCATAATCATTGACTTCAACAATCATTGCATCAAATTCCTTTTCCATTTCTTTAATATCCGAGTTTATCCCCTTTTTAAGACTTTCAAATTGACCTTTTAATTGTTTAAAGAAAGGCATGACCTCAGTTAAATAACATTCTTTAGTTTTGCTCAAAACCCCTTTCCCCTTCAGTTATCCCTGTAGGTGTGATTCTCTTCTTACATGTTTTCTCAAAATCAACGAATAGTTGATAAACAACATATAGGCTGATTAAGGTTTTGCTATTAGTGGCAATAGTTCTAGGAACTAAATTCATTGGTGTATTTGGAGGATACACAGTGGCTGGAGGTAATTTCCTAAGGGGAGGATTATTTTCAACAAGTTCATCTGCCTTTTTCTTTTCCATATCTAATTTCCAGAACACTTGTTCAGGAGTTAACTGAGTTTGAGGTCTAAACTTGTTTAAGGCAATCCAATTATCTTTAGTGTAATTTAGAGTTTTGAACGTTATATTATGATCTATACACCAAGGATCTTTTAGTTTCTTTTCCATTTTCTCTCTAGAGGCATCTTCCTACTCTCTATCTTCTTCAGTGCATTCTTGTTAGGAATTAGAAAATTCCATGTTAAAGTGTCGGTCACCCCAATTATAAGTCTAGCATATGTTAGCTCGTAGACGTGTCGTTTGTTACGTTATTAAGTAGTTTATTTGTTAGTTTGTAGCGTAGTTTAGTTTAGAGCAACACTGTGGAGGAAGGACGGGTCTTTACCCACTGTATACCTGATCCACAGGCCGATAGGAGGTCGTGTCTTATGTAACTATAAATACCCCTTCCATCCATGGAAGGGGTGGTGCTTTTCAATCTAATCTTACAACTTTTGTGAACCAAGTCTCTACCAAGAAAACACCCTCTCTCTCTACTAACTCTCTAACTATGGCAAACATGTATTTTGATCATCCAAGACCACCCGAATCATCTACACAATAATATACACGATCCTACAATTGGCATCAGAGACAGGTTGTGTTGTTTATGGTGATTCTTGTGGTTTAACACACGATATTTATGCAGTTTGTTATGAATTCGTGTATATGGTTTTTATGCTTGTTGGTATGGTCATTTTTATCGTGGTCTAATCCAGTTTTATTTGATGTTCATCTCTTGGTTTTTGATATGTGGTATAACTGTTTCTTAACTCTTTTTGTATGTGGTCAAACTATGATTTCGAAGTGGTGATTTGGTCAAAAAGTTACATTTTTTGTGTCAAAGTCCAATGGTCATTACAAATATTGCATCTGTTTGTGTGTCTAAAGTCCATTTATCTGCTATTGTCCAAACAGTAAGGGGTCAAAATTGTTTTTCTGGGTTTATCATGAAGATGGTCGGAAATACTGTCGGAAAACTCGCCGGAAAAACTAAAACATCTTACTAGCGACTTGTACAAGTTCTAGTTAGCGAGTTGGCTGTTTATGTTGTCCAGGTTCATTGTACCTCATTTTTAGCGACTTATGTAGCGAGTTGTGTAATGGTGACCTAGCGACTTGTTATTGAACAAGTTAGCGACTTGTGTGCTTTAATTGCTAGCGACTTGGAAAAATCTTTGACCTAGCGACTTGTTATTTAACAAGTCGTAGCGACTTGCTTTGGAAATAGTGGGTAGCGACTTACTTTGCAAAACTTGCTAGCGACTTGACTCCAATTGATGGATAGCGACTAACAACAGAAAGGTAGAAGAAGAATGTAAACCGTCACGACCACAAGACCAAATACATCAAAGACTCATCAGTTTCATTATTATCAATCATCAGTCACACATGAAATATTCAGTCCGTATCCAAAGAATAATCAAAACTTACAACACATCTAACCTAAAACCCAACTCCAACAAATCTTAACTATCATCACTGAATCCCAAATGACTACAAAGAAATCACAAGACTCGGACTTAAATTAAATAATTATCAAGATCTCAGTTTGTATACATCGTGTGTTCACACAAGCTTCAAGCAACTCAAAGAACAATCACACGAATACAAAACATCATAGACCATTTTTCGAAGCCTTTGCTTCTTCATATCCGAATACAAAGATGAAACCATAACTAATCTGTTATGATTGTTGTCTTTCTTTCGTTCGGTGTTACAAAATCTCTAAGCTTACTGATTATATATCGAATGAAAAAGAACATCTAATTGATCTCAGTCTCGTGTTAATGACTTTTAGCCATCATCCTTTTGAACCAACACGATCTCGTCATTGATCTAAGACATGAAAGTCTCATCTTACACTATCCGAAACAGAAAATGAAAAGATTATAACAATTATGTTACATCTCTTTCATTGGTTCGTTCTATTTAAAACTCAATCGGTAACACAAACAAAAAGGGAATATGTAAAACCTTACCCGAGACCATATTCTAATGATCTTGAAGCCTTCAAATGAAGCCGTTTCTCTTTATAACCTTGTCTAAACCAACCCATCCCTGTGGCGCTGGTGTCCACATTGCCATCCCTGTGGCGTGGTTTAGTTGATAGCAAACAAATAAAGTCCTCAAGGGTTGGTGATATATGGAAAATCTCCTCTGTTCTAAGATTTGATTTGATAATGATATCTTCTTGTGAGTTTTTACTGGGGAGAGAGGCGAATATCTTTGAGTATTATTAACAGATGAGAAGGAGGCGGACTTGAGAGTATTTTTAGGGTTGATTGGAGTGTGTGATGCATCTTATATATTATCCGAAATTTTAGGGTTCAGGGGGAGTTTGGATCGGATATTTGGACTCGCTGGGTTGTGTTAAATCTGATTGGGTCCGGAGATGATAATGGGCCTACTGGTTAACAATTATCAAGTGCCATATTAGAATCTTCTCATATTATCAATTACACTAAAGTTTATAATATGGAAGATCAATGGGTCCGGTTACTTATCAATCTCAATAACTTGAGACACATTTACCATTTAATAAAAGTTTACCTCGTGAGAATCGTTAGTGTATGTCTCATATGACTATCTCCAAATATTCGGTTACTTCATGTTTTTTTTCCCATCAACATTGAATAATTGATATCATTTTGGGGCAACATAGTTATACTTGGGCTTTTATTGGGCTTAACGGTGTGAATGTGAATTGGACTGAATATTCGGTCAATATTATGGTTAACTATCAATGTGGACTGGGCTTGGATTTGTATGTTAATGATGTGGGCTGCGAGTTGTAATATGAAAATACGGTCTGATGATGAGATTTGATCATGAGATTTGTCAATGTGATTTGATGTGAGCTGATGAGATAATGAGATTCGTTGAGATAAGAGGTTTGATACTTTGGTTTATGCATTTTCACAAAAAATTTATGTCACAGCTTGAATTGGTTGTTAATCAAAGTTGACTACGGGGTTGTTGTACGGTATCTCTTATTTGGATTTGAAGTGAGGTTTTCCGGGCGCGTTCACTTATTTCATCTTCTTTCTTTCTACCCTTCCGCGAAGATGACTTGTTTGGGCATTTACAGAGTGTGATAAAGACTTGACTATTTAGTTACGGTTGTGATTCTTTCTCTTTTAACCCACAACGTAACTATCACTTCGGTGTCTCACGCAGCTGAGGATAAGTCAAGAGGTTTTGTACATTGGGTACACCGTTTCTTCTTCACAAAGATTAGTACAAGTTTAAGTAACAAATCTGGGGAATTTTACTTCATGATCAAGTTTGGCATATCGGGTTTACTTCACCATGTTGTCACTGCAGTGGCCGACAGAATGCGTGAATGATGTGTTTTCCAAGGTGTTGATTGGATGTTTGATGATTTTGCTGATGTTGGATTATGAACAGTTGATGAACCGCTGCATGTTCCCCTAAAACAGATATTCACTGTAACCAAAGTTGTCATAACACATTCAAGCTGACATTGTTTACGGTTTTGTCTTGATTTTGTAAAATCCCGTGAAAGAACCTATTTCTCGGTTTAAATCATAGACTTGTAAAATCCCGTGACAATGGAAACATCCTGGTAATAGTAAAGTGAATTTCCGGATCTATCTTACGGTTTATTCTTGGTTTTGTAAAATCCCGCGAAAGAATCTATTTCTCGGTTTAAACCATGGAATTGTAAAATCCCGTAATGATAGAACCATCCTGGAGAAAGGAAAGTGTAATTCTGGATCTTATCTGATGCTGGTACTACAGTTTCTGCTTCAAAGAAGGGATGAAAGGGTGTACTTCATGAATTGGATGTGTGTTTGGATATTCGTCATGGAGGTTTGGTTTCTTCATAGTTTTACGGGGTTATGCTCATTAAACCATGGTCGGGATGAAACCATTATCAGAGTTCACTTAAAACATCAAAGAAGGCTAGATTTGAGCGTTTAACCAAGAAGATGTGACAACGGAGTTAATTCACTATTATTTATTTGAGGTTGAAGTGAAATATCATGGGCAAGTGTACTTAGCATCTGAAGGTATCGGGGATGGTTGGATGAAGATTCTTCATGATCCTTGTTCGAGCTTATTATCAAAAACGAAGACTTGGAAATCTAGTTATTGTTGGGTGACTTTTACCTCTTCTTTTACCACTTGGGGGAATTAGGGTCTAATCACCACAAAATAACTATCACTTTAAGGAGTTACGTTGTAGTGCTCAGTGTCACATTCAATTGTGGATTTTCAAGAGGTAATGTACGTCTTATACTTGTTGGTTGGTTGGTTGAAGAGTATAGAGTACATAGAGAGTACTTAGAGATGCTAATGGAAATCGGTACCGCTCTTTGTTACATATGTGCAAGTTTAAGTCACGAGTTCGGGGTAGTTTACTTCAAGGTAAAATTCATCATATTGGGTTTTCTCCATCAGCTGTCACGACAAAGAGCCTACATAATGATAATGGGGATGATTACATGTTTTGCTAAGAGAGCTGAAAAGAGAGAGATAATGACGTTTGAACACAACAGTTCAAGCCTCGTACTCTAAAGAAAAGAAAAGTGTACGTTTCAGTGCACTTTATCTTTGAAAGAAGAGAAATCTTCTTATGACGTATGAACACAACAGTTCATGCCTCGTACCTCAAAGAAAAGAAAAGTGTACGCTTCAGTGCGCTTTATCTTTTGAAGAAGAGAAATCTTCTTATTATGACCATTCTCATCAACATGCTTCATACTTTTTCCATGCGCTTCAGTCATCAAGTGAACCGGGCTACCACTGATTGTTTTCTTATTCCATTTGCTCGATTATAATGAAGATGGCGACATCATATGCTTATTTTGCGGGAGAGAAGTGTGAATAGAACATTCGGATGATTTTCACTTATTTAATCAAGAATGGCAACTCCGTTTGCAATTCTTGAGGGGGAGAAGAAGTGTGAAATTACTGCATGGTTGATTATTATTTGAGAATTTAAATGGTCATACGGCTCTAAACTCATGTAAGAACCGAGCTTCTTCTTATCGGGTAATCTTCACATGGAGTTTCTTCTTAAGAGCCGTTAGTTGACATCTTCACAAGCTGATATGAGGTTATTGACAAAGTGCTTCCGATTAATGCTTCACGTGCACATCAACATGATGATTCCGAACAACCTTCTGTTCTTGTTTGATGTGATTGTTTGCTTGGTGTTACCATTTCGTGTGTTCGTTGCGGCCTGATTGCTGATTTCCTTGATGAACATCTTTCTGTTCTTGTTTGATTGGGAGGGATGTTAGTTAAGGGGATTTGCAAGATGTAAGTTGATTGGGATGCTTTCTGGTGATGTTCTTGTTTTGGTGAGTTGAAGATGTTAACTATTTATTCCCCAACTGGACAATCTTGAAGAAGGTCGAGTCTACAGTCGGTTCTACATATTGTGCTACATGTTAGAAGACTAAAGACGTGTTGCATTTAATGATCTAAAGACTTCTTCTTAATTCATGGCATTTATCAAACAGATTGTCGGTTTAGGGGAGAGCACTAATTGGGGGAGAGTGATATGTCAAATTTAATCCCCAATTAGACTTGCTCACATTCTGCAGCAAGTTGATTCTCACAGATACATATGAGCTAATGATGTTCTTCTCAAATGATTTCTTGTATTTGGGCTTTCAAAGTGTTGCTGATTCTGAAGTGTCAAAACCAGCAAGGGGGAAGGAGACACGTATCTAAACGCGAGTAAACTTGATGAACTTAATACTTCTAAGTAATTGAAGATATCCCGGGAAGACAAATGTTATTACCGCAGAGAAACTCAAGGTTTGACTCATGGCGAGTAAACTTGATGGACTTAATACTTCTAAGTGATTGAAGTTATCCCGGGAAAACAAATGTCATGACCGCAGAGAAACTCAAGGTTTTACTCATCAAAGCGTTTAGTGTTCTTATTTCAACTATGTGGGGGAAGAGATGTTAGAGAATGTTTCTGAAGATATAAGAGGTACATTGGTGTGTGATGATCTCGATGTTATCGCAATCATCAGGGGAGAGAGAATTGTGTACATTGGGGATGCTCAGCTGTTTTACTTGAGGGCTTAATCTGTGATTCAGAGATATAATCACTTATTCCGGTGTTGATATCCGCAGAGATTGTCACCCGCAGAGATAATCAGTGATTCGGCCTGCTTCTTCAATGTTATCGGTTGTTCTCTCTTTAGGGAATGTGTGTACTTCGGGTCCTTGAGCTTCATACACGATCATCAGGGAAGAAAGCCATTGTTTACCACAAACATTGGGGAGGTGTTTTCCTTCCGGGCATGATGTGTATTCGGGAGAGTTCTTGGATATTGGTGTACTTCGGGTTCTTGAGCTTCATACACATTCATCAGGGACGAAAGATGTGAACATTGGGGAGTTGTTCTTCATTACCCTCATGATGTGTATTCGGGAGAGTTCTTGAGCATTATACAAAGAGACTGACTGCATCAATTCAACTACTAGGGGGAATTGTTCTCTTGACACCTTTTGGAATGGATCGCTTCAGACGTCAGTTGAAAAGGAAATTTGAGAAGATTGTTTTATGTGTGGGATGATACGATGTTGTTCTTCTTGTTGATGATATAACCTCGAACGAAGAATCACGGTGATTATTCTTGAAAGGAGCAGCGGAATTTATGATAATGGTGTGCTTCTCTGTGCACCTGGCTAAGGCAAGCTTGAAATAGAGCTTCGAATCTGCTCAGCTATAGGATTTTCGGTTTGGGGGGAAGCTGCCAAAGTCTCACTTTTAGATGGTTCAATTTCTTTCTTCGATTCAAGAGCCCTGGAAGCTTTGGTGGTGAATGTTTAAGAGTTGATGACTTCTATCTTCTACGACGTGCTGCTCGATATCCTTATCTCGGTACTCGTATCATCATCTTCTTTAACTATATCATCTTCTCTATCTTTGTATATATTTATCAGAAAAACAAAATACAAAAATATAAAACCAACAAAAACAAAATACAAAAATATAAAACCAACAAAAGAAAATAGAAAAATATAAAACCTTCAAAAACCCATAAAAATCAGAAAATTTTAAAAATTCCAAAAATATGTTTTCTCATGACATGTCTTCTGGTATCGATAACATCTACGGTCTTAGAAATGTCATTCAATAATGGCACGGGACCATAGATGAAGTTCGAACAGGAGGTGTAAATATTTCTTTCTAAACATGTCACAAATCAAATGGCTTGCAGTTACTTCAAACTGCAACCCGTGCTTAAACTATGGCTTGCTATCATTTCAGATAGCAACCCGCTCTTAAAAGGAAGGAAAGTGCTACGCTTAAACGTTTTTCACAAATTTCGTGCACTTATCCTAAAACAAAACAAGGAAAGTATGTCGAAGGACTGCTGTTCCTACACAAATGTTTTTCCGTCTAAAATTCTTCAGGAAAATATTTGGTGTTTTCAATAATGGTGGTAAATGAGTTGGTTTTAAAACAATCAGATTCAGAGTTTTTGTAAAATTGAAAACTCAATCAATGACTTCAACGCTTTTAAACTTTTCATAAAATGAGTCATGGATTGAGGGGGATAATGTTTTTTTTTCAAATCTACATCATCTAACGGGCTTTCTTAATTATCCTAATATGCTTAATTAAAAATGATGTTAACCTATGTTGAAGAACTAGGTGCCTAGGATATGATTGCTAGGATTAGATGATTAGAGTTTGATGAACACATTATTCCTATACATTTATATGATCTGATTGATATGTTGCATTGACTTTTATTAGTCGATTGTTGTTTGGGTGATGTCGACCACCATATATTTGTATGTGTGTTCACTAACGTATGCAGGTATATTGGTATAAAAGAATGTTCCCGATCCGGATCCCACAATTGAAGATGATTGGATGCCGAAAGGAAAGGGTAACTATATCTTGGGTTGACAAATGAAGAAACGGAGCTTAATTGGACTTCTATGGAGAGTTGGCATAAATGCAACGTAAGAGGTCTCGCTACATCTGCAGATGGTTTTCTTCAAAATGCAACGTAAAATGAAGTCTCACTGCATCTGCAGATGGTTTTTCTTCCAAACCCTACAGCAACAAAAACGGAAGCTTCTCATCCACCTAACGTATCTTTGTGCAGGGATAATAGTGATTATACCATTTTTCTAAAACTTTGAATAATATTGTTTTTGAAAATGGAAAAATATTGTTTTGAAAATAAATTGGACTAACTTTTGAAAATCACCGGACTTCTTTTTATCAAAACCTAAGTCACTCAATTATCGACTTCGGTCATCGATTGAGGGGGAGAGTGATTTAAAATAAAATATTTTCAAACGATATTTCTTCACAAAAAGTCCGTTTGTACGCTAAAATGTGGTGATCTAAAGATTTAATGTTATGTCATGGTATGGTTTTCTTTAAAACTCAAAGATCTGACAAAATGAATTTTTTTCTGTTCTTGTTTGATTGTGAAATTGTTTTATTTTACTAAAAGATCTCTTAAAACAATCATACCTGACACTAACAATCTTTAATGTCTTAAAATGGTCCTTATCTGTCATTTTTCAAAATCAAATCTTGCCACGTCTTTCCCCAAAATTTTCTAAATGATTTAAATCTATTGGGATCACAAATCTCAAATGGTTTGAAATTTTGATCGCGGGAAAGATCGTGATTTAAATCTCTTGTCTGTTTAAATGGAATTGGTTTTAGTCCTTTATAGGCACTCCTGCCTCCATGTGCCAAACGATTTTAATATACATAATGCACATGTTGAGGAGGAGGATTTATCCAAAAACATGATGAGTATTTAAACCAGGCCACATATTCACCCATGTTTTCTAAACCTTATTAAATCACTTGGGATCCAAAATCTCAAAAGGTTTGATATTTTTGATCGGGGGAGAATTTGTGATTTAATATGAAATTTGATAAATGATGATCGTTTTGATTCAATTGTGCAGGCTGCTCTCTCATATGTGCTAAACGCTTTCGAATCTCGAAGCACATATTGAGGGGGAGCAAAACCATCGAGGTACAAAAGTTTTTTAAAAGAGATCTATAAAGTACCTTGATTGTGTTTCAAATGGTTTCTTAATGGCTTTTGTGATCGTGGTTGTACTTCAAAAGAACTCTTGCCTCTATGTGATAAAATGATTTTAAATATCCTATGCACATATTGAGGGGGAGAATTTTACCATGAAAATCAAATGGCTTTTTCGTATGAAAATTGTGATCAAAGAAAATATTTCAAAGTCCTCTTGCCTCCTTGTGCTGAACAATTTCTAAATCATACGCACATGTTGAGGGGGAGGTTTTCTAAATGATCAAAACTATTAAGGTACAAAATGCTTTGATCTCGTATCACAAGTACCTTGATTGTTTTTCCAAATGATTTTTCAATTGGTTTCATGAAGGAAAGAACAATACCAAAAGACCGACCAATTTACTTTATGCATGGAGTTATAAGGATGGTTAGGTTAGGTATTCGTTCCCACGATCCGCCAAAACCGGAGGGATCTTCCCAGGGACAATCCACTAGATAGTGTAGAGTCCTTAGGAATATTGAAAAAAGGAGAAAAATGAGGAATGGGAAGAGTGCGGACTGAGACAGAGCTAGTACTGGAATAAACCCAACAAGGTTCTAGTTATGAAGTCTCGGTAAGCACTGAAGGGGTTGAAGAATGAAAAAGAAATGAATATGAAAAGGGTGAAAAGAAATAGCCCTCCAATAATTCAACCTTAGGGCAGTAACCGGGTTCAATACATATGCTACTAAGTGGTTACTAAGGTAACACTGGTATTGAAGACAAGACATCATGGACCCAGTGATGCACTGCACAAAACTTCCCAAACCACTCAAGTTCCTCTTAAAAGGGCTTGTTTCATTCTCACGGGGAACCTACATAATCTATCGACTTTCTCTTAGAGATTGTTGATATTGAAGAAGGAGACCCTCTCCCTAGTCTCCGGCAAAGGAACCAAAAATGCACTATTGAGTCTAGAGCCAAGAGATCATCCACAATATCTCGTTAGGACACTAAATTCTTGAAGACTTGCTTTTTCACACAATGTGGAAAGTAAGTATATATTAAGAGTCCTACGCATTATCCTTGTGGTATTGCCAGAACATCTGAGTGGTATGTAAAAGTATTCACGATGAAGATGGAAATCCTTCTAGAGCCAACATCAAACAAGCTCTTGGTGGGTGACATGTGAGATTTTGCAAAAGATCAAGCTTGTGACAACTGGATAGAAACAATGGGGAGATTCACTCATGAATCAACCTTGGTCCAGGAATGGAATTGACGAATACTTTTGGAAAAACCGTTCGATGTGCAAACCTTCTTTTCTCTAGCACGTCGAATGTGTACTTATGTTTTCAAATTTAAAAAGTATCTCTGATTGAAAAATACTTTTAGGAAAACCGTTCGATGTGCGAATCTCTTCTTTTCGCTAGCATGTCGAATGTGTACTCATTCTCTAATACAAAAAGTATTTTGTTTGAAAATTTATCCTTCTCATAAAACCTTCGTCGTATTGCAAAACTCTTTCTTCAAGCAATACACGATTGTGTTTTTCAAATCATTTTTCATCAATCAGTGAATCTCAATTTGCTGGTTCACTCACTCCGTGTTGTCTTCTTTGAGACGTTCCGGTTTGAGAACAGCTAGAACAGCTGCGAAACCCTGTCAAGGAGATTCTTAGGAATCCTACCTGATCACAGGCAGTACTTGTACTGATCAACGGGGAACCGTGGGCCGTGTACCTCAATTCAACGAAAGTGATCAAAGACACTTTCGTGCGCTTTATTGCTAACTGTCGTTTGCAGGTACACCCCTACGATTGCAGCTGATCAGAATTGAAGAGTCATTCCAAAGCCGCATGCTCACAGCATCCACACTTAATTTGAAGAAATCATGACTGATGCATATCTACATAACCTGGTTCTGATATTTTTATACTATGCTTCTGCTTCGCTGCTGCAAATATCATGAACCAGTAAGGCTTCCGCTACTCTGATGGAAAGATGTCATGATTCAAAAGTGTGAGCATGTCGGTCCGAAAGTCATAACTTCACATGATGGCAACACAATAAAGGGTGATCCAGAGATTTACTGTGGCTGATGATCTCAATGAAAGCTCGAAGATCATCAAAGATGTGGATCAGTTAAAGGCCTCCACTGAAAGTACAAATCAATGCGGACTTTGAAGAATCGCTACTAAAGCACAAAGATTGCAGAAATTGAAGAATTCAAGTCTACGAGCTCCAGAACAAAGTCAAAGATAAAATGCTAGGATGCAAAATGTATTTCATGGGGTGACCTCCCTTAGGGGGAGACTGTTAGGAATTAGAAAATTCCATGTTAAAGTGTCGGTCACCCCAATTATAAGTCTAGCATATGTTAGCTCGTAGACGTGTCGTTTGTTACGTTATTAAGTAGTTTATTTGTTAGTTTGTAGCGTAGTTTCGTTTAGAGCAACACTGTGGAGGAAGGACGGGTCTTTACCCACTGTATACCTGATCCACAGGCCGATAGGAGGTCGTGTCTTATGTAACTATAAATACCCCTTCCATCCATGGAAGGGGTGGTGCTTTTCAATCTAATCTTACAACTTTTGTGAACCAAGTCTCTACCAAGAAAACACCCTCTCTCTCTACTAACTCTCTAACTATGGCAAACATGTATTTTGATCATCCAAGACCACCCGAATCATCTACACAATAATATACACGATCCTACAATTCTAAACAAGTAGGCATTTGTCTAGGCTTAAGGATTTCATTACCATCATAGATCACTTTTTGAGCAGCTTTTGCTTTCTTACCATACTCAGGATTGGGTTCTTCTACAAGGCCAGTACTATGCTTATCGCTTAATACTCTATGCTTAGTGATCATGTGAGCAGTCTGAATGGTGTTGCCTTGTACATACAACTTGTTTTCAAGTTTGTTCTTTAAAGTTTTAAGGTTGGAAAAATCATTCAAAAGTTTTGATTCCTTTTGTTTGAACTCCTGCTTAAGCACTTTTACATTTTCTTGAAGTTCTTGTTTTTGCTTAGCAGTTTTATTAAGTTTCTCTTGTAAGGAATTTAACTCTTGTTTTAATGTTTCTTCCCTTAAGTTACTTTTTCTGATTAATGTATGCATTTGGCAATCCATTTCCTGCTCACGTGTGGTCAGCTCAAATTTAGCACGCTGTTCATAGATGGCAACTTGATCCTTATATATGTTAAGCTTAGTGGTAAGGGAGTCCTCAGGGATAAATGCAGAGTACTCATGCAACTCATAATCATCATTTTGAGTAGAAGATGCACAGTTAGGTATACTAGAAACTTCCATGCAGTTTTCCTCTGCATTAAAGTGCACAGGTTGTGGCAGGTGTACCTCTATCTTGGGTAAATCTGAAGCTTCCATGGAGCGTTCCTTTGCATTAACTTGCACAGGTTGTGGCTGGTGCACCTCTTTCTCTTGTGAATTTGAGCACGAAGATTCCATTTTAGCATTATCCGACTCAAACACGATAGTCTGTGGTACATTGTTGGGTATCTTCTGTTCATTTGTCACGTCGTATAAACTGAGTATCTTAGATACAACTGAATCCGAAACTTTAGGCATGTTGTTGACGTGCACGGAATTTTACAAATCTATGATTTAAACCGAGAAATAGAATCTTTCGCGGGATATTACAAAATCAAGAAGAAACCGTTAAGCAATGACCAGTCGAGTGTGTTAAGATGACTGATGACTTTAGGTTGTTCGTAGGAAGTGCTGAAATGTTGTTTGGTTGAGATTTGGATTGGTTGATGCACGTTTTTACAGAGATTTTTAGGTCTAAAAACTTAAAAACCTCAATTCATTCGGCGTGCCATTCTCCTTGTTCTCACGATCGTTTTGATGGGTAGAAGTCTAAAAACGGAGTTACGGTTCAAAAGTTATAGCCGTTTGAAGTTTTGTCAGGAAAAGTCAACAAGTCGCTAGGAATTCTTGAACCAAGTCGCTAAGCACCAAGTCGCTAAGTAGCAACTCGCTAAGATCTCAATTTCCTGTGAACCAAGTCGCTAAGACCAAGTCGCTAAGACCCAAGTCGCTGGACACAAGTCGCTAAAGCACCAAGTCGCTACACAGTCAAGTCGCTAAAGAGCAACTCGCTAAGGTCCAAGTCGCTAACACCAAGTCGCTAACAATTTACACTGTAACTCGCTAACAATTTCTGAATCAAGTCGCTAAGCTCACCAAGTCGCTAGCCGTAGTGGAGAATCCACTAACTTGTACTATTTGTCGGCTTGTCTCAATAGACAAGTCGCTAGGCTCAAGTCGCTAACAACTAACACTATTACTCGCTAACTTTTACTGAAGCAAGTCGCTAAGATGAAAAACACTACGAGAACCAAGTCGCTAGCAAGAAAAACTTCAAAAACACACTTTTCAATCCAAAACAAGCTCAACCACAGTGATTCAAGCTTACCAAATCAAAACCCAAGCACATACAATGATTCTAAACACAAAAGTACACCCAAAATTCAAACTTTACCACTAGAAATGATCCAAATGATGCAAAAACCACTAAACTTTTTCAACCTCAAAAACCATCTAAAAACCACTAGAAATCCAAGGATATGTAAGAGATGATCAAACCATGGCTCTTGATACCATTTGTAACATATTGGATTTCACAAACACACTAAACCAAAGATCAAAGAGGCGTATAATATGGTTTTTTAGAGCGAGAAAGTTAGAGGTTGGGAACTTTAGTGAGAGAAAGAAAAATCTTATTATGAGCTCCAACTCTCTACCTTGGAAGGTAGAGAGTATTTATAGTTATTACATAAGTCGCCACCTACGGGCTGTGGATCAGGCATACAGTGGGTTAAGACCCGTCTGTCCTCCACGGTATTACTTAACTAAATACTACTAAACATTAAATAATCTACGACTACGAGCTTTCTAACGATTACATATACTTGAGGTGACCGACTCTTTAATAACTGGATTTACTAAATCCTAACATAATCTTTGTAGCCCATGATAGCTGCGAAGTGATCATTCCCGAATCTGACAGTGCCAATGAACTTTGCAATAAAGTTTGATAACAGTTTGAGATTGCCTGTCATGTGTCGGGAACATCCGCTATCAACAACTCAGAGGATGATCTGTATCACCTGCATTCAACACAAACGACACAGATGGAATAGAGGTAGATGTAGAACCCGAAGAGTTAGAGGGTTCCGATGCAGATATAGATGAAACACACATGTCCATGATTTTAGGTATCCATGTAAAGCCAAGTGTATTATGTAACCATTTCTGCCATCTCCAACTAGTCTTTGCTTTAGTCTTAGTGAATGCACTAGGTGGTACTATGATCCTTGGAGGTGATAATGGAGCTATAGGGACATCAATGCTTTTCTTAGAATCTAAAGAGGGTGGTTTACCAAGCACAGACTTAGAAGCTTTAGTGGGCCTAGAGGTATTATGTTTCTTAGGATTCCGTAAACGAGACAAGATAGTTTTAGCAACACATTTATCATGACAATCAGAAAGCATACTTTTACGACATATAACACAAGAAGCTTCAGACTTAACATCAAAAGTACTTAAAGGTTCAGCATTCGTTACATCACTTTTTCCATTACATTTGTCAGACGCAATATCTAAAATGGGAGTAACTTGAGTTTTATTCAAAGTCCTAGGGTGTTCTTCTACTTCAGCATTCTTTATTGTTCTTTTCTTACGTTGCAACTTCCTATTCTTCCTTGTATTGCTCCTAGGCTGTGAAGTGCAGGCATTGGGAAAAGAGGCAACTATTCCTGTTTCAGTAGAGGGAAGCACATTAGTTTCTTGTGGTTTGTCATTAGATGTTCTAGAGTCATTTTGAATCTGTTTTGGTGCAGTTACATTTGTGTTACTATCCCTATCTTGCTTAAGTAGCACCAACTCTGCCTTTAGATCATGGATTTTGTGTAACAAATCTAGATTTTTAGAACGAGTGAGTCCGTCTCATCGTAAAACATCTTTGGTATATGCCAGATGATTATAAACATCTTTTGACGCTTTAGCACGATTCTTTTTGAGTAAATCAAATATGACGCTATATTCCTTTTTCACTTTTGAAATTTCTTGTTCATATTTTGAGATTTGATACTTCAAAGACACATTTTGGTCATCCAGTTGCTCAAGTTTAGGACAAAGAGTTTTGGTATGCAACTGGTTGATTTTGTTTTGCAAAGCGAGTTCATGATTATGACAATCTTTTTGACACCATTGAAGACGACGTTTTGCATTTGAAAGTTCGTTTAACAAACGTTCATTTTCATCTTTTAAAGACTTGATTTGTGACACAATATCAGTATTCTCAACAATTTCAACAGAATCAACAGTATCAGTAGAGATATAATGAAATGCATATGCAAAAGAATGTAATAACACAACATTATGGATATCAGCAGAGATAACATAATGGAATCATCAACTCTATGTTCTGCACTGTAAACTTCAGGATTTGGTTTGAATGCTCTGTTTGAAAACTTAGGTTTGTAATCAGCAAGATTCGGTCCATATCCATTTGGATTTGGTTTGAAAGTAAACTTTTGAATCGTTGTGATTGATTCACCGTGTTTATAAACAACAGTTCGAAACTCTTTGATTTTGTTTTGTAAGTCAACAATTTCCTCAAGATAGTCATCTATTCGTTTTGTGGAATGCTTTTTGTACTCATTGAATTGTTTTTGACAAGTTAACAACTCAGACTTGGATTTTTGAGTTTCCAAGGTAAGAGCGTTAAGTTGTTGATTATGATCATGTTTCAATTGTTCTATTTGAGACAACAAAGCATTCTTGGATGCGACTAGATCACGTATCTGTCGTTCTAATGATTTTTTGTTTTGATGAGATTTAGCAAAAGCGACTTCAAAACCTTGTTCACGTTTTTCTTGAATTTTGAAAACGTTGAGTTGCCTTTTTAAGCATTCATTATCCCTAGTTAACAATGCATTTTTGTCTTTTAATTGCTTGCAAATTTCCAGTCGAGATTCTTGGTCTTTAATTAATGTCATGAGCTCAACTTCTAGATGAGACGAAGGTTCATTTTGTTCAACGTGAGTCTCAACATGATCATTTGTCAGATCCTCAAGTATGACCATGGAGTCAACTTGATTATCAATAGTAACCATAAGGTCATCTTGATCGTCAAATATAACTACGGGGTCTATTTGATTATCTTCGGAATGAGATGTAGAAGGCGCATGTTGAACACTCTGATCCTTGTCGGATGTAGATGTTGGCTGAGATATCAGATCATTAATGAGTAAAGTTTGATCCGGTACCTGAGACAAGCCGTCAGTATCATACACTGGGCCTGTGTCACTCATGTGGAGAGCTTGCATGTGTGCCATCAACATAATTGCTGCATTAGCCTACATGCTGCATTAGCCTGCAAGTCCTCCATGTCATCATCAGATTCTGCATCTGCCATGAAGCTGTGTTCCTTGTTGGTAAGAGTTCCACCAGCTTCATCCTTGAGAGCCAAGAGTAAAGCCTCTTTGTGATAAGCGCTGCCTCTTGTCCTTGGCTTTGGGCATGCATTAGCCAGATGACCCTTCTCATTACAGTTATAACAACGAAGACCATTAACCCCATTCTAAGCATTACCCTATTCAACCACTTGAGCCCTTTGTTGTTGTGGAGCACCCATGTTATTCCTTCCCATTGTATTAAACCCTTGACCACCGCCCATCTGACGAACATTACCACAATTCTGAACTTCAACACATCCATTGTTAACAACAACATGATTCCTTGTGTTAGATGAGGTACGAATGCGATTGTTGGATTTGTTAGAGTATCGGCCGAAGGCTCTAGTAATCATGACAAACCTTTGTTGCAATGCATCGAAAGCTTCTGCATCTTCATAGGATTCACTGTAAAGTGCTTGATCATTGTTGTTGTTGTATGGAACCAATTGAGTTTCTTGAGATTGTTGCTTTGATGGATCATATCGTGCGATTGTTGCAGTTAGTTGAGCAGTGGATTGTGGAGGATTCGTGAATACAGTTTGTAAGGTCGGGAATTGAGGATAACAAGCTTGAGCCCACAATGCTAATTGTTGATTGTCCGGAAGTGAAGGTGAAACAGGTTGTCCACGGATAACCCTTTCTTTGTCAACTTCTTTTTGGTGGGGATTCAAATAGTCTTACAACAATCCGTATGAAGCATGATGAAGATTCTTAGCTTGCCGGATGAAAATGACATACTTTTCCCAATCAGGACCAAGACTACTTAGGAACTTAGTGTTGACTGCAATTCTTGGCATGATGATGTTGTGTTTATCCAAGTCATTGATGATGTATGAGAAGCGATGATGATATGACTCTAATGTCTCTCCGGGTTCAATCATGAAGTGTTCATAAGCCAAGTAGATTTTGGATTCCATGTCTTCTTGATTTAGTGCAGTGCCTTCCATGAGAAGATGAATATGTTCCCACATTGCTTTAGCAGTCTTTTGAGCATCAACACTTTGAAGGATTGGATTGAGTAATCCCAAAAGGATGTATTGCATTGCTAGCTCATCAGCTACGAAATTTAGAAGTTCATCGGCAGTGAGGTCAGAAAGAGTTGCAATGTTGGTGACATCACCTCTTGGTGGAGTAGCATTTGGATCTCCAGGTGTAATGACAGTAGGCATCTAAAATGGACCTTCCATGATTACCTTCTTTAAGAACTTTCCATGTGGCTTCTTTAGATCACAGAACCTAAAGAACCTTATCACCAATTGATCATAGTTTCCGGGAGTGAGCATTGGAGGTCTATCAAGTGATCCAGCTTCATGTATGGATTGTTGGCTACTTAGAGCTTCACACATCTTTCCAAACCAAGACGGTTCCTTCATAGTATTCCTGGACGGATGTTGATTGTGAATGTTTGTGTAAGGTTGTACTTGAAGACTTGGTGGTGGTTGAACCATTTGTGGTGGAATTGCTCCTTGTTGTGGAAAATGTTGTTGTTGAAATTGTTGTTGATAAACTTGTTGTTGTAGATTGAATTGTTGTTGTTGTTGACTTACTGTTGTTGTTGTTGTTGAGGATACACATGAGGAAAGTAGTTAGAGTATGGCGGTTGAGACATCTTGAAAACTTGTGTTGTAAAATGGATCTTTGTAGTCGAATGAAATGTTGTTGATGAAGAGTCCTTTGGCGTAGAAACCAAGCTTAGGCAAAGAAAAACTTAGGCGTAAAAGTAATATTTACGCGTAGGATTAGCTTACGCGTAAGAATTGAGAAACACTAAGGTTAGGCGTAAACTGAAAGTTAGACATAGAAAACGTATGCGTAAGATTAGCTTATACGTAAGACAAGGCTTAGGCGTAAGAAAATGCTTAGGCGTAAAGAGTTCTACGCGTAAGTGTTAGCTTATGCGTAAAATTAGGGTTTTGCCCAAAAAACCTTTACACTAATCTCAGTGTAAAAGATATCCAAAGTTGAAGTGTTTTCAGGCTTATCCAAGCAAGCAAACACTGAGTAAACCAAGAAAACTGAAGATCAAACCACGGATATCTTACGCTTAACTTTAGGGTTTTGTTATGCATAAAACTTAACCAAAAATTATTTTTAGCCCAAAGTGTTTCTAAATCAGATTTTTGTGATGAAACAACTTCAATATCACCAAAATAACACAAAAGTGTGAAACTTGATGATCCAAAACTTGTAGGCACGTTACACGTAGAAATGAACACACGTTTAAAATCAAGCTTAAAACCAATGAAATACACGTAAAGTTTGAAACTTTTTGCCAAAAGCTGAAATTTTAACACCTAAAAACCTTGAAAGTACAAGAATCTTGGATTGTAAAATGTAAAAAATGAGTTTTTATGCGTGAGAAAGTTTATGAACCGAGAGTTACGCGTAACACTAAAAACTTCAAAAACAAATTCTTTTCACCCAACTATTTGGCGATTGATACCACTGTTAGGTTCCCATTTATGTAACACAAGCATCAATATGAAGAAATATAGAAAAGAGAGATCGGATGAACACGAGTTACACTTATGCGTAAGATATGAAGAAAGGTTTATGCTTAGGATAAATGTAAAAGTGAACAACCAACCCTCAAGTGAGGGTTTACAAGATTATTTATAGGAGGGAACTAGGGCAACACACCAAGTTCCCATCCTTTCCTTATTGGGCTTGGCATAGGCTCATGGGCTTTCTACATGAGCCTAGCCTAGATTACTAACATAAAAGCCATAATTAAGCTAACTATTACATATTAATTACTAACACTTGAATTATAGTTTAGGAGTGATTCCAATTGTGAGATAATCTTTAGTATTAAGAATAAAACATTTACATCCAAATACTATAAAATATCCTAAAGTTTGCTTTTTACCTTTATAAAGCTCATATGGTGTTTTGTTTAAGAAAGGACGTATTAGGACTCTATTTAAAATATATGTAGAAGTGTCAACGGCGTTACACCAAAATTTTTGAGGAATGTTTTGTTCATTAAGCATTGTTCTACTCATTTCTTGAATGGTTCTATTTTTGCGTTCTACAACTCCATTTGATTGAGGTGTTCGAGGAGCCGAAAAGTTATGTGTTATACCATTTGTATCACAAAAGTTTCCAAATTGTGTTTCATTGTCAAATTCACGACCATGATCCATTCGGATCGACACAATTTTAACACCTAGTTGATTTTGAATTTTCTTGCTAAGAATTTCAAATTTATCAAAAGCTTCATTTTTGGTTTTCAAAAACAACGTCCAAGTAAACCTTGAGTAATCATCTACTATGACCAAAGTGTATAAGTTGCATCCATAGCTTCTTATAGCGGATGGACCAAACAAGTCCATATGCAAAAGTTCTAGACACTTAGATGTGGACACCATGTTTTTAGCCTTATGACTACTATGGGTTTGTTTACCAATTTTGCAAGCGTCGCAAAAATGTTGGTCATATTTAAGTTTTGGTAAATTCCTAACTAGCTCTTTTGAAGATAGGTTTTGTATAAGTCTCATATTAGTGTGACCTAAGCGTCTATGCCAAAGAGTTGAGCTATCATCTAATGTTGTTAGACAAAGTTTGTCATTAGATGTTTTATCTATTTTCATGACGTATATGTTATTTTTCCTAACTCCTTTAGCTATGGTGATACCATCTTTTAGTATTTTACTACCATTTTCTTCAAATAGTACTTTATACTTTTTATCACATAATTGGCTAATACTAAGTAGATTAAATCCTAACCTATCGACATGAGCAACATTTTCAATAGTTAGGGAGTTGTGAGCGATTGTATCTTTGCCAATGATTTTGCTTTTGAGATTGCTACCAAAAGTGACATTACCTCCGTCATACTCTTGGTATGTTGAGAAGAGACTTTTGTTGCCCGTCATGTGTTGTGAGCATCCACTATCTTTTATCCACTCATCAGGTTCCAATCCAACTTTCAAGCATACCTAAGAAGCAAATAACTCAAGCGTTTGGTCCCCAATATCTCATGGGTCCGTTTGGGTTAAACATACCATTTATTTGATTCATGTATGGAAACGATGGGTAAGAGTTCCATGACATGTAATCTGGAGTTTGATATGGTCTAGGGAAGTTTTGATTCCAACCGTTATGTTGATAGTTGGGTTGTATGTTGTGGTTGCTCTTAGGAAAGGGGTGTTTGGCAAAAGGTGTTTTATGTCGTTGTTGAGTAGTTTTTTTTATCTAAATTCATTTTTAGCAAGTCCTACTCCTGATGTAACAACAGGTTTTAGATTAACACTATCCTTGGTTTTCTTTGTTACTTTGACAAATTCGCTACGGTCCGTATCACAAGCATTCTGTCCTGCTGCAGTCCCCACGACACCATTTTTTTCAAAAGACGAATCCCTTATTTTGGGTCCGTCTTGTCCGTGCTGCACAGCAGCAGTTTTGACAGTTTGTTTATCTTTTTCGGCCGTTTTGTTTTGACTCTTTGGAATTAATACCTCATTAAATCCTAACCCATTCATGTTTCCTGGTGTTTTTTGAATTCTAACTATTTCATCGGCACAAGCGATGTTTTTGTTAAACCTTTTAAATTTAGAATTATGTTCGATTAGAACATCTTGTGTGAGCTTTAGTTTTTCAATTCCAAGATTAAGCTCTTGACATGATTTGCAACCATTGTCATTTGCTTTTCCCTTTTCTAATCGTTTTGCCTTTTCTTTTAACTCATAGACTTCATTTTCTAAAAATTCCTTTTTAGTCTTTAAAAATTTATTTTTAGTTATGACTTTTAGACTTAGCTCACACAATTGATTTTATTGTTTTTGCAAAGTGTCATCATCAATAGAGGAATAAGATGAGTCGGAATGTACCTCGTTTGACTCATGTGCCATTAGAGCGATCTCCTCCTTGTTTGAATCTTCATCATCTTCACTATCACTCCAAGCACCACTTACAAAAGCTTGTTCAGTTTTGCTTTTAAGTGGCTTGGGACAATCTCCTATTAGATGACTTGTATCACCGCATCTAAAGCACTTTCATTCACCTTTACTCATTTTGTCATCCCGATCTTTTCGGAATGGCTTCTTTTCTTCTCGAGGTTGTCTTACGAACTTTCCTCTTCTTCTAAAGAACTTTTTGAAATCTCTAACGGCCATGGCATACTCTTCATCTTCACTACCTGAGTAAGATTCGTCATCATCACTTGATTCCGTTCTTGCTTTTAGAGCAACGGATTTGATTTTCTCTCTTTTTCCTTTGATGATTTCCGAATCTTTCTCCATCACCATTTCGTGCACTTTGAGATTTCCGATTAGCTCGTCTAGTAACATTTTTGAGAGATCTTTTGATTCTTCAATGGCCGTCACTTTAGCTCTCCACTTCGGATGGAGTGCTCTAAGAAATTTCTTGACAAAATTCTTACTACGAAAAGATTCATCAAGTGCTTTAAGTGATGTAATAATAGTATTAAAGCGAGCAAAGCCACAATCAATGGTTTCATCTTCAGGGATAACAAATTGTTCATATTGTTGAACAAGAAGATCAATTTTGTTATCCTTGACTTGTGAATTTCCTTGATGTGTAACAATCAAAGATTCTCAAATATCTTTGGCGGTTTCACACATAAAAATTCTTTTGTATTCTTTTCTAGGCAAAGCATTATAAAGCATCATTTTAGCTTCATTATTTTTAGCAATTAATTTCTTTTGTTCATCAACAGAAATATCTTTTGTTGTAGAACTAAAATCCCCTTTAATAATAACAAACCAAAGATCTATATCTTTTGATTTTACATATGTTTCAAAACGGTTTTTCCAATAGATAAATCCATTGGTTTCAAAGAGTGGTGGTCTTTGCATAGATTGCCCTTCTTTAAAGTTTTCAGAATCCATGGATCGTTTCAAGTTTATAAAATACAAGGAAAACTAGAAGGGGGGTTGAATAGTTTACCGATTAAAAACTTTGTTTTGAAACTTATTGAAAGATCAATTGATATTGATCTTAGATATGTTAGTCATATATGTAAACAATATATAAAGAGTAGATAAGGAAAGAAACAATCAAACCACAACAAGTTGTTTACAATGGTTCGGTCTACAAGGACTCTTTTTCCTTGCCCTACTCCACTCCCCGAGTCTCACTCGAGAGTTTAACTTCACTAGTCAACAAGCTCCTTTCACCGGCGGAGAAACCTTTACACTTCGCTTACACACTATTTCCGACACTAAGCTAAATGTCGAGTTCTTTTCAAGGGTACAACCACTCCCACACACAATGTAATTTAAGGACTAAAATACTAACCACTCACACTCACAAGATTATGATGGTTTGGTACAACAATGAAGTATGAATCAACACAAGATCATACAACAACAAACAAACAAGACTTCCAACTTCTCGTTGAAGCTTGAATGTGACTTGATCTTCTTTGCTACAAAAGAGATCACTAATATGATATGAAACTGAGTTAGAAAGGTTAGAGAGAAGGAATGTATTAGAGTATGATAGAAAGGGATGAAAAACTACTTGGTTTGGCTTTACTATATATAGCCAAAACACTCAGCAAGCACCACGGACCACGGAACCCTTAAAAGGGTTCCGCCCGTGTTAAATTATGGTGCCGCCAAGGTCTGACAGCAAGATCTCAAAATCTTGCCAAAGTCAACCATATCTATGGAAGATTGTGTAAGATATGTAGAGCCTAAATCTACACAAAGTATCTATTGAAATCTTCCAATGATTTCAATGATGCATCACATGATGTCATGTGTTTGTTTTTCTATTTTTAGAAATATGTAAATACATATGTAATGTTTAGTTTTTAAGAAAACAAAACATTCTAAAAACTACTATCATACATTATGTTTTAGAGTCATATCAATATATGATTAATCACAATGTAAATGCTTGAGTGATGAAGATATTATTTGAAAAAGCTTGTTTTAATATCTATTAAACTTGGCAAGCTTTAAGCTTTATAAAAATTAAATTTACTTTTGTCGTTAACAAAAATTAGGTAAAGATCAAAAATATAAATAACGTTTAATGACGATATTTGTATTAACAAATTGGATAAACATAATATCATTATGCCAAGGATTGCAATCAACACAAAGTTCCTGAGTTGTCTTGGTCCTGATTGGGAGAAGTATGTTAAATTCATCCGTCAAGCGAAGAATCTTCATCAAGCTACTTACGGATTGTTGTATGACTATTTGAAGCACCATCAAAAGGAAGTAGACAAAGAAAGAATCATCCATGGAGTCCCTGCTTCGCCTTCACTCCCGGATAATCAAACTCTTGCCTTGTATACTCAAGCATGTTATCCTCAATTTCCGAACTTGCCAACTGTCTTCACAAACCCTCCACAACCAACTGCTCAGATTACACCATATGATCCATCACAACAACAATCACAAGAAACTCAATTGTTTCCATATAACAACAACAATGATCAAGCACTCTACAGTGAATCAAATGAGGATGCAGAAGCCTTCGATGCATTGAATCAAGGATTTGTAATGATTGCAAGAGCCTTCAGACGATTTGCTAACAAATCTAACAACCGCATTCGCACCTCATCAAATACAAGAAATCAAGTTGTTGTCAACAATGGAAGGGTTGAGGTTCAAAATCATGGAAATGGTCGTCATATGAATAGTGGTCAAGGGTTTCATGTTAATGGAAGGAATAACATGGGTGCTCCACAACAACGGGTTCAAGTGGTTGATCAGGGAAATGCTCCGACTGGGGTTAATGGTCTCCGATGCTACAACTGAAATGAGAAGGGTCATCTGGCTAATACATGCCCAAAGCCGAGAACAAGAGGCAGCGCTTATCACAAAGAGGCTTTACTCTTGGCTCTCAAGGATGAAGCTGGTGGAACACTTACCAACAAGGAACAGAGCTTTATGGCTAATGCTGATTATGACGATTACATGGAGGACTTGCAAGCTAATGCAGTTGTGATGTCATTGGCAAACATGCAAGAGCTCCACATGAGTGACACATGCCCAGTGATGACACTGATGACTTGTCTCAGGTACCGGATCAAAATATACTCATTAATGATCTGATATCTCCGCCAACATCTGCATCCGACAAGGCTCAGAGTATTCAACATGAATCTTCTACATCTCATTCCGATGATAATCAAATGGATCCCGTAGTTATATTTGACGATCAAGATGACCTTATGGTTAATATTGATAATCAAGTTGACTTCGTGGTTATATTTGAGGATCTAAATAATGATCATGATGAGACTCAAGTTGAACAAGATGAACCTTTGTCTAATCCAGATCTTGAGTTCATGACCAACTTAATTCAGACCACCCAATCTCAACTGGAAAAGTGCAATGACATCAATAAGAAACTGCAAGATAAAATTGCACTGTTGACTAAGGATAATGAATGCTATAAGTTCCAACTCAACATTTTTGAAACTAAAGAGAAACGTGAAAAAGGTTTTGAATTCGCGCTTGCAAAATCATACCAAAATGAAAAATCTTTGGAAAAACAGATATGTGATCTAGTTGCCTCCAAAAATGCATTGCTTTCTCAAATAGAACAATTAAAATACGATCATAAACAACAACTTAATGCTCTCACTTCGGAAACTCAAAAAGCCAAGTCTGAGTTGTTAACTTGTCAAAAACAGTTTTGTGAGTACAAAAAGCATTCGCAGAAACAAATAGATGACTATCTTGAGGAAATTGTCGACTTACAACACAAAATCAAAGAGTTTCGAAATGTTGTTTACAAACATGGTGAGTCAATCACAACAATTCAAAAGTTTTCTTTTAAACCAAATCCAGATGGATATGGACCAATTCTTGCTGATTACCAACCAAGTTTTTCACATAGAGCATTCAAACCAAATCTTCAAGTTTACAGTGCAGAACATAGAATTGATGACTCAATTATGAGTGTTGTTGAATATAATCGTACAGAGGAATTAGATGCAGAAGACAAGAGTCAGTTAAAAATGGAAAATGTTGTGTATAACAAACCATTTACTACTCAAAAGCCATAACTTTCGTCACACAACAGGATAATTCTAACACACCTTGGGTTATCACACCAACTCCTGCGTCCTCTTCTAATGATGGTCCCCGACCAAATGTTGCACAAATTAATGGTCCTTTACCTTCTTTCAATGAAGTAAAAACATTACCCGATCGATGTCAAATTCTTGAATATTCTGATACATTCATGTCTGACATCAAACTTTTGGAACATGAAATTGAATTTAATTCTGAAATAAAAGCTGAACATTTTCAATCGCCACATGCGCGAAATCAAAGAGATATTTTTTAGAAAAGACTTTTACCTCATGTTCGAAATTTGAAAATGTGTGCAATATATTGGGAACGGGATCTTCAGAAGGAAATTGGTCTCATGAAAACAGTTTTTGAGAAAACAGAAACATCGATTTCAAAGACTAAATGTAAAAAGTACGAAATCATGTTGACATACTCTTGGAAGATGTTATTTGTGCTGATACCATAAATGTTGTGTTATTAGATACTGTTGCATATGCAATTGATTATATCGCTGTTGATTCTGTTGATAATGTTGAGAATACCGATAATGTGTCACAAATCAAATCTTTCAAAATTGAAAATGAGAGATTGTTAAATGAGCTTTCGAATGCAAAACGTTGTCTTCAATGGTGTCAAAAAGATTGTCAAAATCAAGAACTTGCTTTGCAAAACAACATCAACCAGTTTTGTTTAAAATCTTTTGATCCAAAAATAGAACAACTGGATGATGAAAACGTATCTTTAAAATGTCAAATTTCAAAATATGAACAAGAAATTGCCAAAGTCAAAACAGAATATGGTGTCATATTTGATTTTCTCAAAAAGACTCGTGCTAAAGCGTCAAAATATGTTGATAATCATCTTGCATATACGAAAGAAGTTTTACGAAATAATGGAAACACTCGCTCTGAAAATCAAGATTTGTTACACACTATCCATGACTTAAAAGCGGAGTTGGTAAAACTTAGGCAAGATAAGATTAGTAACACAAGTATACTTGCCCCAGGAATGTTTAAAATTGATGCTAGAACGCCTAATGACAAACCACAAGATACTAATGTGCTTCCTTCCACTGAAACAGGAATAGTTGCCTCTTTTCCCAACATTAGCACTTCACAGCTTAAGAGCAAAACCAGGAAGAATAGGAAGTTGCAACGTAAGAGAAGAACAATAAGGACCTCTGAAGTAGAAGAACACCTTAGGACTTTGAATAAAACTCAAGTTACACAAACTTTAGACATTGTGTTAGACAAATGTAATAGCAAAAGTGATGTAAGCATCTTGTGTTGGTTGTCGTAAAAGCATGTTTTCTGGTTGTCATGATAAATGTGTTGCTAATGCTATCTTATCTCGTAGGCGGAACAATAGAAAATGGAATACCTCTAGGCCCAATAATGCTTCTAAGTCTGTGCTAGGTAAACTGCCCTCTAGTGTTTCTGCAACGATCATTGATGTACCCATAGAACCCACTTCACCTCCTAGGAAGAAAATATCACCTAGTGCATTCACTAAGACTAAAGCACGAACTAGTTGGACTTGGCAGAGATGGTTACAAAACATACCAGGATTTAAATGGATTCCTAAAATCATTAACATGTGTGTTTCAAATGTAACTGTAACGGAACCCTCTAACTCTTCGGGTTCCACCTCTACTTCTATTCCACCTGTGTCGTTTGTGTGTAATTTAGGTGATACAGATAATCCTCTGGATTGTTGATAGCGGATGTTCCCGGCACATGACAGGCAATTTCAAACTGTTATCAAACTTTGTCTCAAAGTTCATCGGCACCGTCAGGTTCGGGAATGATCACTTCGCAGCTATCATCGGCTACGGAGATTACATCAATGGGAACATCGAAATTAGCAGAGTTTGTTATGTGGAAGGTCTCGGTCACAATCTCTTTTCTGTCGGTCAATTTTGTGATGGAGATTTGGAAGTTGCATTTAGGGAGAAAACTTGTTTCATTCGTGATCTACAAGGAAATGATATTATGTCTGGAAACCGCACATCTAGCCTTTACACAATATCAATGCAAGACATGATTGCTTCATCTCCCATTTGTCTACTATCTAAGGCAACATCAACAAAATCATGGTTGTAGCACCGTCGACTTTCACACTTGAACTTTCAATCCATAACCAATCTTGCACGATACAAACTCGTTGAAGGTCTTCCAAGATTTCGGTATTCTAAAGATCATCTATGCTCAGCTTGTGAACAAGGGAAAAGCACTCGTGCTCACCTTCCTTCAAAGGTGGAACACAGCTCTCAGCATGTGCTTCATCTTCTTCACATGGATTTGTATGGCCCGATGCGTGTGTTGACGATCAATGGCAAATGCTACATTCTTGTAATTGTTGATGACTACTCAAAATGGACTTGGGTTTATTTTCTTCGAAGTCAAGATCAAGCTCCACAGATGATCATCACCTTTCTCACGAAAATTCAAGTTCAGCTCCGGAACACAGTCAGACAGATCAGAACAGACAAAGGAACTAAATTTGTGAATCAAAATCTTCGTGAATACTATGAGAAACTGGGAATTGAGCATTAAACATCAATGGCATAGACACCAGAACAAAATGGAGATGTTGAAAGACGAACCCGTACGTTAGTGGAAGCTGCAAGAACGATGTTGATAAATGCCAAACTTCCAGATTACTTGTGGGCAGAAGCCGTGTCAACAGCATGCTACACTCAGAACCGTTCCATGATAACCAAACACCACAACAAAACACCTTATGAGCTTATCCATAACCGCAAAATGAATCTCAAACAATTTCATGTATTTGGCTCTCTTTGTTACCCGAATAATGATCGTGATGATTTTGGAAAGCTCAAAGCTAAAGCTCACATCGGAGTCTTCGTTGGATATTGTGAAAACTCTAAAGGATACCGAATCTGGAATCATCGTACAAGGGAGATTATGGAAACGATTCATGCCAATTTCGATGAGCTTACATAAATGGCTTCTGAGCAAAACAGCTTAGAACCCGGACATAACCGTCTAAACTTCCCTCAAACCCCATCATCAGCTGAACCAAGCTTACAGCTTACTCGTCGTCAAATGGAACAGCTATTTGCTCCTCTGTTTAGTGATGATATTGATCAACGTGCTCTAGATGTATCAACTGTTTCCGCTGCTCACCCTGATACAAATCCAATCCTTGATACACCTGCAACAACAACGTCTGTTGAAGAAGCACCTCCAATTGATTCTACAACAACAGCCGAACAAACTGCATCCAATGACGCTGAACCAGCTGATGATCTTCTAAATCAAGATGTACCTACACCCGCAGATTATGATCCAAATGCGTTCTTTAATCCTTTTACTAATGAAAAGCCATTTGAATCCACCTAATTTGCATAATGTATATCAACATCAACCCTCCACACATCGTTGGACTAAAGACCATCCTCTTGTGAACATTATTGGAAACCCGAATCAACCAGTCGTAACTAGACAATGCTGTGGAAAACTAGAAGGGGGGGTTGAATAGTTTTGTCGATTTTAAGTTGATTTCAAAAACTTTAGATTCGATATTATGTGAAATCGTATGGATGTTGAGAACGTATAGATCTAATGATAATGCAAGCAAATAAATAAAGATAAGGGATAGAAATTACACAACCGATTTATAGTGGTTCGGCTACAAGGACACCTTCCTTGCCCTACTCCACTCCCCGAGTCACCTACTCGAGATTTCAAGCATTATGTCAACAAACTCCTTCACTTGGCGGAGAAGCCTTCACAACGTTTCTTACAGTTTTTCCGGTACAAAGCTAGATACCGAGTCCGTAGCACGGTGGACCAAACCAACACAACTATTACACAACAAATATGTGAAATATCAAATACAAGATCTTCGCTACAGAAATCTTGCAGAGTGACAAATCAATCAAGGACCCCTTGCTTGGATGACTTGTAGAATGCTCGTGATCTCGCCTTAGAGAAGGACCTATATGAGGATCACAAATAGAAAGAAAGAAGAACAACTCTCTAGATCAAGTGATCTATATGTTAGAAGAGAATGAGAGTGTGTGAGAGATTTAGTAAGAAGAGGGTTGAGTTAGAATGAAGATATGGCTCTCTATTTATAGGAAAATTCCTTCACTGTTCCCACGGATCCCACGGATCCCTTCCACAAGGGATCCGTCTAGTGTAATCCTAGGGATCCGTGAAACGCTCCTCTTTGCCCATGGGTTTTTTGGTTATGGGTCATGGGTTGGTCCATGGGTTATATCTAGATTCAATGTATCTAAGTATACATTGTATCAAGTCTCTTTGGGTATGGTTTAAGATCCATGGGTTATGGTCAATGGGTTATGATATTTACCCATCCTAATAAACTATTACAACAAATGCTTAATTACTACATTTTTGTATTTAAATGGCTATATATAAATGCTTTGCAAAACTAACATGTATCCTTTATAATTATACTTAAGATAACATTACATTTTTTATCAACAAAACACAAAGAGATCGCAAAATATTAATAAACATTTTTTTCGGTTTATTTGTATTAACAATCTCCCCCTTTTTGTTGATGACAAAACATAATGTTATGATGAGTAAAACTTAAGAATAGATGTAAGTTTTTAAAGCCCTAAGTTTTACTTCTTCTCCCCCTTTTTGTCGAAACAAAAAGTTAACCCTTGGAAGAAATAAACAAACTTCTAACTCCCCCTTGACGGTAGCTCCCCCTTGTTTGGGGCGTCAAGTGAAGAAAAATAAAAATCCTACAAAAAGAAAGGTTAGTAACATGCTTATATAATCTTGTGGTTGCCGAGAATCAAGATTGGGAGCCAAGGTATGCAAACAAGGCCTTGTAATAAAACAACAAATTGTAGTGGTATGTATGCCACTTACAAGCATGTAAAAATAAGAACAAGACTTGTTCTTGAAAATGACTTCAAAAGAAAATAATACTAAAAGTGAAAAATAGTAGTAGTGATTCCTTCCATGCTTGCATAAGGTTATGGATGGAGGTTTTGATGAGTAATGGTATTGATGCGATCAAGGATGAGGTTGAGTATGAAACGCATTTCTTCCCTAACTTCTATTGCAATTTCCCTAGTGGATTGGTAATGTTCACAATGTAAATCATGTGGGTAATGAGTGCGGAAGTTTTCCGGGTTGTTTTGATTTGAGTTATGCGGAAGTTGTGGTGGAAAAATAGGAACATATGGATCAATATCCAGAATGTTTGTAAATGGTGGTGGAAAAGAACCTAGATGTTCTTGTAATGTGATGGGAGCTAGTGGTGGTGATGTTTCAAGATCTTGAAAAATAGTATTTGGTGATGTGGGAGGTGTTGAAAAGACTATTTCTTTTTCTTTAGGTTGGGTAGATCTTGTTGGAGTCTTAAGGAGTTCCAAAAGAGTTATTTTAGGTGGTGATGAAGTTGGTGTACTTGTTGGTGATGAGGGTGGTGCTATAATGGAAGCATCTTGTGGTGAGTTATTTGTTGAGGATGAATCATTTGAGGTTGGTTTTGTTAAACAACAAGATCGTATACTAATCCGTGCGGATATCCTAGCATTTGATTGTGGTATTTTGGATGGTAGAAGTACAAAGGTTTGGATATCATGATTGTTTGTACTAGGTGATTCTCCTAAAGGGTTTTTGGATGACATGATGAAGTGTGTTTGTGAGAAGGAGATGGAGTATGCAAGCATTTTGGGAGTAATATATATAGAAAAACAAAACATTGTAATGAATGCTTGACCCAAAATGTGGATTAAAATCTAATGATTAGATATGAATTCAAGGCATGTGATCATGAGAACACAAGCATTAAAGAGCATACTCCCAAAAATGAAACAAATGTGGATTTTTCATCCATAGTGAAAAAATAGAAGTTGAAAACAGCTTCTGTTTACACGGATCCCACGGATCCTTCCCTTGAGGGATCCGTCCAACATGAAGGCTGGGATCCGTGGGTCTGGTGATTCAGGCAGCACAAAATTTTCTTTTTGGAAACATTTTTGCCTATTGTGTGCCTATATGCAAACTATTTGGAGTTGCAGTTTTCTCGACCTCTAAAAAGAAAAGGAAAATAACTAGAGAAAAATAAATCCTAATTGAGATAACCCGAAAACACACATTTGGTACATAAGTACGTAGTATTGTGTTATCAATGCTCCTAATTCATTTTTGCTTAAATGAATGTACCCGAAAACACATATGAGTTATATGTTCCCTTTAGCATTCAAAAGACATGAGATGCAATGAAAACGGGTTTTTACTTTGTATTAATAATGAAAAAGCGATTTGTCCTAGACGTGAGAAATTGCTTTTGTAAGGAGATTTTCTTTAAAAATGTGTATGTAGTTATGTGTAAAAAAAATTATAAATGGAAGACTTATCTTGGGTTTTGAAAATTCCCGTATTGTTTGTGAGTTGTGCGTGAAATAGGAATCCTAGACTCAGAAAGAAGAAGGCTAGTATTTACATACCTTGTAGAGTCAATTAAGTTATGACGTTTGTTCCATTAGACCAAGACCAAGATGAAGTAGGTTGAATTGTTCCCGCTTCAACGGTTTGGTGAGGACGTCGGCTATGTTGTCTTCGGATGCAACCTTCTCAATAGAGATGTTCCCCTTTTGAACATTGTCTCTTAGGAAGTGATGACGAATCTCTATATGCTTTGTGCGAGAATGTAATACCGGATTCTTGCTTAAGTCGATTGCACCTTTGTTGTCACATAGGATGGCTATGTCGCTTAGATGGATGTCGTAGTCTACTAACGCTTGTTTCATCCATAGTGCTTGTTGGCATGCTTTGCCGGCGGAGACGTACTCGGCTTCGGTTGTTGATATTGCAAGTGCCGTTTGTTTCTTAGAAAACCATGATGTTAAACAACATCCCATAAAAGTACATACCCCAATTGTACTTTTTCTATCAACGTAATCACCTGCATGGTCAGAATCTGCATATACAATTGTTTCTACTCCCGTGCCCTTAGGATACCATAATCCTAATTGTGTTGTACCCTTAATATATCTAAATATTCTTTTTACGGCTTCTAGGTGTGATATTTTAGGGTCTTCTTGAAACCTAGCACATAAGCAACTCCTTAGGATACCATAATCCTAATTGTGTTGTACCCTTAATATATCTAAATATTCTTTTTACGGCTTCTAGGTGTGATATTTTAGGGTCTTCTTGAAACCTAGCACATAAGCAAACACTAAACATGATATCCGGCCTACTTTCCGTGAGGTAGAGAAGGCTACCTATCATGCCACGATATTTAGTATTATCAACGGATTCTCCGTCCTCGTCTTTAGTGAGTTTGGTGTCGGATGACATTGGAGTCCTAATTGGTTTTGACTCTTCTAGACCGAATTTCTTTAACATCTCCTTGATGTATTTAGATTGATTAAAGAAGATACCATCTTCTACTTGTTTTATTTGTAGACCAAGAAAGAAACTAAGTTCTCCCATCATACTCATCTCGAACTCGTCATGCATGATTTTAGAGAAATCATCACACATGTCTTGACAAGTGGATCCGAATATAATATCATCTACATATATTTGTACTATGATTATATGCGACGCTCTTTTCTTAGTAAAAAGTGTGTTGTCAACTAACCCCATGGTGTAGTTGTGTTTAACTAGAAATTACTTGAGTCTATCATACCAAGCTTTTGGAGCTTGTTTAAGACCATAAAGGGCTTTCTTTAATTTATACACATGTTTGGGTTTTTCAAAATCAATGAAGCCCGGAGGTTGAGCTACATATACTTCTTCATTTATGACACCATTTAAAAAAGCGCTTTTGACATCCATTTGATAAAGCTTTAGATCATTAGCACAAGCATACGCAAGAAGTATTCTTATAGACACTAATCTAGCCACGGGGGCATAGGTCTCATCAAAGTCTATTCCCTCTTGTTGGTTATACCCTTGAGCAACGAGTCTAGCCTTGTTCCTAGACACTACTCCGTTTGCATCTAATTTGTTTTTATAAACCCATTTGGTTCCTATTATGGTTTGATTACTAGGTGGAGGGACAAGTGTCCAAACATCATTAGAAACAAATTGATTTAGTTCTTCTTGAATAGCCATTACCCAACTTTCATCTTTTATGGCTTCTTGTGTATTCTTAGGTTCTAAGGTTGAAACGAAACAAAACAAGCTACTTTGGTTTTGAACTTGAGACCTTAATGTTCGTTCGTTTAGTTTTCCTATGACTTTATCTACGGGGTGATCTTTGGACTCTTTAATGTTTACTATTACATCACTTAGAGGTTCTTCTTCTTCACTTATCTTTTCCTTTATTACTATGGCTTTACTTTCTATAATCTCATCATCGACAAGAGGTGGAGAGGGTTTGGGTGGACTTTCATCAAATTTTATATTTAATGACTCTTCTACCTTCATTCTTTCTTTGTTTAATATGACGTAAGCTTTGCTATTTGGCGAATAACCTAAAAAGATACCTTCGGTTGATTTAGGATCAGATTTTGTAAGGTAATCTTTAGTGTTAAGAATGAAGCATTTGCTTCCAAAGACTCTAAAGTGATTTAACGTAGGCTTTTTGCCTCGGAGTAACTCATATGGAGTTTTACCTAAGATTGGTCTAATTAAGACTCGATTGAGTATGTATGTTGAAGTATCAACGGCATTACACCAAAATTTTTGAGGTATGGATTGTTCATTAAGCATGGTTCTACTCATTTCTTGAAGGGTTCTATTCTTTCTTTCTACTACCCCATTCGATTGTGGAGTGCTTGGAGCCGAGAAGTTGTGAGTAATACCATTAGCGTCACAAAAAGCTCTGAATTGCACTTCATTATCGAATTCCCTACCATGATCCGTCCTAATAGACACTATAGGACTTCCTAGTTGTCTTTGGATCTTTTTGCTTAATATTTCAAAGTAATTGAAGGTTTCCGTTTTGTTCTTTAAAAATTTTGTCCAAGTATACCTAGAGTAGTCATCCACTATTACCAAAGTATAGTAGTTGCCTCCATAACTTTGGATAGCGGATGGACCAAATAAATCCATATGTAGTAATTCTAGACACCTAGTTGTGGACACAATGTTTTTAGCTTTATGACTCGAATGAGCTTGTTTTCCTATATTACAAGCATCACAAAAATGATATTCATATTTTAACTTAGGTAGATCTCTTACTAGATCTTTGGATGATAGCGATTGAAGAAGTCGCATGTTGGCGTGACCCAATCTTCGATGCCATAAGGTCGAAGTATCATCCATAGAGGTAAGACATAGTTTGTCTTTAGGTTCGTTACCGATTTTAATGACATAGACTCCATGTTTCCTAATTCCTCTTCCTATGGTTATGCCATTTTTAGGTATATTACTACCGGTTTCGGTAAAAAGTACATTGCACTTTTTATCACATATTTGTCCTATACTTAAGAGATTAAAGTTTAGGTTTTCTACGTGACACACATCATTAATGGTTAGAGATTTGTTAGAAATCGTACCTTTACCGATGATTCTACTTTTGCTATTTCCAAACACCACATTACCTCCATTAATGGATTCATATGTGGAGAATAGATTCCTATTGCCCGTCATGTGCCTTGTGCACCCGCAATCCTTGACCCATTCATCAGGGTCTAGGTTGACCTTTAAGCACACCTAAAACAATAATAAACTCAAAAGTTTGGTCCCCGTTTGTTCATGGGTCCATTAGTGTTAAACATTCCATGCATGTTAGACATGTATGGATAAGATGAGTATGCATTCCATGGAGCAAAGTTTTGAAAAGGAAAACCATTTTGCATGTTTTGATTCCATCCCATTTGATGGTTACTTTTCGGGTAAACGTTATTAGGTCTCCTAAATGAGTTAGGTTTTGAAAAAGATGGAGCTTTGTTTCTTGCAAAAGTAGGATTATATTTTGGAGGTGGTTGTCTAGTGGTGACATGATTTGGTTTCTTCTTATTAACTATGACAAACTCAGTTCTAGATGAAGAAGCTACATTATTGCTAATGTTTGCTACAGCAGATCCACGGATCCCTTTTTCTACACTAGCCGGTTCCCTTTTTAGAGGATCCGTGGGATCCGCCACAACAGTGGCTGGTTTTTCTAGTTCTTTAACAAATTTTGTTTCTTTACTTTCACTAGTTGATGGATCAAGTTGTTGACTACCTAGACCCTTTTGATTGTTACCAGTTTTAACGCTATCGAGTATTGTATCTAAAGTGTTCGTGCTCATTCTAGCAATTTTAGAATCTAAGTGATCCACTAGTGTTTGAAGTTGAACGCAAAGTTCACATTCACCACTTGCTATTTTACCTTTCTCTAAACGTTTTAGTTTTGCTTTTAATTCTATGACTTCTTTATCTAAACGTTTATTTTGACTCTTTAAAAGCTTGTTTTTGTTAACTTGTTTTAAGCTAATATTGCATAGTTTATCATATTCATTATGCAATGAGTCATCATCAAGTGATGAGCTACTATAGTATTCAAGACATACCTCGTCATTTGCCATAAGACAAATTTCTTCATCCTCCTCGTCGCTCATTCCCCACGTGCCGCTTACAAACGCCTTTTGATCATCCCGTTTGGGACACTTACTAATAAAGTGGTTTGGGTCCCCACACTTAAAGCAAGTACGATCATCCTTTGGCTTCTCGTCCTCTTTGCTTTTCCGAAAGCCTTTCTTATCGTCATACGGTTGTTTGACGTATCTACCCTTTCTTCTAAAGAACTTTTTAAAGTCCCTTACCGCCATAGCGTACTCTTCGTCGTCACTACTCGAAGATGAGTTCTCCTCGTCGCTTGAAGCCTTTTTGGCTTTAAGGGCAAGAGATTTGTGTTTCTCTTTCACCTTTGAGGCTTCGGAATCTTTATCAAGGACAACCTCGTAGACTTTTAGGTTACCTATGAGTTCATCGAGGGTGAGGATTGTCAAATCTTTTGACTCTTCGATTGCCGTCACCTTGGATCTCCACTTCGATGGAAGTGCCCTTAGATATCTCCTAACATGGTTACGGCTAGAAAAGGATTCATCAAGTGCTTGTAAAGATGTAATAATAGTATTAAAGTTAGCAAATGAATGATCTATAGTTTCCTCATCCGATATTGAAAATTGTTCATATTGTTGAACAAATAAATTAATTTTATTATTTTTAACTTGTTGGTTGCCTTGATGAGTTACAACTAAAGAATTCCAAATTTTTTTAGAGGTTTTAAGCATAGAAATTCTTTCGAATTCCTTTTTCGGTAAAGCATTATATAAAACCATTTTTGCTTCACTATTTTTAGAAAGCTTTTTCTTCATTTCATCATTTAGTTTATCATGAGGTATGTGAACTAAATTTCCTTTATCATCATTTGAGGTAGCCTCAAAATCACCTTCAACAATATTGTACCAAAGATCAATATCTTTAGACTTCACATATGTTTCGAATCTATTTTTCCAATATATAAAACCATTAGTTTCAAGTAGTGGTGGTCGTTGCATAGATTGCCCTTCCTTATAATTTTCAGAACCCATAGTGATCGAAATGTTTTTAAAATATAATTTTATTTTAAAACTTTTATAAACTTAGCTCTGATACCAATTGTGGAAAACTAGAAGGGGGGGTTGAATAGTTTTACCGATTTTAAGTTGATTTCAAAAACTTTAGATTCGATATTATGTGAAATCGTATGGATGTTGAGAACGTATAGATCTAATGATAATGCAAACAAATAAATAAAGATAAGGGATAGAAATGACACAACTGATTTATAGTGGTTCGGCTACAAGGACACCTTCCTTGCCCTACTCCACTCCCCGAGTCACCTACTCGAGAGTTCAAGCACTATGTCAACAAACTCCTTCACTTGGCGGAGAAGCCTTCACAACGTTGCTTACAGTTTTTCCGGTACAAAGCTAGATACCGAGTCCGTAGCACGGTGGACCAAACCAACACAACTATTACACAACAAATATGTGAAATATGAAATACAAGATCTTCGCTACAGAAATCTTGCGGAGTGACAAATCAATCAAGGACCCCTTGATTGGATGACTTGTAGAATGCTCGTGATCTCGCCTTAGAGAAGGACCTATATGAGGATCACAAATAGAAAGAAAGAAGAACAACTCTCTAGATCAAGTGATCTATATGTTAGAAGAGAATGAGAGTGTGTGAGAGATTTAGTAAGAAGAGGGGTGAGTTAGAATGAAGAAATGGCTCTCTATTTATAGGCAAATTCCTTCACTGTTCCCACGGATCCCTTCCACAAGGGATCCATCTAGTGTAATCCTAGGGATCCGTGAAACGCTCCTCTTTGCCCATGGGTTTTTTGGTTATGGGTCATGGGTTGGTCCATGGGTTATATCTAGATTCAATGTATCTAAGTATACATTGTATCAAGTCTCTTTGGGTATGGGTTAAGATCCATGGGTTATGGTCCATGGGTTATGATATTTACCCATCCTAATAAACTATTACAACAAATGCTTAATTACTACATTTTTGTATTTAAATGGCTATATGTAAATGCTTTGCAAAACTAACATGTATCCTTTATAATTATACTTAAGATAACATTACATTTGTTATAAACTGATAACGCTACACGCGTCGTTCGGGGTCAAGGAAACTTCCTTTTCTTCGAGCAAGTTTTATAACACCCTAGGCAGTGAACCTAATCGTTGTAGTGTAGTAATTAGGGTAAGCCACGGGTATTGATATCGTTCTCTAGGGGAATAGGAATGCTAGTAGGGAGTTACTACGCTAAGGTTAAGGTTGAGGAAGATTATTTTTTATCTTTTTATATTTTATGAAAATGGAAAAGTACGAATCTCGGGTATTGGATTTGGGGGGTTGGTATTTCTACCGATTACTCTACTATTATCTAATTATCTAAACTAAGGTTGTGGGAGTCTATGTCTAATTAATGTGTGCTCGTATGATAGTTTAAAGATGTGTTTACTTAGTTTGTATTACTCCTTAATTATCTCCTATTGATGGTTGAGTGTCACGTCTTATTCCTAGTTGCGTTGTGTTTCTAAAGTTGTAGGGTATGCGTTTCTCCCTAACTCTTTGAAATTACCAAAGGGTCTTGTCTACAAATCCACGTAGAGATTATAGACTCCTACTCTAAGGCACTCTTCGGATGTTTTAGCCTACAATCACTCAGGTAATCATACTCTAAGGTTCACAAAGATGAATCAAGCATTAAGTACACAACGAATGACCTATCGCATTACTAGATCATTAATCAACTAAGATAAGAAACAACCAATCAATATTCAATAATTAAGTTTCATACTTCCTAAGCAAACACACAAATAAATTAGCCGGACATGGAGAACATGCAAGCATACACACAAATAATCAAAGACATAATTGAATTAATGAAGCAAAGACTTATCTTGGTGTAAGATAGGGTTAAAAACCCTAAAATACTGTACAAGACACCTTAGGTTCGGTTTTAGGTTTTTTTACTCCAAAGACTCTCCACCCAAATACTGAAAAATTCGGATTCTATATATAAGATTACAATTGCGACGGCGTCACCTTATGTTTAGTGACGCCGTCGTGTCGCCGCCATTAGGGTTTCGTCTTGGCCACGTTAACCTTGCGACGGCGTCACCTTATGTCCGTGACGCCGTCCTCTTCAGCTTCTGACGTCGTCTGGATCGCATCTAGGCCGTCTGAGTAGCGACGGCCTACTCTTTCACAACTAGACGCCGTCTCTTGAAAACACGAGTTTTGCGTTCTGACCCGTCACAATAATTCTCAGACGGCGTCGCAAATAGAACCTGACGCCGTCGCCTTCTACATTCAGCGAC
>BPTQ01000008.1:197380194-197412757 GCA_019973895.1 Chrysanthemum seticuspe | reverse complement strand
TTTCTTTGCATTTGTACTCTTATTGTTAATTAATTTTCTATATATACAAACAAACAAGCTCAATTTACGAACATAGCTCAGTATTACTTACAAAACGTCTTTAAAAAGGTCTAAGATTTCTACATTTAAGAGGTCTTTGAAAAGGTCTTTTAGCGTCTTGTCAAAAACAGTCCTATTGGACTGCCGCAGTCCTAACGTTGGACTGCCGCAGTCCTTCCTCATTTTTGTAGTCTAATGAAAAAGAGCAAAAGACTCGATGAATATTTAAAAACCTTAAAAGGTCCAGAATTAAAAGAATCTTTAAGACATTTGTAAGTAAGGTGTTCGTAATATAGGATCAAATTTAGCTCAGAATATATATAATAATGGCGGCTAAAATGCGCTTCCAAATATATATAAGACTCGATTTAAACTAGGATATAATGCTTGTGGAATGAATGTTTACAGAATTTCTAAGAAAATTAAGACCTGGAAAATTCCAAAAATTTATAAGTAGCTCAGAAAACGAGAAAAAGTAATCTGATGTTTTTACTCCTTCCTGACGCCGTCAGGTTGCAATCCTGACGCCGTCAGGTTATCCTGACAAAAACTGTTCTGCGATTTTCTGGAAAAATTTCTGGAAAATTTACATCTTTAGAATCTGGAAAAACTTCTGCAAAACATTCATTATGACTCGATACAAGCATTTGACTCGAACAAACAAACATATATATCTTTTAATTAATTGTTATTCTCATGTTTACGTTTCTTTAGAAAACGTGTGTAATCCTCCCTACACTTATCCCTTATGTAAAATACCTTTATATGTAATTAAGACGAAGTTAAAAACAAAATAAAGCATTTTTTACAAATTTAAACATGAGGATAAATAATTAATAAAAGATATATGACACTAACAAGCAAACAATTAAGCATGGGTTGCCTCCCACGAAGCGCTTTTCTTTATTAAAGAGTCTTGTAGCTAGACTCGTAGTCGTGCTCCTACGTTCCCTCACGCATCCTCAATGAGAATTCTATCATGTTGACAAAATCTTCATCGACTCTATACCTAGGCCCTAAAGTCAAGCAATCCTTATAATAATGCCTCCTTCTTTCCCACATGAATTTATAACCTTTTTCAACATCTTCCTTGCTTTTGTCCTCAAAAGCTTTGATGTTGTCTCGATCATAAATGGACAAGTGGCCATACTCAGTTGTTTTCCAAGGCATCCTATAGGTGATCTCATCGGTTACTTCCTTGAACCTAACCGTTCCCTCATGCTTGTTATGGCTCATTCTAGATGTTTCAACAAACGGTTTCCCTAGCACTACTTGGGATAAACTATAGTCAATGATGCATCCTACATCTTCTAGAACCATAAAATCAACTAGGTAGGTGAAATTTCCTATAAAGACATGCACATCCTTGACTCTTCCCACAAAGTTGCAAACTCCTCCCGGATACTTAGGGTCTCTCCTAATATTGAGTCGCTCATTCATAATGTCATTGTAGACAGCAGATGACATTACGTTAATGGGGGATTCCGTATCTATGTAAGCGTGGTCGACACTCCTATATCCGATCATACAAGGGATTTTTAGGTTCCAGGGATTTCCTCTCCTAATCTTTGGGCATATCCTAATGATGGGTGATCGTGGATTATTGATTATGTATTGATGGTACGCAACTTCTTCCTTAGTGGGGTAAAGATTGAAGTAAGCACTATTTTCCATATCCACGTTGTTGTTTATCATGCCATTTTCCAAATTATTGCTAATCATTGAGCCAACTATAGCAGCGCTGACTACTTTCTCAACAGCTTCCCTAATTGTACTATCAAATATTTTCTTAAAATCATGAAGGTCGGTGTTTCTACTCACATATCGGCTTCGACGGTTGTGTTGTTTATTGGGTTGGGTTTTGAGTGACATTGAAATTTTTTTTGTTGGGTTATTAAGTGGTGGTTGGTTATCATTCTCCATGATGAAGAGTGATGGGGTTTCGAACAAAGGTTACGAAGAAGGGGGATAGACTAAGAGAAATCTAAAAAATGAGAAAAAAGTTTACTTGATAGGAATCAAGCAAAGAAACCTAAACGAGGTGGACTACTAACTAGCTATTCTATTCCCCGGCAGCGGCGCCAAAAACTTGATAACGCTACACGCGTCGTTCGGGGTCAAGGAAACTTCCTTTTCTTCGAGCAAGTTTTATAACACCCTAGGCAGTGAACCTAATCGTTGTAGTGTAGTAATTAGGGTAAGCCACGGGTATTGATATCGTTCTCTAGGGGAATAGGAATGCTAGTAGGGAGTTACTACGCTAAGGTTAAGGTTGAGGAAGATTATTTTTTATCTTTTTATATTTTATGAAAATGGAAAAGTACGAATCTCGGGTATTGGATTTGGGGGGTTGGTATTTCTACCGATTACTCTACTATTATCTAATTATCTAAACTAAGGTTGTGGGAGTCTATGTCTAATTAATGTGTGCTCGTATGATAGTTTAAAGATGTGTTTACTTAGTTTGTATTACTCCTTAATTATCTCCTATTGATGGTTGAGTGTCACGTCTTATTCCTAGTTGCGTTGTGTTTCTAAAGTTGTAGGGTATGCGTTTCTCCCTAACTCTTTGAAATTACCAAAGGGTCTTGTCTACAAATCCACGTAGAGATTATAGACTCCTACTCTAAGGCACTCTTCGGATGTTTTAGCCTACAATCACTCAGGTAATCATACTCTAAGGTTCACAAAGATGAATCAAGCATTAAGTACACAACGAATGACCTATCGCATTACTAGATCATTAATCAACTAAGATAAGAAACAACCAATCAATATTCAATAATTAAGTTTCATACTTCCTAAGCAAACACACAAATAAATTAGCCGGACATGGAGAACATGCAAGCATACACACAAATAATCAAAGACATAATTGAATTAATGAAGCAAAGACTTATCTTGGTGTAAGATAGGGTTAAAAACCCTAAAATACTGTACAAGACACCTTAGGTTCGGTTTTAGGTTTTTTTACTCCAAAGACTCTCCACCCAAATACTGAAAAATTCGGATTCTATATATAAGATTACAATTGCGACGGCGTCACCTTATGTTTAGTGACGCCGTCGTGTCGCCGCCATTAGGGTTTCGTCTTGGCCACGTTAACCTTGCGACGGCGTCACCTTATGTCCGTGACGCCGTCCTCTTCAGCTTCTGACGTCGTCTGGATCGCATCTAGGCCGTCTGAGTAGCGACGGCCTACTCTTTCACAACTAGACGCCGTCTCTTGAAAACACGAGTTTTGCGTTCTGACCCGTCACAATAATTCTCAGACGGCGTCGCAAATAGAACCTGACGCCGTCGCCTTCTACATTCAGCGACTGTGAGTGTCTGATTTTGACTTTGGCCATTTTCTTCATATATTCGCGCCTTTCTGTCCAAATAAGTGTCATTCCAGCATTTTGCCTTCACGAGACCTAAAAAGTGAAAAGGAACGATATTAAGCAATAACGGATACAAAAGTGATCAAATAAGGACTTAAACGACCCCTCAAAATGGTACCTTTTAAAACCTTATCACAAACAAAACACAAAGAGATCGCAAAATATTAATAAACGTTTTTACAGTTTATTTGTATTAACAAATGCCTTCAGACTGACGGTGAATATTGCATTTATGCACTTACCGTCTGCCAATCTGAACCCAAAAACATTAAAGAAGCAATGACTTATGACAACTGGATTGAATCCATGAAAGAAGAACTTAATCAGTTTAAACATCTTGAAGTATGGGAATTTGTTGCAAAACCAACTGGGTCTATGTTATTGGTCTAAAATGGATTTGGAAAAACAAGTTGGATGCTGAAGGTACCATTATCAGAAATTAGTCACGTCTGGTGGCTAAGGGTTATAGACAAGAAAAGGGGATTGACTTCGAGGAATCATTCGCACCAGTTGCTAGACTTGAGGCTGTACGGATTTTTCTGGCATACGCGGCTCACATGAACATCACGGTCTATCAGATGGATGTAAAAACCGCTTTTCTGAATGGTAAACTGAAGGAAACGGTATATGTCAGTCAGCCAGAAGGATTTGTTGATCTAGAGTTCCCTAATCACGTCTACAAACTGAACAAGGCTCTCTACGGTCTCAAACAAGCCCCTCGGGCGTGGTATGATGAGTTATCATCCTTTCTTCTATCCCATAATTTTGTCAACGGATCGGTCGACCCAACACTGTTTATACAGTATAACGGGCACACATTTTAATCGTTCAAATTTATGTGGATGACATCATTTTTGGGTCAACCCATAAAAAGTACTCAAACGCTTTTTCAAAACTTATGAAAACACATTTTGAAATGTCAATGATGGGTGAACTTACGTTCTGCTTAGGACTACAAGTTCATCAATCACCCCGTTGTATTTTCCTAAGTCAGTCCAAATTTGCTCTTGAAATTTTAAACAAACATGGAATGCAAAGCTGTGATACCTATGCCACACCAATGGCACATACCAAAAAACTGGACGCTGATTTGCATGGGAAATTGGTTGACCCTACCAAATACCAAATTATTATTGGGTCTCTCATGTATCTAACAGCCAGTAGACCTGAAATTGTATTTGTTGTATATCTTTGCTCCCGTTATCAGTCACGACCAACTGAGACACACCTCTCTAAGGCTAAAAGAATCCTCCGATACATCAAGGGAACCATTAATTTGGGGATCTGGTATCCGAAGGATTCTGGTTTTGAACTAATAGCTTTTTCAGACGCTGATCACCCAGGATGCTTAGAATCTCGGAAAAGTACTTTAGGTGGTTTGCAATTCCTTGGTGATAAATTGGTGTCATGGCAATCGAAGAAACATGATTGTACATCGCTTTCCTCAACTGAAGCAGAATATGTAGCCATGTCAGCGTGTTGTGCTCAAGTCATTTGGATGAGAACACAACTCAAAGACTATGGTTACGTATTTGACAGAATTCCGGTGTACTGCGACAATCGAAGTGCTATTGCTATCTCATGCAACACCGTTCAAAATTCGAAGTCCAAGCACATCGTCTTCGATATCATTTCATAAAGGAGCATGTGGAAAAGGGTACCTTAATTATATTTTGTGGGTACTGAACACCAACTGGCGAATCTTCTCACCAAAGCCTTAGCTCCTGCTAGGTTTACTGATTTGATCCACCGGATTGGCATGAGGTGTTTGACTCCAAAGGAACTGGATGAACTTTTAACACATTCTTAAAACCAGTCAAACACCAAACATCTTTTGTAAATATCTTTTTCAATAACAAAAATAGAAAATTATAAAATCTGATAAAATAACAAAAATATACTTTTATCTAAATTTCTTCAAACATTGCAAGTACAAATCTTACGTCAACACTTTGCTCTATTAAATATTTCATTATTTTTCCCGGACAAGTGTTGAGGGGGAGAATGTAAATATTTTTTTTAGTTTCATAAAACCTTGTACTTGTATGTTACACTAAGTGCTTGTATCTTTGATAATGGTGGATACGTTTCTTGTTTTAAAACTCTACCTGGACTCAAATTTGTAAAATTTCACTATTTCTAAAGTCGAGGGAGAGTGTCATCAAGTTTCTTTCCAAACAATCATGTTTTCTTAACCAAAATGGAAGTTATGGGCTGTGGTTGAAAATGATTGAGGTGGAGGGGCTGTACTTGTCAAAAGAGAAAACTTTATTTTAAACAAAAACCCCACCTAATCTTTCATACACATTTACTACACTCATTAATATCTCACCAAACACATCCACGCCTAAGATTAAACATCAAATCCGAGCTTCATTTTCTGAATTTGTAAGTTGTTTTAGCTTCTAATCATCATTACAAACATAGGTTTTTAATCTTAAACGATTTCAACGGTTAGATTTTCCAAACAAATGATTTTTGTGTTCATACGCTTACGCGTATAAATAAGAACTTGGAAAATGATGTTTTGATGATATGGTTTGGGTTAAAATGGTTAAAAACAAGTCTTATAATTATTTCCATCAAGATTTTCAACCCAGAAAACATTTTTAATCACATTCGTGTTTTAGGGTTTATGCGTGGATTTGGGGGTTTTCAATTGTGAGTGTTTTTGAATAATTAGATGCTTGGAAGATGCTTGTTACATGTTCGATTGATCATTATCACCTTTGAATCATGCCCAGAAACATCAAATTTGAAAAATCAAACTTTAGGGTTTATGAACGCGTAGAATTGGGTATTCTTGACTCATGGTGAATTTGATATTAAAACTTGTTGTAAACAACTCATATAGCTTCTAAGACATCCCATAATTCATTTGGTTGAATTTCCATGGTTAAATTGATTACGAGTAGGATTTGAATGCTTAGGGTTTAAGCCTACGCCTAAACATATATTACGCGTAACTTGCATAACATGATTGTGATCTTGAAAATGGTTGAAAACATGTTAAAATGAGTGTTATGTTTGATCTATTACAGGATTCTACGCGTACCAGTTTCAGGATCAAGGTTAAAATGGAATCTACGCTTATGGAATACCTTATGCCTAGATGTTACGCATAAGAGAAATCTTACGCGTAACTCTTACGCATAAGGGTCTACAATGGACTACGCGTATCCTGTGAAGGATATGCGTAAACTTGGATTTCTACGCCTAAGGATTACTCTTACGAGTAAACCTTACGCGTAAGTACTTAACCTAAGCTTACGCGTAAGCCTTATGCTAAGAATCCACTCCTACGCGTAAGCCCTTCTTACGCCTAAGGGTGGTTCCTATGCATAAGCTTATTCCTACGCTTATGGTTACATTGTTTACGCATAAGCTTACAAACCTACGCTTAAGCCAATTTGTAACTAAACTTTTGAAATGTTACGCATACAAACTTGTAATAAGTTACTCATAATGTCACAAAACCAAAATGTCACTAATAAGCTACAAAAGTTAAAACGTTGTGTGATTAAGTAAACTTTGGACATTAAACATTCAAAATTAACATACTCGCGTAACTTATCACGTCAACTTTGGACTATTGGACAATATGTGACTTTGGACTCGTAACATTCATTAACACAACTAATTCAATAATTGGACAATAAAATCAACTTCTGACTAACGTAATGTCTTTCGATATGTTGGTTCTTTTGTCTCAATACCTTTCAGATCACGAAATGGACGTCATAATGGCAAAATGTCAACGCACCAAATGAGCTCACAATGAATGATATCTTCCCAACTGATTACAGCAAGACGATTGGAAAGAACAACCTCAAGGTCGATTTTGAGAACTTCACGTGCTCAGAGTCATCATGCAGGATTGTTGTGGATATCCTCAAAACTCATCCTTACAACAACATGCTTACCAACTCAGCAACTGTACCAGAAATATACATTCATCAATTCTGGCACACAATGAAAAAGATTGATGGTCAAGATGCTGTCAGGATAAATCTCAATGATAAAGAAGTCACCGTCATGGTAGCAGATCTTCGACCAATTCTTTTTCTGCCTGCTATCCAACCTGCCGACTATGTAGTAATTCCTAATGAAGAGGCTACAATGCAATTCATGGTCGATATTGGCTATGATGAAGCTGCTGGATTTATTACCAAGCACTCCACGGTCGATCTCAAGAACATTCCACAACCGGTGGAGGACTTTGTACATCATGATCGCCAAGTCTGTTTCTGGAAGAGACAGCGGTCATGAGCATCCTAAACTCATGCATCTACAAATCTTCTGGGGCATGGTCAACAAAATGCACATCGACTATGCAAGCCTGATCTGGGAAGACATAATGTCTCAGCTCAAGAAGCCTGGGACAAAGGTTCCCTTCATCAGATACACGAAGCTGTTGATCCAAAATACTCTCGGGAAAAATCGGGACATCCCCTTGAGAATCAATGACCCCAAGAACCACTCTGCGTTGTAGGAGCCCCACTTAACATTGTCAGATTCAAAGACTCGTCAACAAAGAAGCAAGGTGCAGTGTTACTGGACTGCCTTCTCACTGACGAAATCAAAAGTCTTCCATCATACCTACGATATTAAGAAGCAGTGAAAGCAGGCAAAGTAGGCTTTATGAATGAAAAAACTTTAGTTGTTCCAGTAAAAAAGACAAGAAGATCAGGCAGCGCTGGAAGCATTGAAAGCAATGAAAGTGCTTACAAGTATCCAAAAAGGAACCCATCTCGCAAGAAACGAGTTCCATCTCAGGGTGCTCGTCCTAATCCTAAACCGGAAATTACTCTAGAGGACGAAGACTCTGAGGATACTGAGTCTGAAGAGGTGGTTCGCTATTCCAAAACTGCTACAGATGAAACAACCTCGCTGAGGTCAGATGATAAACCACCTAGTCCCAAATCAGACAAAGGGAAGACACCAGTTGCTGAGGAAGAAGAAGAAAGTTCTGATGATGAAATTGAACCAAAAGATGAAGAGAGAGCTTACCACAAAACCCTTAAGCATATGAGGATTGAACATGCTGCTACATAATTCAATCTCCAACAAACCAGAGGCCCTGGAGGTTCCAGTGGTGGAGCACTTACCACACCAGTTCTTGATGCGGTTAATCAACCTAATAAGGGAACTGGTACCACCACAAAGGAATCAACAAAGCAACAACAACAAGAGTATGAAATCAAGTTCGACTTTGAGGAACAGGAACAAGAAAAGACGGAGAAGATAACTGGTGAAGATGTAGAGCAAGCAGCTAAGGAAAAAGCAGAGGAAGAGGCAAGAGCTCGAGAGGAAGCTGACAATTGTCTTCAAGATAACCCTGAACACAACCCGGAACAATCCTCAGAGCAACCTCAATACCCTAAGACAACTCAAGACTCATCTTAAACTGAGTCATCATCTCACTCCTCACCACCATCATCTGAGAAAACAACCACCAGATCATCCTCCAAATCAATCAAGAAACCTTATGACACTTGGGCATCGCATGCCAAAACCAAGATCGTTAAGGCTATCAAGCAGGCCAAAAAATGAAATGTCGTTAACAAAAAGTTGAATCAGTTGGCTGACAGGGTTAACTTACTTGGTAATGTGATGAACGAGTTCACAGAGGCAAGAGATCAAATCCAGCAATTCCTCAACCGAGACATTCAAGGTGAAATGGACAAGATAATTAGGGAATACACTCATAAGTTCCTTCTCGACACCGTCCCTTGAGTCACAAAAGAAATGTTCGCACGTCAACTCTATCCATATCTGATGTCATTGGTCAAGCAAACACTTTTAACTACACTAGCGATTATGCAAATCCGAACAGTTCCGCCTCCTCTTTTCACTGAAGCTGATTTGATTTCAAAACTGATTATGCAGATGTCTTCCCGATCTCCAACTTTCACTTTTGATGAATCAAAACTTTTTGAGGCATTGCTTGCATATCAACTAAAGATAACTTGCAAGGAAGGAGCTGGTCAAGAAAAGCGACCAAGAGACGATGATGATGCGGACAAGGATTCAGAGCCTAAACGTCAGAAGAAAACAGGCAAATCCTCATCTATGCCTCCACCACCACCAAAGACCACCACAGAGAGATCATCTCAACGACCTCCTGCTTCTGATAAACCTCATGACTCTGAGTCTCCACCACCATCGAAGAAAACTGGTGATCATTTCCAGTACACCGGTGGTGACGACGAAGAGATTCCTGAGCCCCAACAACCGTCCTCATCTACTACATCAACCAAGCAACAAAAGGAATCATCCTCCAAGCCAAAGAAGAAAAGATCTACCTTCGTTGTATCATGGTTGGATGAAGATGATACTGAAGAATACGAATGGTTCAGTAAGCTTGTTGATGCCACCCCTCGATTACCAGAAGGCCAAGAACTGGTAGATGGTGGAACTATGGAGCACGTTGAGATCATTCAGGATAAGTTCAAAGTAAAGAAGATGACGATAGGGGAGTTACGCCGAATCAAAAACGTTGCGTTTCAACTACTAAAGGACAGTTCCTATAGTGCGATTGAAGTCGAATATCATCTAGACAATATCGCACAAGCTATGTCCAACAACATTGATTGTCTCAACCCTGAATCAAACATTGACTTCACAAGACAAGATAAGACTCCATACTACACTGACTGGACTAAGCCACTACCAACCATTGGTCGACCAGATCAACACAGGATTCCCTACCAATACTTCTTCAACAACGACCTAGAATTTCTTCAACACGATAGCTATGTTAGCAAGAAATACGCTACGTCACTCACCTTTAACATTCCAGCAGCAGTCTTCTCCAACAATGTTCCCATCGAGGAAGAAGGCACAAGAATTTTTGTTGAAAATGTGGTGAATTATGATCTCGATGCACAGTATGGCATTCATCATTGGCCTGCAAGAAGAAGACTATACTACAGAAGCCGCCATATTCAGAAATCAAACAAAGAGGTGTTCAGTGACAAACGGATCGTTGCTATCATGAATGTCAGTCAGGCTACGAAGTGGGATTACTCATTCCTGGAGGAAATCAAAGTCAAACGCTAAGACGAGCAAGAATATGATTTTACTGAAGCTGATTTTCCGAGATTGTCACTCAACGACATTGAAGACATGTATCTGGCTAAGGTACAAGGTCGGATGAGACATTTCTCCACCAACAGCCAGCTTCAGTACATCAAGTCATTGTTGATATTCATTAAAAGCAAAGTGATCCAGGAACGTGTTGAAGATCTTCAACTTGCCATGGAATCATACCAGAAACAAGTCAATCTCACTAAACCGTTGCTACACTTTCCCGATATCAACCAACTCTCTCAGTACACCATTGTGAAGAAACCGAAGTTTGGAGTTTTTTACCGCAGTGAACTTCACCACAACTGTTTCATGGCGTGCAATGAGCTTCACAAGTTTTGTGATCACACTCTGAAGAAGGTTCGTGATGGGTTAGCGTATCGGTTGAAGGAGATTCACGAAGGAATTGGGTCGAAGAAGCGGTGGAATTCTAAAGAAAGGAGGGATGTTAAGAAGATCATCACAAGGATAGATGAAAGGTTGTTTCATCATGATCAGATGCGGAATTTGGAGAGCTTTGTGGGTGAAAGACAGAGTTTCCCTCTTACGGGTTATCAACGTCAAGAGAGAACTCCCAGTTTTATTGAAGGATTGACTGGTACTCCTTAAACTATTTCATTGATTGATATTTGGATGTTATGATTTGTATATTGACAATGGCATGTGCACACATAACAGTGTACAACCCGCACTTGTAATGAAAGGACCCTGTGGTACGCATCAGTGCCACAATCCTTATAAAAGGAGCGAAAGCTTCTTACTTTTGAGTAAAACTTATCAAAACTTTCATTGTTTCAAAGTTTTGCTCAAAAGAACAAGCACTTCCCTTTATATTTTCAAAACCTCAAAAGTTAATATTACTTGTTGAGGGGGAGTATTTTCTAACAAATATTTGTTCACAAAACGTTCTTCGTGGAAATCTTCCCACAAAACTCGAAATGGACATATTCGATATCAAAATTTCATCAAAAATATCATATATGCCATTTTTTAGGGGGAGAAAAATTGTGTGATACAAATATGTTGTAAATATGATGGAGTCTTCGTGTGCTAAGACTTAACTCATGAATTGACGAGATCTGAACTGTCGTACATCGAAAAGATTTGTCTTCCAAGACTTATCCGAGTAGATTGTACCTTTTCGAGAAACTCCTGATAAACATGAACTTTGACGGGTTTGACAACCTTTCGAGGTTTGTCCACACCTTCAAGGTAGTTATAAGAGCTAGTTGTCACCTAAAAGCTGACAATGCAACTCTTTAACCATACAACGTAACCGTGTCTCGCGGGGAATTGTCTATCTTGATTCGATCAATTCAAAAGTGCGAACTCTACCCTCACTTTGCAGATTTCTGTCAAAACACTTGAGCACATGTGGAGGGGGAGTATTTCTGAAAATATAAAACTCTCGAAGTGTTAAAAAATGTTTTCACTCATAAACACTTTGAGAGATTTTCAAGAAAATGGTTTTATGGCAACATAGATTAGTCATGGAGTTATAAGGTGACTAAGGTTAGGAATAACCGTCCTATGATCCGCCAGAGCCGGAGGGATCTACCCAAGGACACCACCAATAGGTAGAATTTAGAAGTCCTTAGGTATGATTATAAAAAGGAGAAAATGAGAATCGGAGAAAGAAGGAGTTGAAGAATTAAAAATAAAAGTAAAGAAAAGGGTGAAAAGAAATAGCCCTCCAAATTATTCAACTTAGGGCAGACACTGGGTTCAATACATATGCTACTGGTTGTCACTAGATGACACCGGTATTGAATATTAAAGTCGTCATAGACCCAGTGACGCATGCACTAAACCTTCTTAGCCACTCAAGTCTCTCTCAACAGAAGCTTGTTTCATTCTCACAGGGAACCCTACGTAAACTATCGGCTTTCTCTTAGAGATTGTTGGTATTGAAGAAGGAGACCCTCTCCCTAGTCTCCGCTCAGGAAAACCAAAGCGCACTATTGAGTCTAGAGCCACGAGATTCATCAAAAGATCTCTTAGGAACAGTTGACATTTCATCACTTGTCGTTCAACATTAAGGACGCAAGTGATACAATTCTAGAGTCCTACACAGATCTTAGCAATCTGCCGAGAACATTTATGAGGCGTTCACAATTGTGATCCTCAATGATTGAATGGAAACTCCTACCAAGGTCAACATCAAACAGCCTTGACAGCAGGTCACTTCAGTAACTCCTTGTGGGTTACGCTTAGTGTTGTCTCAAACAGTCTACAGTCGTGGGGTGATGCTTCAGTGTACCTCAGCGACTCACTTGAACTATAGGTGTACTTCGGTACATCGTGTTATCCTACTTGATGGAATCCAGTTCAGGAACAACCTTTGTTAGAATTAGAGATGTGTTTTCACAATATGCTGTTAACACGCTCGAAGTTCGAACTTGTAAGTGCTGGAAATCCCGCTAAGGAGATTCTTTTCAAGAATCGAGTCCTGAAGATGTGGGTCATTACGTGAACTTGTTCAATGTAGTCCCAATTGTCCCTTATGGGATTAGGACGGCTGATTCGCCCGACCAAGGTAAATGGAATCAAGACATTCATCAGAAGAACAATCGTAGTGGTCAATTCTCTAAGAAACAACCACAAAGATCGATTGGTGTTTATCACTAACCCATTCTTATGTTTTCTTCTTATGGATGTGATCGGTCCCAAACGGTCAGGTTTATTACACAATTCAACCACTTGTGAATGGTCAACCGTAATAAACGTCAGACAGCTTGAGAACGCAATGCAATTAACTCCAGAGGAGTTTAGTGTTTCCCCGGGTCGTTAAGTCCCAACGAGGTGTGAAAACTGTAATACAACGAATCTGTGATCGGGTGAATATTGAACAGGAAAAGGTTATGATTGTTTACACTAAGGAAATTAAATCTAATAAAGACTTTGAAGTCATTTTAATTCTATTTTTAAAATCGATTAACGTTTAAAACCTAAAAAAGTAAAACTTAAACTAAAACAAACGTAAACGTGTAAAATAAAAATGTGAAATCAGAAAACTAAAAGACTCATGAAAATGAAAATTACTTTTTAACAATTCTAATAATAAAAGAAAATTTTAAGAAAAAGAAAATTATTTTTAAAACTATTTATCTAATTATTATTAATTAAAAACTATTTTTAACTATTTAATAATACCCTAAAATATAAGAAAATATGAAATAAAGCTAGAAAAGTGAAATTATGACTTAGAAAAATCTAAAATATTATAAAAGTTATTTTAAAACTGAAAATATATTTTTTAGACTTTTTAAATAATTATTATTAATTAAAAACTAATTTAAACTAATTAAAATTAAGAAAAATAACAAATGAACAGTAAAAATTATGAGACTTTATAGGAAAATCTAAAATATTATTCTAAGCCTAGGAAAAATATAAAAAGTTAGATAAGCCCAATAATAAGCTGAATTAGGCAAATAAGCAGTTTGAATAAGCACTTGTAATAAGCTAAAAGCTAACTATAAGCTACCATAAGCTACTAAAGCCTAAATCTAACCTAAAATGAGCTAATGCAACTGATGGGAACCTAAAAAGCACAAGCTACAGAAAAAAAACTCGAGACCAGATTTCAAGTCTCAACACGCCAAACGGCCTCTAAGGCCCTACTTTAAGCACTAATTAAGCTAGCTTATAAAATTTCTAAAAATAAACTAAAATGATCATGGAATCCACGACCAACCAAAGATCTTGTATCCCAAATTTGAGCTCAAATGGACTTATAATGAATCCGTGAAAATTCCACAAAGTTTGGCAAAAATCATTTAAGAGAATAATATTGAAAAGAGATAACAAGAAACGCAGATGGAGCAGATGGTAGGAACTGTTGTTGTGTGGTCGTGGGAAGGCTGGAGGTCAGGTGGTCGAATCCCACACCTGCACCTGTTTGTTCACTTATTATTTTTTTTTTAGTTTTTTTTTTCTTTTTGCCAAACTTGTATAAAACAAAGTTGTACAATAGCTGTAAATGAACAACCTTTGTAACAGAAAACTTTTTAAAACTTAATTAATAAGCCAGAAATAAGAAGAGGAGCATAACAGTTATGAAAAGAAGCTTAAAACTACAAAAATCAAAACTGATAAGCAAAAAAAAAAACGTTATAAGCTAAAAGCTGGACCTAAAAAGCTACCACAATCCTAAAGGCTAATCTAGAAACCAAATCTAATCCTAAATAAGCAGATGTAAACAAGAATTTGAGGCAAAAACACCACGAATAAGTACTAAAGGGTCTGCTTGTCAAACATCAGTCCCAAACAGCCCAGAGGGTGTTGCTTAGTGCTTAAAAACAAGCACTTAGGGGCAGCTAACCCTGAAAGTAAACTAAGTATGGTAGGAAGGGCACTAATGACTTCCAAAAAAAAACTCAGTTGGGGGCAAAAGGTAAGCCCTTGACAGCTTATAAATAAGCTGTCAAGTGGATGTTCTACTGCAGCAAGAATTCCATTTTCCTTCTTGTTCATCAATCGGAAATCAAGACAAACCGGGCACTACGGTGAGACGTGAAAACACCCGATCCCATTCCGAAGAAGGAGAGAGCAGGCAGCAGTGGTGAAGCCTGATGCTCGAAGCAATTTTCTTTTTTTTACGACAAGACAGCTCAAGAAGAGTAGAAAGTTGCCACAACCTAGGAGGGGTTTATATTATAGGAAGCCAAAAAACTTGAAACAGTCCCTAGGGGGGACTTTGAAGGCCAATAAAAGCTAACAAATAAGCTTACAAATGAAAAATAAGCTAACAAAGAATTAAGACCTATCTATAAACTACTTGTAAACACGAAATTGAATCCTAAGTCTAATTTTATCCTACTTAAAACTATGCTAAAAAGGGGTACTAGAGGCTGCTGTCATGGGACTTATTGGACAGGAAGGTTTACTATAGAGAACTAAATTAAGCTAATTTTCTACACTAAGATCTAAGGCAAAAGCAACTCCATTGACTCTACACTAGATTACGGTTATATGAAAACCAACAATGGGTAAAAAAAATGAATTTGACCCATGAAATACATTAATCCAAACACCCCGCTGAGGAAACTGGACCATGTTAATACTCAGGAAAAAATAATTTTTGACCCAAAACAACTACAAATCCAAACACCCCGCTGAGGGCAGAAAAGATTTTTTTTTTTTTTTGAAAATAACTAAGGCTACGAAACTTGTAAAAACTATATTGCATACTTGAACAAAAGCTCACAATTGATTTGAACAACTTCTTAAACACCTTCTAACAATACTTTAACTGGACAGAATTTAAGAGCATCAAAAAAATAAAATAAAAACTGCATTAACTTTAAAAATGGAATTACAATTGAACTGAAATTAATTCGAAATCGAAAATTGCATTCAAAGTAATAATAAAAGTGGACTAGAACAATAAAACTAGACTAAAACTAGAGAACTAGATTAAAACTAAAAAAAAAAACTCAAAAACTAACTACTACTCCTTATAATGTGGCACACGCTATTTATGCTCAGCTAAGGGTCTTAATTTGCTTCTCTTTCTTCTATTTCTTTGTTTTTTTTGCGTGTGCTTTCTTTGTGAGGTGAAAACAGAAGGTGTGCAGGGAATATGATGGGCAAAGGGATGGTTGTTGAGTGTTGCAGGGTTTTTTTTTTGTGTGTTTGTGTTTCTGGGTTTTTTTCCAGGAAAAGGGGATGGTAGGGTGATACTATTGACCGGGTTTAAGGGGTTGACCGGGTTGTGGGTTTGGATAGGTATTGGATTTGGATTTAATATGGAACCATGTGAGATTTTAGGGACCAAAAGTGTTAATTCTGAAAATCCAGGGACCATTCTTGTACATTCTGAAAAGTACTTCAAGGGCTATTATTGACACTCTCCAAAAATCCAAGGGCCAAACTTGCAAATCTTGAGTAATTGAAGGATCATTTTTGCCATTTTCTGAAACTTGAAGGACTAAACTTGTAACTTCTCAAAACTTTTGACATTTTTCACCAAAGGACTAATTATGACAACTTATGATTTCAAAAGGACCTTTGGTGACTTTTCTTACAAAACAAATGCCTAGGGACTAAATTTGACAAGTTTTGAAAGTTGAGGGACTGAAACTGCCAATTATGCAAACTTTGCTCGTTTTTCATCTGATTTTAAACATTTTGCATCTGAAACATATAAAATACACTTTTGGGATATTTTCAGTATTTTGATGCATTTCGGAGCGTTTTTAAATGTTTTGCAGTTCAGATTTGACCAAAAATGATGAGTATTTACACACTCATCAATCCCCCACACTAAACTATTGCTAGTCCCTAGCAATCTTTTGAGAAAACTTAATGGATTTAAATCTCTTTACCAAAATCCATTACTTCTGGAGTAGCCAATTGTTTCAGTTCAAGTAAGCACCTTGGTACAATGATAACCAAATGATTTTGAGCAAATCACCAGCTTCCAACGGATTTGATTTGTCTTTACCAGAAGCCGTTTACTTCTGGACTAGCCAACTCTTAGATAATATATACTATCTTTGGTGAGTCGATTACCAATTATGGTTTTCCAACTGCCTTTACCACAAGCCATAATCTTGCGGGCTAGCCAACTCTTCACTAATTAAAGATATGGTGAGCTGAACACCATACAATTTTGGGCAAATTGCAAGCCGTCAACGGATTTGAGATATCTTTACCATGAGCCGTTTGATCCTGGATTAGCCAGTCCTTATGTGGGTTAGACATGGTGGACTGATTACCATTTGCTGAGTAAGTGAAAAACACTTACTCCAAAAAACATTTTGGCCAAAAATGGGGGATTTGGGTGGTATAATTACATGATAAAATTAGTGAGAATTCCCCCCCACACTAGAAATGAATATTGCCCTCAATATTCAAAGTACCGGCGGTTATGCCGAAACTGAGAACGTAAAAGGGAAATACTACGGCCATTATTTGAAATTTTATTTATTTATTTTTTTTTTATTTATTTTTTTTTATATGAAAACTTATATACAACAGCGGGGGGCAACTCCCCCACACTAGGGTGGTACACACAGGTGAAAACCCATGTTTAACTACTGTTTTTGATTACCGAGTCGCTAGCTTGACTCGACCCCGTATTAATTTGTTCATGGGGAAGTAAGTGGAAGAGACAATCTCCATCGGACTTTCATTCAAGATGTTTGTATAAACATTGAAGTACGTGAAAGTTCCACACCGATGAGATATACATAGACAGACCCGGCTCACAGATGATAAATGAAAATGCCGGGGTCAAAGATAGTGTCTTCACTCCCGAATGAGTGAAGAAGAGAAGAAGTCACGGGATAGGCGAAGAAAAGAAAGAAAGTCATGATGAAAATCATGACTAACTCATCTTCATCCATAGGAGAATCCATAATTTCAGAATTATGAATCTCATCATTTAAGCTCACGTGATCAAGACAAATCCCGGGTGTGTCATGATCAAAGTGGAAGTTATCATACTCCGGCGGAGATATGATATGAGTGAGTTCACCGGTGAACTCCTCGTGAAGAGAATCAATCACAAGATGTAAATCTGTGAATTCTTGTTCCACTGTAGACTCATCACTATCCTCAATCTGAGTATCAAAGAGTGGATTCTCAGAAATTAAAGTGAATTCAGAGTCGAATTCAAATAGAGGATTAGTGAGAGTTGTTTTGAACGCTTCAGGAACAAAGTGATCAACATTCTCTATTGGACTGTTGGGATAAGAAGTGGGTGAACGATCATTATAAAGGAGACTTTCAATTTCGAGTTCATCGGTGAACTCCTCAAGAAGAGGATCAGACTGTGGGAGTGATGTCTCAACATACTCGATGTTTCCATAGGAAGCACAATCGTCGCTAAAATCGGAGAAAGTTTCAAAATGATCTAGAGAATACTCAAGAGGGGAAAGAGAATCACACATATGCTCAGAAGTTCCCTGTGACTCTCTCGGGATTGGGACACGGTTCTCAACACTAGACTTTATGAATTCGTCCGATTTCTTTTCAGGAACAGTGTCAAGATGCTCGTCCCCCATGTTTAGAGAGTGAGTGGGAGTATCGGGTGTGATAGCAGTTGTTTGAGAATGAATCTCAACTGCTGGGATATCAACTGATGAACTTGATGAATCTTTATAGAATTGAAGGATATCAAGTGTATCCTCATCATCACTGTCATCAGGAATAAAACGAAATTGAGAGCTAGATCTGGCTGCTTTTTATTTTGCAATTGATTCCCTAATAGATTTTTCAAACGCAATTTGGGAATTTATTTTAGCAGCCTGCTCTTCAGCTAGCAATTCTTCCATGGATTTCTCATGTGAATTTTGAATGACGGGACATTGTGGGAGTGGAGATTTGTCAAAACCGGAAGGTTGACATTGATAATCATCATGAGGACCCCCACAATATACACAAGAAAAACTGGGAGCATTTCGAAATGCTGTTTTACTCAACTCCTCAGTTCTTTTCACTAACTCCAGAAGCTCTAGATAAGTGTCTTGTTGGGTTTGCTGAGGAGTTTGAGTCATTTGGCACTGTGGAGGTTGGTCGTGATATGGATAGTCGTAATTGTTACAAGGAAATGGATTCCCTGTTTGACAATCAGAGCTGAAATGGGGACCTCCACAGTTCTCACAACAAAATGATTGTTGTGACTGATTTGGTGAATAACATGGATATTGATCATTTCCAAAGTTCAGAGTGTTATCAGAGATTTGTTCATAGAAAAACGTGTCTCTGGTCTGACACTCAAATCCTTGGTGAGGACCTCCACAAAATTCACACAAGTATGTCTGAATCTCATGATGTGGCAGCTGATGAAATAAATTAGTCGTGTCATGGTAAAAATAGGGATCTTGGTTATAGACAGACCCATTTCCTGACTCCACCATGCTACAACTGGGGCAATTGCCACCATTATAAGGACCACCACACCATTGACAACCAAGAAGGTGTGGATACGACATAGGAAAGAATCAAAGGTTTACAGAGGGTAAGAAATGAAGAATCAAAAGGGTAAGAGGGTAAAGATGGATATTTTTGGATTTTTGGATAAACATTTTGTAAAAATAAGAAAGAAAATCTTTTTGGGTTTTTGTGTTTGTTGAAAACTGATTTTAAAATGTTTTCGGGAACCGTTTTGTTTTTATATGATAATAATAAGAAAATATGAACAAGGATGGTATATATACAATGGATGTATATTCAACAACACTGATGCTTCAAATTCGTAGTACGCAGCACACCTCCCCGGCAGCGGCGCCAAAAATTTGATCGGTCCCAAACGGTCAGGTTTATTACACAAGTCAACCACTTGTGAATGGTCAACCGTAATAAACGTCAGACAGCTTGAGAACGCAATGCAATTAAGTCCAGAGGAGTTTAGTGTTTCCCCGGGTCGTTAAGTCCCAACGAGGTGTGAAAACTGTAATACAACGAATCTGTGATCGGGTGAATATTGAACAGGAAAAGGTTATGATTGTTTACACTAAGGAAATTAAATCTAATAAATACTTTGAAGTCATTTTAATTCTATTTTTAAAATCGATTAACGTTTAAAACCTAAAAACGTAAAACTTAAACTAAAACAAACGTAAATGTGTAAAATAAAAATGTGAAATCAGAAAACTAAAAGACTCATGAAAATGAAAATTACTTTTTAACAATTCTAATAATAAAAGAAAATTTTAAGAAAAAGAAAATTATTTTTAAAACTATTTATCTAATTATTATTAATTAAAAACTATTTTTAACTATTTAATAATACCCTAAAATATAAGAAAATATGAAATAAAGCTAGAAAAGTGAAATTATGACTTATAAAAATCTAAAATATTATAAAAGTTATTTTAAAACTGAAAATATATTTTTTAGACTTTTTAAATAATTATTATTAATTAAAAACTAATTTAAACTAATTAAAATTAAGAAAAATAACAAATGAACAGTAAAAATTATGAGACTTTACAGGAAAATCTAAAATATTATTCTAAGCCTAGGAAAAATATAAAAAGTTAGATAAGCCCACTAATAAGCTGAATTGGGCAAATAAGCAGTTTGAATAAGCACTTGTAATAAGCTAAAAGCTAACTATAAGCTACCATAAGCTACTAAAGCCTAAATCTAACCTAAAATGAGCTAATGCAACTGATGGGAACCTAAAAAGCACAAGCTACAGAAAAAAAACTCGAGACCAGATTTCAAGTCTCAACACGCCAAACGGCCTCTAAGGCCATACTTTAAGCACTAATTAAGCTAGCTTATAAAATTTCTAAAAATAAACTAAAATGATCATGGAATCCACGACCAACCAAAGATCTTGTATCCCAAATTTGAGCTCAAATGGACTTATAATGAATCCGTGAAAATTCCACAAAGTTTGGCAAAAATCATTTAAGAGAATAATATTGAAAAGAGATAACATGAAACGCAGATGGAGCAGATGGTAGGAACTGTTGTTGTGTGGTCGTGGGAAGGCTGGAGATCCGGTGGTCGAATCCCACACCTGCACCTGTTTGTTCACTTATTATTTTTTTTTTAGTTTTTTTTTTTCTTTTTGCCAAACTTGTATAAAACAAAGTTGTACAATAGCTGTAAATGAACAACCTTTGTAACAGAAAACTTTTTAAAACTTAATTAATAAGCCAGAAATAAGAAGAGGAGCATAACAGTTATGAAAAGAAGCTTAAAACTACAAAAATCAAAACTGATAAGCAAAAAAAAAAAGGTTATAAGCTAAAAGCTGGACCTAAAAAGCTACCACAATCCTAAAGGCTAATCTAGAAACCTAATCTAATCCTAAATAAGAAGATGTAAACAAGAATTTGAGGCAAAAACACCACGAATAAGTACTAAAGGGTCTTCTTGTCAAACATCAGTCCCAAACAGCCCAGAGGGTGTTGCTTAGTGCTTAAAAACAAGCACTTAGGGGCAGCTAACCCTGAAAGTAAACTAAGTATGGTAGGAAGGGCACTAATGACTTCCAAAAAAAAACTCAGTTGGGGGCAAAAGATAAGCCCTTGACAGCTTATAAATAAGCTGTCAAGTGGATGTTCTACTGCAGCTGAAACAGTCCCTAGGGGGGACTTTGAAGGCCAATAAAAGCTAACAAATAAGCTTACAAATGAAAAATAAGCTAACAAATAATTAAGACCTATCTATAAACTACTTGTAAACACGAAATTGAATCCTAAGTCTAATTTTATCCTACTTAAAACTATGCTAAAAAGGGGTACTAGAGGCTGCTGTCATGGGACTTATTGGACATGAAGGTTTACTATAGAGAACTAAATTAAGCTAATTTTCTACACTAAGATCTAAGGCAAAAGCAACTCCATTGACTCTACACTAGATTACGGTTATATGAAAACCAACAATGGGTAAAAAAAAATGAATTTGACCCATGAAATACATTAATCCAAACACCCCGCTGAGGAAACTGGACCATGTTAATACTCAGGAAAAAATAATTTTTGACCCAAAACAACTACAAATCCAAACACCCCGCTGAGGGCAGAAAAGATTTTTTTTTTTTTTTTGAAAATAACTAAGGCTATGAAACTTGTAAAAACTATATTGCATACTTGAACAAAAGCTCACAATTGATTTGAACAACTTCTTAAACACCTTCTAACAATACTTTAACTGGACAGAATTTAAGAGCATCAAAAAAATAAAATAAAAACTGCATTAACTTTAAAAATGGAATTACAATTGAACTGAAATTAATTCGAAATCGAAAATTGCATTCAAAGTAATAATAAAAGTGGACTAGAACAATAAAACTAGACTAAAACTAGAGAACTAGATTAAAACTAAAAAAAAAAAAAAAAACTCAAAAACTAACTACTACTCCTTATAATGTGGCACACGCTATTTATGCTCAGCTAAGGGTCTTAATTTGCTTCTCTTTCTTCTATTTCTTCGTTTTTTTTGCGTGTGCTTTCTTTGTGAGGTGAAAACAGAAGGTGTGCAGGGAATATGATGGGCAAAGGGATGGTTGTTGAGTGTTGCAGGGTTTTTTTTTTTTTTTTGTGTTTGTGTTTCTGGGTTTTTTTCCAGGAAAAGGGGATGGTAGGGTGATACTATTGACCGGGTTTAAGGGGTTGACCGGGTTGTGGGTTTGGATAGGTATTGGATTTGGATTTAATATGGAACCATGTGAGATTTTAGGGACCAAAAGTGTTAATTCTGAAAATCCAGGGACCATTCTTGTACATTCTGAAAAGTACTTCAAGGGCTATTATTGACACTCTCCAAAAATCCAAGGGCCAAACTTGCAAATCTTGAGTAATTGAAGGATCATTTTTGCCATTTTCTGAAACTTGAAGGACTAAACTTGTAACTTCTCAAAACTTTTGACATTTTTCACCAAAGGACTAATTATGACAACTTATGATTTCAAAAGGACCTTTGGTGACTTTTCTTACAAAACAAATGCCTAGGGACTAAATTTAACAAGTTTTGAAAGTTGAGGGACTGAAACTGCCAATTATGCAAACTTTGCTCGTTTTTCATCTGATTTTAAATATTTTGCATCTGAAACATATAAAATACACTTTTGGGATATTTTTAATATTTTGATGCATTTCTGAGCGTTTTTAAATGTTTTGCAGTTCAGATTTGACCAAAAATGATGAGTATTTACACACTCATCAGGATGCTTCTGGGAGATGATCGTGCTGATTCTCCACATGCTCATGCCAACAACAACATAAATTGAAGTTCTCTCGAAAGGCAACACAACAGTCAGAATGATTCTTCTTCAAAGCCAAAGAATCTACAAAGTATAAATACTAAGAGAACTACGCCATTATTGAAATCCAACGTCAAAGAGCGTGTGAGCATGTTGGAGAAGGACATGTAGACACCTGAGCAACGAAGCGGACCTGATGCAGACAACAACAACATAACATCACCATATCCACACCAAAACATAGAACAAAGAAGAATGATATAGAAGATGTCAAAGCTGAAAACTTCAAAGAAAAACAAGATCCTCACACTAGGGAGATTGTTGGAATCAAGACACTTCTTCTCACAAGAAAGAGGAATGTCAGAAGACGTCAAGGCAACTATTACATCAACACCAACAACTTTTCAAGATTGCTGGAGTCATTCATTAATTACCAACACTTAGGGGGAGATTGTTGGAATCACTCCTAACTTATATTTCAAGTGTTAGTATTTAATATGTAATAGGTTGCTTAAACTAGGCTTTTATGTTAGATATTAATGGCAAGGCTTATGTAGAAAGCCCATAGGCCTTGGCCCAAGCCCAATAAGGAAGGAAAGGACTAGACATGTTGCCCTAGCTCCCTTCCCTATATAAAGACATGTAAACCTTCTCTTGAAGGTTGGTTGTTCACTTTCTAATAATACCTACGCCTACCATTTCATCATATTCATACGTGTGTGTTATTGTGTGTTCAACCGATCATCTCATCTATATTTCTTACATCTTAATCCTTGTGTTAACTTATGGTGACCTAACAAGAGTCTCTAAGCACTACACAACACAAGCTCCTTAATGTGGCGGAGAAGCCTACACAATGTCGCCTACACTTTATCCGGTACAAGACTAGACACCGAGTTCTTCCACGAGGTAGAACCAAACCTATCACAACGTCGCCTACACTTTATCCGGTACAAGGCTAGATACCGAGTTCCATTACAAATGAGGAACTACTACCCAACACTACAACCCAAAAGAGAAAAACTCCTTTTTACAACACTTGAAAGGATATCAATATCCATTAAACCAAACTACACAAATATACATCGACGACCCATATCGAATGTACACCTTTGGAACTATACACGAATGCCTTCAACACGACACACTATTGGCGGGAGAGAAGAACTATCAACAAGATGTGTTGGGTCTATTATAGATTTGATGATACAAAACAAGAAGAATGAAACATGAAGGACTAAAAGTGACAAGAAGGGAAACTATAAAAAGATGGGGGATTTGGAAGATTCTAGAAGATATGCTTAAAAGAATATTTAGTTTCCTAATTGTATTATGATTCCTCTTGTAAACCCTAGATGTCTCTAGTATATAAAGAGACATAGGGTCATTAGTTTTATTGTACGTACAAGATGTAAACCAAATGTGTGTGTGTGTGGGAACCTAGGCGTAGGGATTTGTGAAAACGCCTAGGGTTTAGTTATTTAGTTAGTTAGTTGATCAAAGAAGACTTTGATTATTGTATGTTAGAGATGATAATGAAAAACCTTGTTCATAATAATGTTGATTATATGTTTGAATATTCCGCCTTCATTATTATGTGTTCCTAGAAATAATATTAGACCTAGTCTAAGAGTTACAACAATCTTTACATGTGGTATCAGAGACTGGGGCTCGTGATATCTAGGATCTACAAGGTTTTTCGAAGAGAAAAGAAGAAAAAAAAATTCGAGTCTGAAATTTTCGTATTACTTCTACAGCACTGTTTTCAAGAGGCCATAACTTTTTATTGAACCGTTGGATAGAGCTAAAATTTTTGCTGGTGCATCTCAGTATATCCATCTAAAGTTTCACCAAAGGGATCGTCTATTGGAGCTTTCAGTAGAAAGTTATAGGGTGTCGAAGTCTGTTGCAGAAATTTCCATAAGGTTTCTACAGGGCTGTTTTCAAACAGCGATAACTTTTTCGTTAACCGTTGGATCGGGACGAAATTTTGGGTGGATGTTCTATATATATCAATCTAATTTTCCACTGGAGGGATCTTCGATCTGAGCTTTTATGTGAAAGATATATGCTGTCGAAGTTGGCTGCTGTGAAAGTACTGCTGGAACACGCAAAGTACTGCTATTTTTTTTCAAAGTACTGTTAGGGTTTTTACAAAGCACTGCTCTGAGTTCGAAAGTACTGCTCTTGGACACGAAAGTACTGCTCATTTGGATGAAAGTACTGCTCTTGAATTAAAGTACTGCTCATTGGACGCAAAGTACTGCTTGGAGTTTTTAAAGTACTGCCCGTATATTTTCAAAGTACTGTTGTTGCTGCAAGTCTCATTCAAAGTACTGCTTCTCGTATTCATTCAAAGTACTATTCTTACAAAGTAGTGCTCAAGGTTTTTACATGGCGAAATTTATTTGGATTGGCAGTATAATGGTTTATTACGAGGAGATTTGGAATTAAGGGGAAGTCGAGCATAATTATTGTTATGGTTTTTGGACGACACACACACAGGTTATTGTTCACACACAGAGGAAGAAGTTTATGTTCTTAAAGGATTCAAAAAGGCTCATATTTGATTCTTATGGATTAATTGATTACGAAGAAGGTTGAATATCATTTATTTGATGTTGTAGTTGAGTTTCACAGGTTTGTGTTCTTATCATATAGCTTGATGAATCTAGCAATGTGTGATTTTTCTTATGATGCTCTATGCACACATTGGCTATCACTTAAAGGAGTTACATTGTAGTGCTCAGTGTCTCATATTAGTTGAGGATTTTGTCAAGGGATTGCGGTCTACTTATATTTGGTGATTCGTATAAGTATGGAGTTCCGTGGATAGTACAAGATTTAAGACACAAGTTTGGGAAATTCTACTTCTTCATCAAATTCGTTATACTCGGTTTTCTTCACAAGTAATCATTACGTAAAGCCTATAGATTTTGAAGAATCAGTTGATGTCCATGCATCACTCGAGGGGAAGTTTCTACGGTTTATTCATTCTCTATTTGTTGATAACAAAAAGGGGAAGAGATGTTTGAGTGACATGTTCAAGTCAAGGGGAAGCATGGAAGACAAGATTGTTTCATTCATGGTGAGATTTAATTATCTCAATTTCTCTACTTCGTCTAGGGAAGTTCGTACAAGATTCGTGGTTGTTTTGTTACCATCAAATAGGGGAAGATTGTTGGGTCTATTATAGATTTGATGATACAAAACAAGAAGAATGAAACGTGAAGGACTAAAAGTGACAAGAAGGGAAACTATAAAAAGATGGAGGATTTAGAAGATTCTAGAAGATATGCTTAAAATAATATTTAGTTTCCTAATTGTATTATGATTCCTCTTGTAAACCCTAGATGTCTCTAGTATATAAAGAGACATTGGGTCATTAGTTTTATTATACGTACAAGATGTACACCAAAGGTGTGTGTGTGTGGGAACCTAGGCGTAGGGATTTGTGAAAACGCCTAGGGTTTAGTTATTTAGTTAGTTAGTTGATCAAAGAAGACTTTGATTATTGTATGTTAGAGATGATAATGAAGAACCTTGTTCATAATAATGTTGATTATATGTTTGAATATTCCGCCTTCATTATTATGTGTTCCTAGATATAATATTAGACCTAGTCTAAGAGTTACAACGATCTTTACAAGATGCACTTCAGTGGTCCTGATGATGACGAAGATTAACAACTCATGACCTTGAGCTTGCACGTCTTCAAGAGGTTGTGATCTCACCTTTAAGAGGAACATAGAGAATTACACAAAGAGAAAACTACATAGAATGATCCTTTGGATATGAGGTTAGAGAGGTTAGAACATAAAGAGAAGATATGTCTAAAAGGGTTAGTGAGTTAGAGACAAATGGCTCACTATTTATAGGCAAAACTGCCTACTGTTCTCACGGTTCCGGCGGATCCCTTACGCAACGGATCCGACCAGTGCAAACCAAGGGGTCCGGCTGCTGAGTCAGTTAAGTCCGGATTTTGGGTTGAAAACCGGGTTATGGGTATGGGTTATGGACCATGGTTCATGGACTTTGGATCATTAATACCCAACAAGATACATTGTACATAGTCAATGGGTTATGGATCTTGGGTCATGGGTCATGGACTTTGGGTCATGCATCATGGATAATATCCAACATGACTTCATGCATGATGTCATGCATGGGTCATAGATTATAGATCATGCTCCATGGGTATGGGTTATGAACTTTGGTTTTTACCCAACAAGATGCATTGTACCTAGTCAATGCATCATGGATCTTGGGTCATGGGTTATGGACTTTGGTTTTTACCCAACATTTACTCATTACAAGTTATACTAAGCACATATACATTTTTATAAAATATAAGCAAACAACATTACATGTAAGTGTTTTAAAAAAATGGTTTTGGTTTTATATAAATTATTTAACTAAACATGTTTTGATGCTTTTATATGTTTAGAAAAAGTGTGTTAGTAAACTATTGGCTCAAAGCTTTTACGTATTTTACTTATTTCGTTAAAATGATTTTACGTTTTTGTCGACAAAATATTTGATGATCCTAAAATATAAATAAACATTTTTTTATGGTTTATTTCTATTAACAAATCAGATACAAACGTGTATAAGTATTCTGATAAGCTAATGTACAATCAAGCATCATGTAAGTCGAATTCCATCTTGTTACCAGTTTACCACATCTTAACAAACAATTCTCCGCATTGCAACTTTAACTGTTGAATGCATTCTGAAAAACACTTCTTTCTTGCACTACTCGCTGAACATACTTTACTAAATCCCAAAGTTTCTCAATAGATCCTTCAATCACCTTTAACGCGGCTTGTACAATAAGATTTAGTACATGTGCTCCACAACACACATGTAAAAATTTACCATGTGCTCCACAACATAATTGTGGAAAACTAGAAGGGGGGTTGAATAGTTTTGTCGATTAAAACTTTGTTTTAAAGTATTTGGATCGACTTATGTCAATCTATTTAGATCGTGTGTTGGATATTGATAGATTGACATATACATAAAGAATACAAAGAGACAAAGAGTAAAGGAACACAAACCAAGACACACGTATTTATAGTGGTTCGGCTACAAGGACACCTTCCTTTCCTTACTCCACTCCCCGAGTACCCAACTTGAGAGTTTCTAAGCGCTACACAACACAGGCTCCTTAATGTGGCAGAGAAGCCTTCACAATGTCGCCTATATTTTATCCGGTACAAGAATAGACACCAAGTTCTTCCACGAGGTAGAACCAAACCTATCACAACGTCGCCTACACTTTATCCGGTACAAGGCTAGATACCATGTTCCATTACAAATGAGGAACTACTACCCAACACTACAACCCAAAGGAGACAAACTCCTTTTTACAACACTTGAAAGGATATCAATATCCTTTAACCCAAACTACACAAATATACATCGACGCCCCATATCGAATGTACACCTTTGGCACTATACACGAATGCCTTCAACACGACACGCTATTGGAGGGAGAGAAGAACTATCAACAAGATGCACTTCAGTGGTCTTGATGATGACGAAGATTAGCAACTCATGACCTTGAGCTTGCATGGCTTCAAGAGGTTGTGATCTCACCTTTAAGAGGAACCTAGAGAATTACACAAAGAGAAAGCTACATAGAATGATCCTTTGGATCTGAGGTTAGAGAGGTTAGATCATAAAGAGAAGATATGTCTAAAAGGGTTAGTGAGCAAGAGACAAATGGCTTACTATTTATAGGCAAAACTGCCTACAGTTCTCACGGTTCCCGTGGATCCCTTACGCAACGGATCCGACCAGTGCAAACCAAGGGGTCCGGCTGCTGAGTCAGTTAAGTCCGGATTTTGGGTTGCAAACCGGGTTATGGGTATGGGTTATGGACCATGGTTCATAGACTTTGGATCATTAATACCCAACAAGATACATTGTACCTAGTCAATGGGTTATGGATCTTGGGTCATGGGTCATGGACTTTGGGTCATGCATCATGGATAATATCCAACATGACTTCATGCATGATGTCATGCATGGGTCATAGGTTATAGATCATGCTCCATAGGTATGGGTTATGAACTTTGGTTTTTACCCAACAAGATGCATTGTACCTAGTCAATGCATCATGGATCTTGGGTCATGGGTTATGGACTTTGGTTTTTACCCAACATTACTCATTGCAAGTTATACTAATCACATATACATTTTTATAAAATATAAGCAAACAACATTACATGTAAGTGTTTTATAAAAATGGTTTTGGTTTTATATAACTTATTTAACTAAACATGTTTTGATGCTTTTATATGTTTAGTAGAAGTGTGTTAGTAAACTATTGGCTCAAAGATTTTACGTATTTTACTTCTTTCGTTCAAATGATTTTACGTTTGTTATCAAAAAATATTTGAAGATCGTAAAATATAAATAAACATTTTTTTATGGTTTATTTCTATTAACAAATCAGATCCAAACGTGTATAAGTATTCTGATAAGCTAATGCACAATCAAGCATCATGTAAGTCGAATTCCATCTTGTTACCACATCTTAACAAACAATTCTCCCGCATTGCAACTTCAACTGTTGAATGCATTCTGAAAAACACTTCTTTCTTGCACTACTCCCCGAACATACTTTACTAAATTCCAAAGTTTCTCAATAGATCCTTCAATCACCTTTAACCCGGCTTGTACAATAAGATTTAGTACATGTTCTCCACAACACACATGTAAAAATTTACCATCACAAACTAACATATTATTCAAACGTAGATGACTTTTTACAATTTCTACTAAACCATTATTATATTTGGCATTATCTAGTGTGACAGTAAAGACCTTCTTATCAATTCCCTAATATGACAAAATTCTAATCAAAACCGATGCTAAAATTTTACTTGTATAAGGAGGCAGAACAAATCTAAAGTTTAATACTTTCTTTTTTAAGACCCAATCTTCATCACCATAATGAGCCATCAACGCCATATATCAATCGCTTGTTATTGAACACCACAAATTAGCCGCGAAACAAATCCTCCTACTTATCTTTTCTAACTTCATTTTCTGATTCAACTTTTCCCTCATATATATAGTTAAGAGATCTTCCTTTGCTGTATTTTTTGTAATAGAATTCGCACCTCGATGTAAAAATTTGTGTAATTGTCTTGTTGCTTCATGTTGAACATATCTAAATGGAAAGCTATGTTTAATGATAGCAATTGCCATTTTCTCTCTATACATGTCCTGATCCAAAGGGGCATGTTTTTTTGGTCGTCCGTCTTCTTCAAAGTCGAAACAATTACGCATGTGTCGGCCCAAATTTGATGTTCCTGAACTTGGGTGGGCACTATACACATTGCCACAATTTTTGCAACTTGGCCTTCTATCAGTAGGAGTCTCGCCTTGAATCTTATGAAAGCACTTCCATACCAAAGAACGATCTTTTTTTGAAGTCCCTGAAGAAGCCCTGTCTCCGTTATCTCCTTGCATACTTTTCTGTCCCGACATATTCAAAAATTTCCTTCAATACAATAAGAAAACACCCTTTATTCAGCGATAAACGTAGTCCTAAACACCCCTTTATTCAACAATGAAAATCATTTCCAAACACCCCTTAATAACTAAATCTACCTAAAAAAGGCCCAAACGCCCCTTTATTTCAACAATAAACACAGTTCCAAACGCCCCTTAATAACTAAATTGTTTCACAAAAAAAGCCCAAACACCCTTTTGTTTCAGCTATAAACATAGTCCCAAACACCCTTTTTTCAACACCCCTTAATAATTAAATGTAAATAAACAAAAACAACCAAACACCCCTTTGATTCGGAAATAAAACACAGTCCCAAACACATGCTTATTTAGTAAAATCAACTAGTGCATAAAAATCCCAAGAAGATTGTACAATTAAAAAAAAGTATAATACCTGGATAGTAATACCAGTGACAACTGGTGGAGTGGTGGGTACTGGGTATATTGAGTACGATCAGTTCAAGAAATTGAGAGTGTTAGGGCAAAAAATACCCATCATGTAATTGTGTCCGACCATTATACCCGTTTCTTTGTTTTATCAATTTTCAGCCGACCATAAAACCCAAAAGGAATAAAACATTGAACACATTCTGGCCATTATATTTTAAAAAAATGGCCCAATTGACCCAAATTTTGACTAATGGGTATTAATTGCCAACTATAGGTCCAAGTAACTCTAAAATTATGATACAAAACTCAATTTACCAAGCCCATTTACCCATGTGATATAACTTCAGAGCATTGAGTATCATGAAGAGTTTCAACTAAGCAATTTGGGCTCCACCGGTGTCACATTATTTCAACACTCACACTTCAAAATACCCAATCATTCATAACTAAAAACAACTAAGCCATTTGAGCCCCACCAACCCTCAATTTTATTTTCCTTTTCATTATTTCAAACAAACTAAACACATCGAATGTGGTCTATCAAGAAGTTTTACGTGATTAATCATGATCATTATGAACTTGATAGAAAGTTTTTGGTGTGTTGGTGAACAGTTGACAATATGTATATGACACATTTTGTATTTGAAAGTTTATGAATGTTACTATAAACTTATGGTCGATGAATGTTTATTAAATACAATGCTCAAATATATTATTATTATAGTTTTAATTGACTACTGCAACCATGCCATTAGAGAAACATTGCAACTTAAAATGATATTACTGAAAAATGATTCCCTTAAGCTAAATAACAACCAGTTGAAAAAATGATTCGCCCTCGAAATTTGGTCAAATCTAGAAACCGCTACCGCTAGACGTGGCTACTCGGCTATTGAATTTAACGCTCGAATAAATTATTATAGTTTCAATTGGCTATTGCAACTTAAAACAATGCTATCAGAAAAATAATGCAACCATGCCATTAGAGAAGCATTGCAACTTAAAATGATATTACCGGAAAATGATTCCCTTGCTCTAAAAAAAATCTGAAAACCATCAAAATTAGGTCGAATCTGGAAACCGCTGCCGCTAGACACGAGTACTCACCTATATATATATATATATATATATATATATATATATATATATATATATATATATATATATATATATATATATAGAGAGAGCGAGAGAGAGAGAGAGAGAGAGAGAGTAAGGATCAAATGAGAACTATAATTAAGATGAGAAGAATGAGAAGAAACCACAACCATAAATATTAGATGCACTCACAAAAATATATGCATCTTCATATTATTTTTCTTTTCTTATTTAAAATATGTTGCTACAATTTTTTCTCACTTTTCTCATTTAAATAATTTTTCTCAATAGATCCATGCTCTATATATATATATATATATATATATATATATATATATATATATATATATATATATAGGGTAGGGTT
>BPTQ01000008.1:197356478-197377306 GCA_019973895.1 Chrysanthemum seticuspe | reverse complement strand
AGCCCAGAGAAACATTGGAACCTTTGAGTAAATCAGCATTGTTCTAGCGGCTTCTACAAGAGTTCGATTTCGTCTTTCAACTACACCGTTCTGTTGAGGAGTACGTGGAACACTTCTTTGATGGCTGATTCCAATGCTTTCATAAAATTCACTAAGTTGTTTGTTAACAAACTCAGTTCCATTGTCTGTTCGGATAATTCTGACAGTTTTGTTAAGTCGAACCTGTAGTTGTTTGATGAGTTTGATGATGATATCAGGAGTTTCATCCTTTGTCCTTAAGAACTTGACCCAGATGAATCTAGAGTAATCATCAACCACAACTAACACATATTTCTTCCCAAATATATTCTGCACTCTCATTGGTCCACATAAATCCATATGAATTGTATGAAGAACTTTTGTGACAGAGTTAGTAGGTTTGGGTTTATGGGCATACTTCTTGCTTTTTCCCAATTGACATGCTGAACAAAGATGATCCTTTTCATACTTGAGTCTAGGTAAACCTATAACTAAGTCCTTTCTGGTGAGATCATTGATGGTGCCGAAGTTCAAGTGATTGAGACGACGATGCCATAACCATGACTTTGTTTTAGAAGCCTTTGACAACCAGCAAATTGGAGAAGACTTCATCATATCTTCGATAGAGATGGTGTATAGATTTGAACCACGTGAACCTCTTAAAAGTTCCTTACCATCAAGTTCTCTAACGAAGCAGGTATGTTTTCTAAAGGCTACTTCTAGATCAGAATCGCAGAATTGACCAACAGAGAACAAGTTATGACCAAGACCTTCTACATAGTAAACCCTGGAGATAACACTTTTTCCAACAACATAATCTCCATAACCCATAATTGCACCGAAATGATCATTCCCGAATCTAACTGTCCCGATGAATTTGCTCACGAAGTTCATGAGCCGCGACCGGTCGCCAGTCATATGCTTGGAACAGCCTGAGTCCAGGTACCACAGAACGATTTGAACGATCTGCAGTTGAACACAGACAAGAATGGATAACTGGATAATTGGGATCCCCATGCAAGAATGGGTTCCATTTGGTTAGTAACAATGGTTGGAACACCCACATCAGAAATAGAAGCATTCATATCAGAAATTAAGGCAATGGAATCATTATGAATAGATGCAGTACTAGTGTCTGTATTAGTTCTATTCAAAGTGTGCTCACTTCTTAAGGGAATAGTTCTACCAGTAGGCATTTATTTTCTAGTGGGCATTGTCTGATCAGTCTTATGACCAACAGGTATCCAATGATAGCCTATCTTACTAAATGTTCTTCCTGTGGGTTTCCACTGTTTTCTAACTTTCTTTCGTTTTTGCCTTTTAGCCTTCTTAGCATTAACAATATTAACTGGACAATTAACATCATTAGGCAAAACATTAACACCACATTCATGATTAGAAACAGAATTCAAGCAGACATCAATACAAGGTTTGCAAATAGTATCAGAATTCGAATTAATTACAGTACGTCTATGGCTAATACTAGAATCAACACGATTCGTTTTATTCGGCTCAAAGTTAAAGTTCCTAGGTAGGTCTTCTACTTTCTTCCAATGCACATTCTTAGCTTGCGAGGTCGTGTCCTTCCTTGTATTGTCTTGAGACTTTGACATGCTTGCTTTAATGTCACTGATTACTCCTGTAGAGGGAATGGGAACGTTAGTTGGTTTTGCTACTATTTGCTTCACCTGTTTAGATGTGCTGGGATCTGAGCTACATGCAGGCACACTAAGATTAACTTTTTTAACATTTGAATAGCTGGGATTTGAACACCTAGAGGGCACACTCAAGTTCACATTCTTAGCACTAACAGATTTGGAATCTGAACTACTTGAAGGCACATTAGGGTTCACATTCATAACATTTGGCATTGAATGACTTGCATGCTTGGCACTAGGCATAGAACACGGTATCAAGGGATTGACTTGCTCACCTAAGGTTTTAGGGCATATTGTAATTAGGCATTCTAGAAGTTCTTGAGATCGTTTGGCATATAAGCATGCATGGCCAATTGCATTATCATCTGGTTTCTCTAACTTATCCTCTTCTACAATCTCACGGAGACATTCTAGGCTGTCCTTAAGGTATGAGAAATATGTTTGAATAGCAAGTTTGTCATTCCTAAGATGAGGAGGAACATATTTCACAGACAAAGCATATTTATTACAGACATGTACCTTTGATACACCATTCTCCCCATTGGTCATTGGCATCTTCCCTTTTACCTGACTCTTTAGATTCTCAATTTCTTTTTGTAACGAGGCTACCGTTTCGTTATTTTTGTTACGAGTGACCTTTATAGATTCAAATAACTCATTGAAATGACGTTTAACCTTTTCATTTTCTTCAAGAAAACCCTCATTTTCCTTTTGTAAAGCATTTACTAAGTTTTGAAGATGAAAGTTTTGAGAATTCTGAGAATCTAAAAGAGGAGGCATTTAGGGACCAGTCACATTGTTCATTTGACCCTTTAATTGAGAGATTTGGGCTTTCAACTTTCTGATCGTGTTGCAATGAGTTTGAATCTGTTCATCACGTTTGTTAATTTGAAAAACTGCATCAAACTCTGGAGCATCTGAGGATGTCTTGATATTTGAAGTTTTGACATTTTCTTTAAGATGTTGATATTTTAGTTGTAAATTAAAATGCTCAACTTCTAGTTTAGAAAAATGTTTAACCAAATTGTCGTGATCATCCAGTTCAATTTTCTCATTTAGTTCAGAATTAGTTTTTTCAAGCTCAATGACACGATCATGGGAGACTTTCAAAGCAACAGACAGTTCATGAAATCGAGAAGCAGTAATAGAACAGTTAGTAGCAGTGTAGAACACATCTTGAGCAATACATTCTGAAATCAGGTTCCCATTTAGTGTATGCAAGTTCTTCCTCTCAATCTCATTATATTTTAGTGCTCGCTCATAGTCACTAACCTCAACTATCATTGCATCAAATTCCTTTTCTATTCCCTTAATATCAGTATCTATCCCCTTTTTAAGACTCTCAAAGTGATCTTTTAGAAGTTTAAAGAAAGGCATGACCTCAGTTAAATAGCATTCTTTTGTTTGTTCAAAACCCCTTTCCCCTTCAGTTATCCCAGTGGGTGTGATCCTTTTCTTACAAGTTTTCTCAAAATCAACAAATAGTTGAAAAATAACATATTGACTGATTAAGGTCTTGCTTTTAGTAGCAATAGTTCTAGGAACTAGATGCATTGGTGTATTGGGAGGATAATCAGTCGCTTTAGGCATTTTCCTAAGGGGAGGGTTCGTTACAACAAGATTCTCTGTTTTTTGCTTATCTAAATCCTTTTTCCAGAACACTTGTTCGGGTGTTAACAATGTCTGAGGCTTAAACATGTTCAAGGAAATCTAATTTTCCTTCTTGTAATCATGGGGTGTGATCTTTATTTTCATCTCTTTACATTTAGGATCATCTAATTTCTTGTTCATCTTTTCCTTAGTGACTTCATCTGATTTTTTATCTTCCTCAGTGCACTCAACGCAACTAGGTTTCTGTCTAGGTTTAAGGATTTCATTGCCATCATAAAGAACCTTATGAGCATTTCTAGCCTTTTTAATGACCTCTGGATTTGGTTCCTCAAAAAGGGGAATGCTATGCTTATCGCTTAAGACTCTATGCTTAGTGATCATGTGAGCAGTCTGAATGGTGTTCCCTTGTATGTACAACTTGTTTTCAAGTTTGTTTTTCAAAGTTTTCAGATTAGAAAAATCTTTCAAGAGTTTTGATTCCTTTGCATTAAATTCTTGCTTAAGCATTTTCACATTTTCTTGAAGTTCTTGTTTTTGCTTAGCAGTTTTAGAAAGCTTTTCTTGCAAGGAATTTAACTCTTGTTTTAATACTTCTTCTCTAAAATTACTTTTTCTAATTATTGTACGCACTTGGTCATCCATTTCCTGCTCACGAGTGGTCAACTCAAATTTTGCACTTTGTTCATAAATAGCAACACGTTCTTTATAGGCATTTAGTTCAGAAATTACAGAATCATCAAAAGCACATGCAGTGAATTCATCAAAAACATAGTCATTGTTGACTGCAGAAGATGCATCACTTGGTACAACTTCACTTTCACTTTGTTTCACATATTGATCATATTGGACAAAATTGATATTACTCATATTTTCAATATTTGATTCAATAGTTTCAGATGATTGTACTTTGTCATGCATCTTTTGCACATCAGCATCATCGTATAGTTTTAATACCTCTGAGATGAGTTTGTCATTGGATGGGCCATCTTGTGGTGAAGAAGAGACCTTGGGAGAAACCATTGGAGAAATGCTAGCCATAAAAATTGTGTGTGCAGTAGGTCCATTATCCACATCAGAGTCGTATGCATCACAATCAGCGACTTGAAAGGCATTCTGATGATTGTGACCTATCTCCTGAATTGGCTGCTCATCCACATCAGCATCATAGGTCTTGGCATTGCCCTCAGCAAGAAACAACAACTCCTCTTCATCCAAAGCAGCACCATTATCCTGAGCTTGTACAAGCAGCATCTTATCTCTGAAGTAATCAGCATTCTGTGGACGTTTTGGAGATGTGCAGTTCCTTGCATTGTGTCCCTCACCACCACAGTTGTAGCATTTGATCGGCTTAGCTTGACCTTGATTTCCAGTCCTTCCTCGATTCTGATTACCAACATAACCTCTGCCAGCTCCACCTCTTCCCTGATCATACTGTCTTTCCTGAACTGGTTGCACCACGATCCTCCCATCTCTGACAGTAGCTTGATTGTGTGTGTTAGATGCTGTTCTGAGGTTGTTGTTGGTTTGTGGGAGAGAATTCATGTTTTGACTAATCAGAAGAGCTAGTTGATTAATGATGTTTCCCACGTGTGCATCAGCATCAGCTTGTTTGAACATAGGATCAGGAATGAGTTTGTGATTACCATTACCCATGGGTATGACTTGTGAGGCTTTGGTTGTGATTCCGATGTTTGAGTAGAAGGCAGTTGAGTCATTAGAAGAGCTTGTCTCTCCCTGGTTGGTTTTGAACTGATTAAGAATCCTTTTTTCAAACATAGCATGTCTCTCATTCTGAAGGAGGAAGGCATAGAGTTGCTCATAGTTTGTATTCTTCAGTCCTTTAGTGAGCTTCACAGAAGTGACAAACTTGTGCCATTCGGGATTCATGTTGTTCACAAATTTAGAGTTCAGCTGAATGTTAGGCATAGTCATTCTGATGTTCCTCATATCATTAACAAGCTTGTGGAATCTCACATAGTACTCATAAACACTCTCATCCGGTTTCATCTTGAAGTGTTCAAATTCATCATAGAGTTGTGATTCTCTGTCTTCCATGGTTAATTCAGAACCTGAGAGAAGCATCTTGACATTATCCCATACTGCCTTTGCTTCGGTGTTGTGATTGATCAGCTTGTAGATATCTTTTGGAAGACCTTGAAGTACGATGTTAGAAGCCCTGATATCAGCATCGAATCTCTTTTTCTCCTTATCATCGAGCTCATCATATGTCTTTGGTCTGTCAATTCCATAGATCATTGTTCCATCTTCAGCTGTATCAATTAAGTCTCTAGTCGTCTCAACCCGATATGGTCCTTCATCAATGGATTTGAGAATGTTGACTCCATTTTCTTTTCCAAGACAGTACAATCTGATTCGTTGAGCCCAAGAGTCGTAGTCAGTTCTGTCAAGCATGGGTGGACGAGTATCTGAACCAGCTGCTTGAACATCCTCAGCAACAGTGGAGATGATAGTAGGAACGTTTGTAGACATGTTTTAAGCTCTACGGGATTTTACTATTCTTTGATTAAACCGGGAAATTGATTCTTTCACGGGATTTTACTAAACCAAAAGAACAACCGTAAGAATGTATCACGAAGAAGTAACAAGCCTAAATGAATAAGTACCTAACCACACAACTCGCTTAATTAACAACTCGCTTAAGTAATCAACTCGCTTAATAGCCAAGTCGCATCAGCATCAACTCGCAACACAGTCAACTCGCTTAATGAATCAAGTCGCTAAATAGCCAACTCGCTTTAGTATCAACTCGCAACACAATCAACTCGCTTGAACACTAAGTCGCTTAAATTAACTCGCTAGCGTTACAACTCGCTAAATAGCTAAGTCGCTTTAGATTTCAAGTCGCTTAAAAAAACAACTCGCTTAGAACCCAAGTCGCATAAATATCAACTCGCTAAACAGCTAAGTCGCATGTACCAACTCACATCAAATAACAAAGCAACTCGCTTTGAAGAAACACAAGTCCGAGACTCAACTCGCTTAGTCCTTCTTTCACAAATAACCACTTTATCAATCCAAAACAACCAAACCACAATGATTTAAGCCTTCCAATTCAAAACATAACCACATATGATGATCCTAAACACAAAAGTACAAGCAAAATTCAAACTTTACCACTAGAATTTGTCCAAATGAATCAAACTCTCCTAAACCCTTAATACACCAAAAACCTTATGAAATCCACCAAAACAAAGAGCATGAAAGATGAGTGATCAAACCATGGCTCTTGATACCAATTGTAGGATATTGGATTTCATGAACACTCTAAACCATGATCAAAGTAGGCGTATAAGTATGTTAGAGAGAGAAAGATCTAGTGAGAGAAAGGAAGAGAGTTGGGAACTATAGTGAGAGAAAGAAAATATTATTATGAGCTCCAACTCTCTACCTTGAAAGGTAGAGAGTATTTATAGTCTTACAATAAAACGCCACACAACGGGCTGTGGATCAGGCATACAGTGGGTGAAGACCCGTCCGTCCTCCACGGTGTTACTAAACTAAATACTACTTAACTTAAATGAACTACGACTACGAGCTTTCTAACGATTACATATACTTGAGGTGACTGACTCTTTAATACCTGGAATTTCTAATTCCTAACACATGGTGCACAGGTCATATGGCTACCGAGCTGCTGCATATATCTCCCGATGAATTCTATGACTTACCTGAGGTATCCTCTTAATAAATTTTATCTACCAATTCATAACCATCACGAACTTATGTACACGATAGTTGTATTTTGTCATCATTTTTACATTACCCAACAAATCAGTTAGTTTTTGCAAGTGACATGATGAACCCTGTGCACAAAAATACATGAGTACATGTAGTTTGAATATGTATAACCTATGTCGGTGCTTGAGCTTCTACAAGCTCGTGTGAAAATTTTGGATAATATATTTGTCATCAAACTAAGGTGATTGATAGATGTATCAAATTACAGTTAAATGAGAATGATCTAGCCACGTTTAAAAGAAAAGGGGAATCCAAATCAATATATAAAATCAATTACAATAAGATGCTTAGTGTCATACAAACAATAGGAGAACCACATACATTAGCTTTCGCAGAATCCCATGAGAAAAATGTTGTGAAGTAGCTGGGTTCATTTCCTTCTGAAACTCGGTATAAAGGCACGGTTGGGGATAGGCCGTCCAAAGTTGAAGCCAACTCTATGTATTTCTGAAGTTGGGTTCAGTTAATACACATTAAATTACAGGAAGAAACAATCTGCAACAAAGAAACAAAACTATGCTAAAGAAGTACTTGCCCAATATCAAAGGCAGTTTGCATTTCCTTGGAGTCAACAGATTGACCAACCCAAACAAACACCTCAAGATGTGTATCTAAAATTAAGATATCCTCTGTCAACAGGTAATCTTGCGAAAAATTGTAGATTGTCGCCAAAATGGGTTTGCATAGCGGGTAACATTTAGCAACGATAGAGTGTACTTTCAGAGACGACTCTATACAATGCCCGAGTAAGATCAACACCATCATTTAAGGAAAAGGCAATCACAGGCCAGTTTTCGCTCTTTCTTTTCCTCATAACAAGCAGCTATGTAGATTTGGTTGTATACGACATGGAAGTTGATACACAGGAAGGTAACAGGAATATCAGGAAAAGGAAGGTATCGGAAAAGGAAGATGCGGATAGGGGTGTGGTCAAAAGGGACACTCGCAAAGAAAAAAAGTACTTTATTGTTGCTGAGGACCAAGGTGGTGATCAAGGTTTAATGAAGAAGGCAACTCGCAAGCATAGGTTAGTACTGAATAATAACAAGGAAAAAAGTAAAGTATTTGACGAGGCCAAACGTGATGAGGAGAAGGTTGGTGATGAGGGTTTGGTGAAGAAGTCTGTTTGCAAACACAAACAGAAGTTGGTGATACATAATAAAAAGGGAAAAAAGGAGGGCAACGTTGGTGGTAAGGGTGTGGCGACGAAGGAAAATCGCAAGCATAAAAATGGTAAAAAGCATCTGGGTTCCAGAACCAAACATGATGTAGGCAGGATACTTGCTGGTTAAGCTCGGGTAGAAGCGGTGAAGACATCATTTGCTGCAGAGTATTATTTAAAAATTGTAAGAGGTTATACAATAACGAAAACATATAGAGCACCTGTAAATTAAAACAACTTAAAATGAGGATATGTGAAACTAAAGTGCTTAAAGGGTTCATATATCCTCATCAACTTAAAACAAGTTTTCAGGTTCAGAATAGTATATACTATTTTGTGTTTGCAAATTTTCTTAAAATGCTTGAAGGGTTCACATAAGTATGAGTATAATAATTATTAGGTTTTTTATTTTTTGCATTTAGTACCAACATATTTATTTTGCCTACCACATTAGTTGCAAATGTAATTATATTTGCATTATCTGATCAACTGCATTTTTTTTGTTCATCACTGTTGATATATCTCAGCAATCGAGTTTAATAAAAGTGGTAATCATCTTGCAACTATTAATATGTAACTCCTCTTCCCCCCCCCCTAATAAGCATTAGATATTATTTTACTCATGTTATATAACGTTTTAATTTACTCAGTTTATTCCGAAACTCTTTGGTTAATTATACAATTGTTTGAGCTTTATGACAACGTTCAGGTAACAAGAATTAGATTTAGTTTTTCTTTCTTTTTTGCATTGCTGATGATCAAACTGGTGAGTATTATTGTTCATTAGCCAGTTTTAGTAGTTTAACCAAGTTAAGGTATGTACTGAGTGTAAGAAGCATTTTAGCAGAGGATTGAGCTTTTTAGATGTCATGTTCGTGTGTCTTAACATATTTTGATACTTTAGATGTTCCAAGTGTTAAAGATTGGTGTATTTGTTGGAAATTAGCAGAGAACGTCAAGTTTGTGTTTGAATAACGGCATTTCTCATTTATATTGCATTTGCAGCTCTTCAAATTTCAGTGACCAGTTATTGACCACGTCTGATCAGTTGCTGCAAAATAAACTTGTGTGCATAATACAGAAAACGTCATATTCTGCAATTTCACGCTAACTCTTATCACATCATCTCTTTTGTTATTGATCTCATGAACCATCACACAATAAGTAAGATTATTAGTTAGTATACCAGCTTCATGAATTGGAGATTGGAAAGGAAGCTTTGCATCATTTGAGAAATAGTTGGAATAATTAGCTGACTCATCATGTCTGGCATGCCTCCAGTCGGGCGGTCTAACCCTGGTAAATCAAGACCACCTAATAATAATATTGAGCATTGATTTAGCCCATAATTATTAGCATAAACGAGTAATAAAATGGAGTGCGCGCACGTGTTTGGTTTACCTGTAGTAGTGTTAGAAGGTGGAGTTGTTTCGGTCCCAGCAAACGGGATTCGAGACTACTTCCAAGTGAATTACATGATCTACCTGGAGGCCTACAGGACATTAAAGAAATATATGCTCGTGAGTTTTACTAAACAAATGAAAACTAAAATTGCATAAATCTAGATATGGGATTGATTCAAGAACTACCATATCTACATAAGGTTTGGTCATCCTCCAAAATCACTCCTCTATAAATCAACCTCTGTTTATTTGCAGGAATATAAGAGATTTGAGCCAATAAATTCTTAAAATCAACAACCCTTGACCCGACACTCGATCCAACCGAAAACATGTCCCCGTTTGAACTACTATGTCTATCATAATCATCTCCTCCATTAATTTATTACAACTGAAAACCCTAATGCTACGAAACTAAGGCCTAAGGGGTGTGTCTGGGGATACCGGTTTACGAATATAAAGACTAGAAGGGATAAAGACTGATATCGCAGGCCAAAGGGGATACACTACTACAAAAAGTACTTTGGAGACCCGTTCAAAACCAAATTAAGACCGGTTTTTGGTATGGTCTGTATGTGGGGGGCTCTCCATGTGAAAATCAAATAGAGACCGGTTTCTAAACCGGTCTCGATTGCATTTTCTAGACCGGTTTACTGACTAAAACACGCCTCTAAAACAAAATGAAGACAAGTTGTAATCTTAAAAACAGGTCTCAAAAACTAAATTTAGACCAGTTTCAAGACGTAAAACCGGTCTCTTTTCTTAGTTTAACAATAAAAAAAATCAGCTGTTTCAGATTGCTTATCAAAAATGTTAGCACTTTCAACAAGCAATCCCAAACAGTACATATAAGTGTATTCAGAAAGCAATCGGAAACAGCCCCTACGAATCATGCATTTTGAGTAACACAAGTACGTAATATTAAAGTTCAAGCCAACCGAAAACATTATTAATAAGTATATATGCAGGTTAAGCAACATAATGTTGTAAACATCAAATGTTCCAACCAATCAAATGTGTATGCTTTTAGCTAGAACAACAACTAAAACAAGTTACAGTTGACAACCTACGCGAAAGTTGTAAACTCTCAGTTTATTAGTTAACCATTGATCTTGATTTATAGCAGGCTCTAATAGTTGCACAAACAATCGATCTTGATTTATAGCAGGCTCTAATAGTTGCACAAACAATCTGCAGAGATTATAAGTAAGAGTTATTGAATGAATATATCCACGAGACTTAAAACAGGAAGGAAAAACATATTTATAAAACGCTAAGAAACATAACCTGAGGTAAAAGCCAGTCTCCCTTGATTAGCGACGTACAACGTAGGTTGACCAACACCAGCGATCATGTCAATTAGTGATCTTTATCGGCTAGCTCCCTAAGAAAAAAAGCATGCGACTAAAGAATCTTTATCGACTAACTCCTACAGAAAAAGGCATGCGACTAAAGAGTAGCTCCCATAGACAAACGCGAGGATCTTTAATAATCTGATTCTTTGGCCTAATCTGATTCTTCCTCCGCTTAGACAAAAAGGCATCCCGAGAGAATCGCATGACAAAATCCTTAACTATTCGCACTTCCTTACACCTTTAAACACACTCACTTCTTCCTTTCAAAACTATTCGAACAATGTAATTCATCACCACAACTTCAAAACCAGATCCGCTCCATGATAAACCACTCAATTTGATTAGCTTAATGACGATACCTGATCATATCACGCGATGTCAAACCTACAAATCACACACCTTCAGTTTAAGTTCAAAACTAACACAATGCAATTCATCACCACATTCAAATTAAACATACTATAGCTCAATACACATAAGCTAAATTCAAACTGTACTATACGTCGATGTTTAATCACTTTATTGACGATGCACGAATATATCAGACTCATTTACACAATTCTTCGATGCCATTCATATAATGCAAATAAAAACCGTTCTATTTAATCATCATAAATATATCACATGTGCGAGCACAATTATAAACTATTCATACAATGCATTTCATCAACCACAGCTTCAAATCAAGTGTACAACAACTCAATACATATACATATAAACCGCACTGTAACAACTGCTCGATTTAATCAGATTATAAATATAAATAGATAATTATACAAAGCTATTGATAACGCTACACGCGTCGTTCGGGGTCAAGGAAACTTCCTTTTCTTCGAGCAAGTTTTATAACACCCTAGGCAGTGAACCTAATCGTTGTAGTGTAGTAATTAGGGTAAGCCACGGGTATTGATATCGTTCTCTAGGGGAATAGGAATGCTAGTGAGAAGTTACTACGCTAAGGTTGAGGTTGAGGAAGATTATTTTTTTATCTTTTTATGTTTTTTAGAAATTGAAAAGGTACGAATCTCGGGTATTGGATTTGGGGGGTTGGTATTGCTACCGATTACTCTACTATTATCTAATTATCTAAGCTAAGGTTGTGATAGTTTATGTCTAATTTGATGTGTACTCGTATGATAGTTTAAAGATGTGTTTACTTAGGTTTTACTACTCCTTAATTATCTCCTATTGATGGTTGATTTGTCACGTCCTTATTCCTAGTTGCGTTGTGATTCTAAGGCTATAGGGCGTGCTTATTTCCCTAACTCTTTGAAATTACCAAAGGGTCTTGTTTACAAATCCTCTAGTGATTTATAGACGCCTACTCTACGGTTGTCCTTGAATACTTTATCCTACAATTACCTAGATAATTATATTCTAAAGTTCACAAAAGAAATTTCAAGCATTAAGTACACAACGAATAATCTAGCGCACTCTAGATCATTAGTCAACTAAGATAAGTATCAACCAATCAATATTCAATAATTAAGTTTCATATTTCCTAAGCAAACACACAAATAAATTAGCCGGACATGGAGAACATGCAAGCATACACACAAATAATCAAAGACATAATTAAATTAATGAAGTAAATACTTATCTTGATGTATAATAGGGTTTAGAACCCTAAAATACTGCACAAGAAAGCCTTGGTTCGGTTTTAGGTTTTTACTCCAAAAGACTACACTCTAAAACTGAAAAATTCGGATTCTATATATAAGATTACATCTGCGACGGCGTCACCTTATGTTTCGTGACGCCGTCGTGTCGCCGTCATTAGGGTTTCGTCTTGGCCACGTAAACCTTTCGACGGCGTCACCTTATGACTGTGACGCCGTCCCCTTCAGCTCTGACGCCGTCTTGGCTGCATCTAGGCCGTCTGAGTAGCGACGACCTATTCCTTTAGAACCTGACGTCGTCCCTTGAAAACATGTAATTTTGCCTCTGAGCCGTCGCAAAATTCCTTCCCGACGGCGTCGCAGATATGCAGTGACGCCGTCGCCTTATGTTTCAGCAGCTTTGAGTGTCTCGATTCTGACTTTGGCCATTTTCTTCGTATATTCGCGCCTTTTCGTCCAAATAAGCATCATTCCAGCATTTTGCCTTCAAGAGACCTAAAAAGTGAAAAGGAACGATATTAAGCAATAACGGATACAAAAGTGATCGAATAAGGGCTTAAATGACCCCTCAAAAAGGTACCTTTTAAAACCTTATCAAATATCCCTACACTTGGTATTTGCTTGTCCTCAAGCAAATGTGCTTTTAGCCAATTAATTTATAAGTTAGGGGTCATGAAGCATCCATTCAAAACGGTCCACAACACATATAAGCCCCGCAAAAGTCATAACAAGCACGGAAATTACATACTAGCACCTCACATGGGGTGTTTGGATACTCACATCTCTCTCGGGTGTATATATGAAATATAACAAATCGGAAATGGAAGATAAACACTCATTAACCGGTCCTAGTACATAGATTACCATAGGCTTGAGAATAGATCAAACCTCCGTCGCTTTGGCGTAAGCACCTAGGAAAGACTATCAAAGAGGTCTTTAAAGGGTTGTAACGTTAGGCTTACGGTAGGGAAATAAGGGTTTGGTGGGATAGGCTATTTAGTGGTGGATAGTCAAAAATCTCTATGTTGCAAGTATACGAAGAATGGCGTTGCTAAGCCAAGACTCGACACTCTAAAACTCTAGGCAACGAAAATAAACAAACATAATTTAAAAGATAGATGTAGGATGGTAGCCCGTATGGTTGTTTTTTTTTTTTTTTTTTTTTTTTTTTTTTTTTTCTTTTTCTTTTTTTTTTTTTTTTTTTTTTTTTTTTTTTTTTTTTTTTTGCATACACTTTTAATCTACCATCCTCTACGGTACATCAAAATGATAGGGATTTATAGACACATCCCTACACTTGAGTTTTTATTACTCTAACACTAATTTGACCCGAATTGAAAAGATCAAAACACTTGGAGTACATTATTATGCAAACAAAGGGAATTTGAGTTTAACGTTCTCTTTCCTATGTTTCATAAACTTTAACTTTTCCCATGAATCCCAATCATCCCAAAACTGTATACAAAGGATATGACTCGACTTAGCAACTCATGCAAGCAACCAGATAATTGAACTAAGGGTTTTGGGTGATAACATAAATTTGCACTAACAGTGAGTGCAATAAAGGTAGGCTAAGGCGATTTGGGTGTATATTTGGGGGTGGGGTGTAAACAATGCTCTTCATTGATATTCCGGAAAAACCGAAATATCACGAGAACCGCGAAAAGGATAGGCTCTGAGGGGTTAACTAGGGGTATCGTGTACTAAAGATGAGTACAACGCAAAGGGTATGGGGGAATTACTCAACCGATATGGAAGAAGTAATTATATTACAGGTATCAAACAAGGGTTTATCCTAATGCCTCTTATCATTTAGTTATTCCTAACTACACAAGTGTAGCCTCACTTGCGATCTCGGAATGCATCACAAAACAAGTTCTAGAATCTAATATACTACCGGTTCACACTCTAAGCATTAAAGATGAATGCTTTAATTCCTACTAATCTAAGGGCGATCCTCACATTTTGGGTGGAATTTAGGTGGTAAGGGTTTTTGTGCTAGTCATGCAACTTCCTATCCATGAGACGCTTTTGTTAAGACTAATGGCCCACTCTTATACGTCATGAAAAAATTTTAAATTTGGCTAAAATTACCCTAACCTACATTTTCTCATGGTTTATTACACAAATACACTTGGACAAAGCAAATAGTCAAGGATAAGCATAGTTTCAAAGTTCCCGTTTTATTTTCCCTCCCTACACTTAAACTGAACATTGTCCCCAATGTTCCCCGAAAGTATCAAAGTTATGATAATAGAAGGTAATTAAAAACGAAAGAAACTAATACTCCCCTGATTAGCTCGGTAGGATCCGTAAAAAGTGGTGGTTAGATCTTTTCCAAGAAGAGTTTTTGCGTGAAAGGCTCCTTCTTAACTTGTGTAACTTCTTCTTGACAAACTAAACCTGCACACTAGAAGAAAACAAACGAAACCTTCGCGTAAAATCGGCGGTAATAATATACATAAGACTCGATTTAAACTAGGATATAATGCTTGTGGAATGGATGTTTACAGAATTTGTTTTGAAAGTTAAGATCTGGAAAAATCCAAAATTTTACAAGTAGCTCAGAAAACGAGAAAAAAGTAAGCTGATGTTTTTATTCCTTCCTGACGTCGTCAGGTTGCAATCCTGACGCCGTCAGGTTATCCTGACAAAAACTGGTCTGCGATTTTCTGGAAAAAATTCTGGAAAATTTACATCTTTAGAATCTGGAAAAACTTCTGCAAAAACATCCATTATGACTCGATACAAGCATTTGACTCGAACAAACAAACATATATATCTTTTAGTTAATTGTTATTCTCATGTTTACGTTTCTTATGAAAACGTGTGTAATCCTCCCTACACTTATCCTTTATGTAAAATACCTTTATATGTAATTAAGACTAAGTTAAAAACAAAATAAAGCATTTTTACAAATTTAAACATGAGGATAAACAATTAATAAAAGATATATGACACACAAATGAAAATAAAAAAACAAATACACATGGGTTGCCTCCCAAGAAGCGCTTGTTTTTGTTCGAGTCACGAGCATGACTCTACCCTTATTTAACAGATAAAGGGGAAGTTTTCCCTACACTTAAGTTCAAATGCGGGTGATAGTAGCAATACACACCGTTAGGGTGGAAATTTGCTACGTGAGGAGAGGGTGATGGGTGATTTATATGCTCAAAGGAGTGTGCTCTATTCATTATAACCTTACCTAAGTCTATTGGTGTAGCGAGAGAATCAAATCTCTCTCCTAAGAATGGATCATTTTCTACCAACTTCAAAAGATTCCTGGTTAATTATCCATCTTGACCTAATAAACCCGGTTTAAACCCATAGTGTTTCTTGTTATCAACCATGAATGGGTGATATAAGTGTGTAAGGTCATGGGTTACTCCTATATCGGCTTCTACTCTACATGGCCTAGAATCTACCACCTTTATCAAGCAACTACCCGGACTATCTATTTTGATGGGTGGATTGGGGCCTAATTCAATTCCAAGATTCACATCTAAAGACGGAAAATTGGGTAAGGTTTTTAAGTGAGGCTCCGGTTCATCAAAATATGGAACTTCCCTAGGACTAAGAGAGAGGTCATGACAACAAGCATCTAAACCTACATTCTCTAATGGCGTTTGGTCCAAAGGTTCTCTAATTGGGGTTCCTATAGTCTCTTCTACTTCTTCCGGGTAAGTTATAGGCGATGTGTGTTCCTCAAGTGATGGTAAGACTTGTGGGTTATCCGATGGGGTTGGATTTTCTACTCTATCCTCCATCTTATCAAGATCACCTATGTATTCATTTTGTATTGTGGTAGCGCCTAACCATGACATGCACCTTGGTACCTCAACTCTAATCATCTCCTTCCTAGACAACCTTTCCGACCGAAGTTTCCAAATTGAAAATAGGTCTAAAAATTCGTTTTTTGGGTCCCATGTTCCACTTCTAAATTGGGCGTGAATCTCAAAGGTTTCCCATGCAAATCGAGCACCACGTCCCCAAATATCCCCATCCGCTACATAGTCAAGTCTCCTTTGGGTTTCGTGGGCGATACGAGTGTAAAAGAATTGTAGTGGAAACAGTAAGTCAATACCATGATAAAGGACTTTATGCAATAAATATTTAATGCGAGTCCAAGCCTCAGGAAAGGATTCATCATGATGTTGCTGGAACCTCAGGATCTCATTTTGGAGTGGAAAGGGTAGATTATGTAGTGGATTTTGTTGATTGGGTGAAAGTTTTTGTGGATTCGCGTTCTCCATGATGGTGAACGGAAGAGTTAATGGAAAAGTTTTACGAACAAAGGCACAAAGAAGGGGGATAGACTACGAGGAAGCTAAAAATGAGAAAAATTTTACTTGATAGGAATCAAGTAAGGAAACCTGATAACGAGGTGGACTACTAACTAGCTATTCTATTCCCCGGCAGCGGCGCCAAAAACTTGATAACGCTACACGCGTCGTTCGGGGTCAAGGAAACTTCCTTTTCTTCGAGCAAGTTTTATAACACCCTAGGCAGTGAACCTAATCGTTGTAGTGTAGTAATTAGGGTAAGCCACGGGTATTGATATCATTCTCTAGGGGAATAGGAATGCTAGTGAGAAGTTACTACGCTAAGGTTGAGGTTGAGGAAGATTATTTTTTTATCTTTTTATGTTTTTTAGAAATTGAAAAGGTACGAATCTCGGGTATTGGATTTGGGGGGTTGGTATTGCTACCGATTACTCTACTATTATCTAATTATCTAAGCTAAGGTTGTGATAGTCTATGTCTAATTTGATGTGTACTCGTATGATAGTTTAAAGATGTGTTTACTTAGGTTTTACTACTCCTTAATTATCTCCTATTGATGGTTGATTTGTCACGTCCTTATTCCTAGTTGCGTTGTGATTCTAAGGCTATAGGGCGTGCTTATTTCCCTAACTCTTTGAAATTACCAAAGGGTCTTGTTTACAAATCCTCTAGTGATTTATAGACGCCTACTCTACGGTTGTCCTTGAATACTTTATCCTACAATTACCTAGATAATTATATTCTAAAGTTCACAAAAGAAATTTCAAGCATTAAGTACACAACGAATAATCTAGCGCACTCTAGATCATTAGTCAACTAAGATAAGTATCAACCAATCAATATTCAATAATTAAGTTTCATATTTCCTAAGCAAACACACAAATAAATTAGCCGGACATGGAGAACATGCAAGCATACACACAAATAATCAAAGACATAATTAAATTAATGAAGTAAATACTTATCTTGATGTATAATAGGGTTTAGAACCCTAAAATACTGCACAAGAAAGCCTTGGTTCGGTTTTAGGTTTTTACTCCAAAAGACTACACTCTAAAACTGAAAAATTCGGATTCTATATATAAGATTACATCTGCGACGGCGTCACCTTATGTTTCGTGACGCCGTCGTGTCGCCGTCATTAGGGTTTCGTCTTGGCCACGTAAACCTTTCGACGGCGTCACCTTATGACTGTGACGCCGTCCCCTTCAGCTCTGACGCCGTCTTGGCTGCATCTAGGCCGTCTGAGTAGCGACGACCTATTCCTTTAGAACCTGACGTCGTCCCTTGAAAACATGTAATTTTGCCTCTGAGCCGTCGCAAAATTCCTTCCCGACGGCGTCGCAGATATGCAGTGACGCCGTCGCCTTATGTTTCAGCAGCTTTGAGTGTCTCGATTCTGACTTTGGCCATTTTCTTCGTATATTCGCGCCTTTTCGTCCAAATAAGCATCATTCCAGCATTTTGCCTTCAAGAGACCTAAAAAGTGAAAAGGAACGATATTAAGCAATAACGGATACAAAAGTGATCGAATAAGGGCTTAAATGACCCCTCAAAAAGGTACCTTTTAAAACCTTATCAGCTATTAATACAAGGAAAATAGCTTGACAATGATATACTAACCAGCTTTAATATAGTAACTAGTTTTAATAAGCAATCCTCAACACCCTCAAAACACCATCTAACCAATTTTCCGATAAGATGCATACATAAGACATAAATTTCGATTCCAAACAAAGCAAAAACAAGTTATAAACACCTATTCCATCCAACTTCCTTAGCCGTGGTCTAATATATCAACTAAAATATGATCAAGTGTTCTCAATCAAGTCTCAGAAAAATCAAGTTATAACTTTCATCAAACACTTGGTGGACAATAAATTTTGACACCAATTCTCTTAAACATTTCATCAAACACTTGGTGGGCAATAACTTTTGACACCAATTCTCTCAAAAATTTCATCAAACACCTGGCGGGCAACTCAGATTACCCCAAATTTTAACTTTTAAAACAGACTAATTAGAGTTTAACAAATATATAGTGGCTTGGGCCATGAAGATACACGTGTCTTGAATGTGAACAGTAAGGCTATAAGTATTACGAGGGAGACAGTGAAAGATGTACTCGGGCTACCAATGGGAAGTGTTTATGTGGAAGCCCGTGATGAAGCTAATTTTTGATACCCTCTGGTAATTGAATGGAAACGCCAGTTCGGAAAGAAGCATAGGTATTATCACGGTCCGATGGAGCAAGAAATGTATAGACAACAAGCAGCAGGCGGGTGGTTGTTTAAGCTGAATTTTTTGGTTCTTTATTTCACATCGATTGGGGAGACCAACAAGAACGCTACTGTTAACTTGAAGTTTCTACAGTGTATCGATGATGAGAACGATATCCCTAATTTTGACTGGTGTTCGTACATTGTTGAGTGTCTGGTTAGGACAAAGAAAAACTGGGTCAGGACTTACCATTACAATGGGCCCGTAATTGTTCTGTTGGTATGTTCTTTAGTATACTGTAGCATTCATTTTATCGTTTTAAAACTGTTTTGTCTAACTTTTCTAACAAGTGAATCAGAAATGGCTGATGTGGATCAACAAAGCGCCAGAACAAAGTTTAAGGACCAGCTGTTCAAATTAAGCCAACAGTTGGAAGGTTCAAAACCACATTTCATTCAGTGCATAAGCCCATATGCCAAACAACTTCATGGAATGTATGAAAAGGATATCGTCTTGCAAAAACTCACGTGCAGCAGAATTTTTGAGACCGTGAAACTGTCAAAATCCCGATATCCTAACCGTATGACACATCAAGAATTTTGTAGCACGTCAGCTAAAAAATTGGTACTTTTGAATCTTTATTAGATTATTAAAAATTAATATAATGGATCAATTTTTGAGATTGTGAAAATGTCGAAATCCCGATATCCTAACCGTATGACACATCAAGAATTTTGTGGGAGTTCAGTTAAGAAATTGGTACTTTTGGATCTTTATTGGATTATATAATTAGGTTATTGACATATTCGTGTTTCGGTTGTCTTGAGTATCATTATTTGTTTATGATTTGCAGGTTGAACCAGGAACCCAACCTCATCAAAAAGTATCCCTAAAGGGTAAAGGTGAGTGTACATGATGAGTAATATACATGTCAACAGAAGTTTTCTTGCTTTCACTATGTATTTAGTTGAGTTTTATTGTATTATGTTTGGTAAGGAAGCGGATAAGGGTATGTATGTGAAGGAGTACTTGGTGGAGACATTGAGGCATGGGGATGAAGATAAGGCTTTGCCGGGTGTAATATCACATGCCTTGCACAGGGGTGTATTATTGTGACAATCCGTACTTTCAGGTCATTTCTCGACACCGTTCATGTCTCATCATTTCAACATTTTAGTAAACTTGGTTTACTTGTTTCAAATTCGCGTAACCTTGGAGGTTTAGCGGCGAATTCATGATCATGACATTCACGTACATTTCATATAGACTATGATTAGTCTACATTTCATGGACATCATGTGCATTTCATTAGTTCATGCACGACATTTCATTTCACCCTTCAACGCGTAATTTTTATGTTTAATAATTTTTATCGCGTGAGTTTTTATTTTGAGTATTTAAACCGTTACTTTCAAAAATGATCCCGAGGTATTTTTAAACTCACATTTAGTTTATAAAAACTATATTTTTAGTTTTCCTAGTGTTTCACATTCATTTAGTATTTTTATCATTAAAGTTTAATTATTACGTCGTTTTTCTTAAAGTCTGACGATAATTATTTTATCACCCGATTTTCACAAGGAAAGTATTTTTACAATTTTTATCAACTCATTACATTGTATTTTGATCTAACAAAAACTTACTTGTACATTTTCTACATTCTACTTAACTTTACATTTATTTACTTACCTTTTTATTACAAGTCTTACAAAATAAACACAAATATCTACAAGTATGATTTTA
>BPTQ01000008.1:197263385-197333408 GCA_019973895.1 Chrysanthemum seticuspe | reverse complement strand
ACAATACTATATAGGTACTATTATGTACGTACAAACAGTACCTATCAACGAAACTATAACAAATTAACAATTCTATATAAATAGTGTACAAATAAATACTATTTAGAACTTAACCCCATCTGAGGTTAATATATATAATTACTTAGTTAACACACGTTAAACCATATAAAATTAATACCCAAATGCGTTAGCTAAGTAGCTACATACACCGAGTGAAAGATAACGACCTCACTTTCGGGATTAATTATATATGTAATTAATTGTTTAGTCCGTATTATTTTTCTATTCAAAATTACCCTTTGCTTAAAACCGTCGCACATAATAAACAAACAAGTAAATTAATAAAAAAATAAACAACTAAAAAACAATGCGCACATAACTAACAATTAATACGTGTAAACAAGTAGCCACATGCAACTTATTCGATAAAACCCTATTAATAATCAATGTCTAGGTTAAATTAATGTATATATTAATTAGGGCTTTCACTCCAGCAATAGAAAGTGAGCCACATACATCGATGAATCGATTGCGTAAACCCATAATTAAAATATACCAAATTGCACACAATTGATTCATTAATATATATAATTGGAGTCTACCCCAATTCAAGATTTATCATAAATAAACATGTGATAAATATATCTTAACAATTAAACAATATCAAAGCAACTATCCATGACAAACATGCATGTATTATCATGGATATATCATAACAATTATACAAATAGTCACAAAAACGCATATCAATAATCCCATGTCACATAACAATTATTCATGAATTAATCACGTAACATATATATATATATATATATATATATATATATATTAATTCTAGGTTTCGATAAGGTTAGCAAACAATTTTCAAACCCTAAAAATAATTTAAGTGTGTCAACTAAAAAATTAAAAGGGGTACGCCCCAAATAAAAAAAATCGACCCAAAAAAATAAACCAAAACCCTAGATTAATCACATCAAACATCATACAATATACGCTTTATTACGCGTTTATGTAATTAATTACTCATTAAAACCAATGACTCGTGATGCCACTGTTGGAATTATATAACATGACAATCAATAAATAATCACAAAACATCAAAGTATACATGCGGAAGCGTATAGGATTTATTAACGAATAATTAATTAACATAAGAAGAATATGCGTACCTTACTTGATTCTAGCCGAACAAGAATCAAATCCACAAACTAGCAATGGAAGAACCCTAATTTGATTTAATTAGGATTATGTGAATTACCCCTTACCGTTTTGTAACTCAATCCAAGAATACTAACAATATTGTGTTAGTACCACTTTCTTGTACACACGTACTAAACCGAATTAAAGTAATGCTAGTTTTGATTAAACAAATAACTTGATAATGGAAAAAGGTGGTGATCGATCCCTAGAGGGTGTCGACCGGTTTTGAGAGCAAACACACACAAAACACTTTTAGGTTTAGCTAATGAATACAAGAGATAATTTACAAACACCCTTGGTTTTATATATATACTCAAGCAAACTTGGTGAACAAGTTTGAGTTGTAATTGGGTTGGGTTGAGGTTCCTTGGCCGATCGGTGCTATCAATCCCCAAGGGATTCCAGGAACCTTCCCGTTATTTACAACTTAGTCCTTTTCCAAATACATTTAATGCCTGTTAGTCCATTACACTAATTACTTAACGTCCGTTATGTTATTTCGTTTAATTAATTAATAATTACAACATTTATATTTAATTATTAACTTTAATTCTCATACGTAAAGTGTGCAATCCCGTGGTCTCGAGTTCAATCCTAACTCACGTCTACTAATTTATATCCATAAAACCAACAACTCCCACTTGGATATATCTTAATAGAGTGATCACATCGGTTAGCGTCTAGCAACACTTCGATGCCTCTAGCACAACTCGAGTAAGGCTCCTGGAAAACCTTTTAATGATTTCTCATTATTATTATTCTTTTGTTTCTAATACCACGTTAAATAAAGATATGGAATTAAGTCATTCTTTATAAAACTATTCTGTTTCTCGTTGTAAGTGATTGACCAAGATTACCAAATCTTCTAAACACATTTAGGGGAGATTTTGGGTGCGGCCGCACAAACATCTTGTCAACCCTACGAGGGGCCCAGCAGTATTAAACTCCAAATAAATTTGAAGGAACAAATTCTATTTTGACTACAAGAATAACTCACAAACTTTGTAACAATTTTTTAAAACAACCCTTATGACTACCAGTTATGTATAGCGTTAAGTTGCTCCACAGAAATGCACTACATTCATGACACTTATCTGGTATCTCAAGTCTGAGGATAACTATTCATAATTTACTTATAACAATATCCACAAAGTAAATTATGTCATTGGGATAAGTCCTATATTCAATTCATTGAATATCATCTGAAATTGGTATGCATTCTCATCAATATACTTTCAAGTATATTCTACCACATCTCTCAGATTTGTCTTAGTTAAATGATACTCCCATATCATTAATCGACAATGGACATTTAGAATAACTTAGTTACTCATGGATTAAACATGCAAATATAGGACAACACTATTATAAATGAATATAAACATAATCCAAACTTTATTTCATCAAAATAATAAATGTTTTACAATATCCTTTATCCAAATACTAATCACAGTTATGCATGAAACTATTAGCTAAACGAAGTCCAATTCCATTGGCAAGTCCAATAAGCTTGTCTTTAGCTAAAGCCTTAGTGAATGTATAAGCTAAGTTATCATCTGTGTGAACTTTCAATAGATTAATTTCACCTTCACGGACTTGTTCCCGAACATAGTGATACTTCCGTAGAAAATGTCTGGTGCCCTTCATGACTCCAGGTTCATTGGCAAATATGATTGCAGCAGAATTGTCACAATACATATCAATAGGCGATTCAATTGAAGGCATAACACCAAGCCCTGAAATGAATTTCCTAATCTAAACAACCTCCATTGCAGCTTCCGAAGCAGCTATGTATTCGGCTTCTGTCGCAGACATCGCAATCGTACTCTGCTTCTTGCTCTTCCAGTCAACTGCTCCTCCATTGATGACAAAGACATAACCCGTCTGAGACTTCGTATCATCTTTATCACACTGCCAGGACGCATCACAGTAACCTGTAACACCAAGCTCTGTGTCTGGATTTCCACCATACACTAAAAACATATCTTTCGTATTCCTAAGATACTTTAGAATATGCTTAACAGCAGTCCAGTGAAGCTCACCCGGATTCTGTTGATATCGACTGGTCATGTTCTGAGCGAACGCCACATCTGGCCTTGTGCATCTCACAGCATACATAATAGATCCTACTGCTGAAGCATAAGGAACTTTTTGCATGCGTGCCACCTCAGCAGGTGTTGAAGCACACATATCGCTACATAAGCCATGCTTTACTTCCATCGGTAAATATCCTTTCTTGGAAGTTTGCATATTGAATCTCTTCAATATTTTATCAATGTAAGCGCTTTGACTTAAACCAATTAACCGCTTTGACCTATCTCGGTAGATCTTGATTCCCAGAATGTATGCAGCTTCTCCTAAATCCTTCATAGAAAAACACTTCCCAAGATATGCCTTAACATTTTGCAAACTTGGAATGTCTTTTCCCATAATTAATATGTCATCGACATAAACAATAAGGAAAATTACATCACTCCCACTAACTTTGTGATATACACATGGCTCATCAAGATTTTGAATAAATCCATACCTTTTGATTTCTTCATCAAATATCTTATTCCATTGCCTTAATGCTTGCTTCAATCCATAAATGGACCTTTGAAGTTTGCATACACGGTTTGGAAATTGTGGATTCACGAACCCCTCAGGTTGCTTCATATAGATGTCTTCATCTAAGCGACCATTCAAGAAGGCGGTTTTGACATCCATTTGCCATATCTCATAGTCATAGTACGCCGCTATAGCTATGAGAATTCTAATAGCTCTAATGTCCGCTACAGGAGAAAAGGTCTCCTCGTAATCTATGCCATAAGTTTGAGTAAAACCTTGCGCAACTAGATGAGCTTTATAGACGTGTATATTGCCATCCATGTCAGTCTTAATTTTATAGAGCCACTTACATCCAACCACCGTGGCGTTTGGAGGTAAATCAACCTCTTCCCAAACATCATTTTCTCTCATGGATTGCATTTCCCCATTCATTGCAACTTGCCTTTTTTCCTTTTCAGGACTTGCCATGGCAGCTTTATAACTAGTAGGCTCTCCAAGATCTCCTAACATAGTTTCCTCAACCTCTACGTTAAGACATAGACGTTCAGGTGCACGCGTAGTCCTTACGGATCTACGAACGGGAATCACTTCAACTTCTGGTGGAGGACCCAGACTATCAGGTTCTACCGGAAGTACGTTAGTGTTTTCAGAAGGTAATGCATCTTCATGATCATCTTCCAGATCATAAAATCTCCCACTGAATTCTTGAGATACGAGAACACTTTCAAGAAAATCTCCGTACCTAGCAACAATTACTTTATTTTCAGTTGGATAGTAAAAGTAGTAACCCATAGTTTCCTTAGGGTATCCTACGAAGATACACTTTACAGATCTTTGTTGGAGTTTATCTGCTGAGTCACGTCTAACATACGCCTCGCAACCCCAGACCTTTAAATAAGACAGGTTAGAAGCTTTACCATGCCATATTTCATATGGTGTCTTATCAACCTTCTTTGTGGGAACCATATTTAGAATCCGAACAGCTGATTCTAAAGCATAATCCCAAAAGGATAAAGGTAGAGTGGTAAGATTAAACATAGATCGTATCATGTCCAACGACGTACGATTTCTTCTCTCAGATACACCATTTTGTTGTGGAGTATATGGAGAATGAGATTCTGGACAATTCCATTATCAGCTAAGTAATCTTTAAACTCTTGGCTTGGATACTCGCCTCCTCTATCGGATCAAAGAGCTTTAATCTTCTTTCCCAATTTCAGTTCTACTTCAGCTTTGAAAACCTTAAATGTTTCAAACACCTCATGTTTATGCTTAAGTAAATAAACATAACCATAACGGCTGAAATCATCAGTAAAGGTTAAGAAGTAGCTAGCACCTCTCTTTGACACATGTCTAAGTGGTCCACATACATCAGTATGAATAAGACCAAGTAGATCATAAGCCCTCTCCATATTTCTATGAAAAGGTTTCTTCGTCATCTTCCCAGATATGCATGACTCACATTTATCAAATGATTCATCATTGATATTTTGCAAAAGCCCTTCTTGTTGCAGCTTATGCATGTGAGCCTTGCCTATATGAGCAAGTCTACAATGCCAAAGATAAGAAGAATTCAAGTCCACCTTTATTTTCTTATTGATGCTAAACATCGAATTATTATATTTGTTAGATTCATTTCCAATCACATCAATTTCAAACACACCATTCACAGTAATCGCATTAAAATAAAATACACCATTTAAAGAAACAAAAATTCCATTACGTGAAACAGTATGAGTAAAACCATCATCCAACAAAACTGAAAAAGAAACAACACCTATAATTATAGAAGGTGCGTAATGACAATTGTTCAATAACAGTACTAAGCCCGAAGGCAATACTAAACTAAACGTTCCTATGGCTTCAATAGCTGCATGTGCGCCATTTCCCACGTGCAGATATTGCTCCCCATAGGCCAGCTTCCTTTCCACTCTAAAACCCTGTAGTGTATTACAAATGTGAATACCACATCCAATATCATATACCTAGGAATTTTTATGATTTAGAGTAAATAATTCAATGACAAATAAATTACCTGAAGAACCGGCGCCCAAGGACCCTTCGTACTTCATTTTATTTGCCCGCAATTCATCAAGATAGAGAGCACAGTTTCTCTTCTAATGCCTAACGCTCTTGCAGTGGTGGCATGCTTGATTCTTTTTAGGATTTTCCTTTCTAGGAGTAGGGTACTTCTTGGGTTGTGGTTGATAGGCCATAACTTGTTTACCCTTATCAACTTTCCCTTTGCCCTTCACCTTCTTGTTGTTCGCACGCTGCGGTTTTAGCTTATTTATCCTTCCACCCTGAATAGCAAGTACCTGGGGAGTAGGAACCTTTTGAGGTAACCCTTTTTCATAATCAATAAGCAATGCGTGTAGGTCAGTAACTGTCTTCCCCACGTAGTGCATATTGAAGTTTCTAACAAAACCATTAAAATCCTTGTTAAGGGATCTATTAATCAGATTCACAGCCATGTCATCATCATAAGTTTTGCCAAGTGCCCTTAATTGGTCCATGTAACCTTTCATTTCCAGTACATGAGCACTTGCGGGTTTACCCTTTCCCTACCTACAGCTGTGCAATGCGTCGGTCAAGTCATAAATCTCGACAGCAGCTGGTTTCTCGAGCATAGTTCGAAGTTCATTGATCTTGTTAAATGGGAAATAATTTTCGAACTGCTTTTGAAGCGCAGATTCCATCGTTCCGAACATAAGACAAGCCACATCATTATGACGCTTATACTCAATTTTCCAAGCGTCCTTTTCAGCTTGAGTAGCTTCAGGACCAGTTGGTTCAGCAGGACAAGGTTCATAAAGATATTTCAACCGGTCAGCAACTCTACAGACAATTCTCAAAGAGCGGTGCCAATCATTGAAATTCTTAGAGCGGGTCAACTTTTCTCGATCAAAAAAGCTTTTGAACGCAGAACTTAGTGCAGTGTTAGTGTTATCGTTGTTTTGAGTCATTTCTACAGAAAAAAGTTCAAGTATTAGTATTTTTGATAATACAACTTTTCAAGAAAATAAAATATACCCAACGGTAATATAAACATATAACCATATAATTTTCTTGAAAACTAGGATCCAAATTATCATAGGTTCATTACATCAGTTGATCTGCTAGTAACGAAAGCATATAATAAGGTAATCTGTCGAACATTAATTGGCAAACAATTTCCAACTCCTAGATCAATATGGGATTTATATTTTCCAACGCTATTGCAAATATAAACATGTTTCATCCCATCTTATGCCATGAGTCCAGTTCTCACTTACTACTCAACTTAAGTGTCTAACTTAAAAAACTGCAAATATGTCCATGTAAGGTCTGACTTTACATAGAGATTTACCTCTCCATCACAATCTAGCCAAGTACTGTCATGACGTAAATTGCAACTTCAAGTGTTTCTTTTAATTAGATGGCATATAACTTAATTTAAAAGGGTACTAGTTTTGATTTTATGTGGTCAAATCAAATATGTACAAAGATGTCATGCATTCATCTTGTAGCATAAATTTTAATAAAAAACTTTTTATTACCAATTCATAAAGATCAAATTATCAAAGTTTTGATTGAGGTATTGGGTTCACCAACCAAGGAATTTAGCGTTAATTATCGCCCATTATACCGTACTTTTGCATAAGTGTAAACACTTAGTGTTTCGGGTAATTACCACCGAAGTGGCGCATGGAATTAAAACTAATTCGCCCTTAAGATGAGTTTGTACATTTATGGCTTACTAAGTAGCTCCAATCGAACTCACAGGGGGCATAGGACCAGGTAAGCGCAAAAGCATAACCTTAGACATCCTTTCAGTGTGACTGTTGGGTCTATTATAGATTTAATGATACAAAACAAGAAGAATGAAACATGAAGGACTTAAAGTGACAAGAAGGGAAACTACAAAAAGATGGAGGATTTGGAAGATTCTAGAAGATATGCTTAAAAGAATATTTAGTTTCCTAATTGTATTGTTTCCTAATTCTATTATGATTCTTCTTGTAAACCCTAGATGTCTCTAGTATATAAAGAGACATAGGGTCATTAGTTTTATAGTACGTACAAGATGTAGACGTCTAAAGGGGTGTGTGTGTGGGAACCTAGGCGTAGGGATTGGGAAAACGCCTAGGGTTTAGTGTTTTAGTTAGTTAGTGTTAAAGATCAAGTCTTGATCTTTATTATTGTTTAGTTAGTTTATGATAATGAAAAACCTTGTTCATTATAACATTAATTCTTATTGAATATTCCGCTTTCGTTATTATGTGTTCCTAGATATAATATTAGACCTCGTCTAAGAGCTTACAACGATCTTCACATGTGGTATCAGAGCCTGGGGCTCGTGATATCTAGGATTACAAGGTTTTATGTGTCGAAGAATGATGAAAAAGACGAAAAATTCGGAGCTCAAAATTTTCGTATTTTTATACAGCACTGTTTTGAAACGGCGATAACTTTTTCGTTAACCGTTGGATCGGGACGAAATTTTGGGTGGATGTTCTCTATATACCATACTAACTTTCCACCGAAGGAATTTTCGATCGGAGCTCACAATAAAAAGTTATTCAATGTCGAAGTTGGCTGCTGAAGGATTTTCAAAGTACTGCTCGAACAGTACTTTGGGTTTATGTTCGAATTTTTAAGATTTATTCAAGGTTTTAATTGTGGGATGGATTCTATGTGCTACGGTGTAGTATTCTTAAGATGGTCTCATGTTTTGATTGGCCAAACTTGTTGATTGATCACATGGTTCTCAATAATACATGCGTATAAGTAATTACGAGTTGGGTTTTTGATCAGGTACTACGCAGGCATGTGAATGGTGGAAGTATTATTTAAGTTGGCTTTTGATGGGACCTATGATAGTATTTGCTGGTTTGTACGAATTTTAATTGATTGGTCTATGGGTCATGACATGCGCACATGGGATAATGGGATTGGTACGATATACATTGATGTTCACATGATCAGACAGATTGTTGTTTTGCTGGTCTCCTCACAAAAGTACTGTTAAATTTTAAAGTACTGTTTTTCAGAATTTCAAAGTACTGCTCATTGGTTTTAAAGTACTGCTGCAGCAAAGATTGATCAAAGTACTGTCCGCTGGGGTCCACGAGTTTCTCATGACATTACATGGTAACTTTCTTATGATTGGCTACTAATTAATAGTGGGACTGGTGATGTTTAATTGGTCGGTGGTATGTTAAACAACTCAAACGTGGGACTGAGATGGAATGCTACTATGGTTGCTTCTCGCAGGTTAATGAAAAATACTTTGGAAAGTTGATCTTTGATTGTTATAACGTGTGTTTTTAATTTATTTGAACAAATTATATGGACTTGGGTTATACATGCATGGTATGAGAATATGGCATTCATTTAAGGGCTTGTATACATAAGTATTATTTGATATCGAAAAGAACATGGTTAAGGTTTGTGGATTTATTTGTACGTGACACACAAAAAGATGCGGACTTGGGCTTCATGGTATTTGTTGATACTTGTAACATTTATGGGCATAAGTTACAAAAAGTGAGGGGAAGCTCGTATGATTTTTAGCATTGATTCGATCTCAATGCTACTGTTTGGAATTGGTATTATTCGACACACATACTTTGACAGATTTGGATTTTTAGTTGTCGGACGACACACACACAGGTTATTGTTCACACACACAAGGAGTTTGGTTATTTGTTCTTAAAAGGATTTAAAAAAGGCTCGTTATGGAGATTTATTGAAGAATTGATTACGAAGAGGATTATTTATCACTTATTTGAAGGTGAAGTGGAATTGCTTGATTTGTGTTCTTATCATCTAGCTTGTTGAATCTAGCAATGTGTGATTTTTCTTATGATGCTCTATGCACACATTGGCTATCACTTGAAGGAGTTACATTGTAGTGCTCAGTGTCTCATACTAGTTGAGGATTCTTTTCAAGGGATTGCGGTCTACTTATATTGTTGGTTCGTATAAGTATGGAGTTCCGTGGATAGTAAAAGATTTAAGACACAAGTTTGGGAAATTCTACTTCTTCATCAAATTCGTTATACTCGGTTTTCTTCACAAGTGATCATTACATAAAGCCTACAGATTTTGAAGAATCAAGAAGATGGTTAACATATGGTTTTTAGGAGAAGCTTATTGTTAAATGTTTAACCATCTACATGCATCACTCAAGGGGAAGTTTTTGATTTTTACTATTGTTGATCACTATTACTACTGCTAGTTGAAGTTTTCTACTGTTTTGGATCCATTTTTCTTATGATGCGTAATGGTGGGCGATTTGAAGCATTGGAAGTCTTAGATTGGAAGTATGATATTGGTTCGTGGTGGTCAAGATCATTATTTGCATACGTTCCCTATTTAGATAATAACAAAAAGGGGAAGAGATGTTTGAGTGACATGTTTAAGTCAAGGGGAAGATTGTTTCATTCATGGTGAGATTTATTTATCTCAACTTCTGCTACTTCGTCTAGGGAAGTTCGTACAAGATCGTGTTTGTTTTGTCATCATCAAATAGGGGAAGATTGTTGGGTCTATTATAGATTTAATGATACAAAACAAGAAGAATGAAACATGAAGGACTTAAAGTGACAAGAAGGGAAACTACAAAAAGATGGAGGATTTGGAAGATTCTAGAAGATATGCTTAAAAGAATATTTAGTTTCCTAATTGTATTGTTTCCTAATTCTATTATGATTCTTCTTGTAAACCCTAGATGTCTCTAGTATATAAAGAGACATAGGGTCATTAGTTTTATAGTACGTACAAGATGTAGACGTCTAAAGGGGTGTGTGTGTGGGAACCTAGGCGTAGGGATTGGGAAAACGCCTAGGGTTTAGTGTTTTAGTTAGTTAGTGTTAAAGATCAAGTCTTGATCTTTATTATTGTTTAGTTAGTTTATGATAATGAAAAACCTTGTCCATTATAACATTAATTCTTATTGAATATTCCGCTTTCGTTATTATGTGTTCCTAGATATAATATTAGACCTCGTCTAAGAGCTTACAACGATCTTCACAGTGACTGTGCGCACTTCTTTATTAACCCCTTTATAGTTTGTTCTAGTGGGTGAGCCGTTCTATCCATTTGTACCAAAATCATCAATCAATTAAACTATAGAAAACTTAACTCTTCAAAAACAAATCAAATTTCACCATTGTTTAGTCCGTATTATTTTTCTATTCAAAATTACCCTTTACTTAAAACCGTCGCACATAATAAACAAACAAGTAAATTAATAAAAAAATAAACAACTAAAAAACAATGCGCACATAACTAACAATTAATACGTGTAAACAACTAGCCACATGCAACTTATTCGATAAAACCCTATTAATAATCAATGTCTAGGTTAAATTAATGTATATATTAATTAGGGCTTTCACTCCAGCAATAGAAAGTGAGCCACATACATCGATGAATCGATTGCGTAAACCCATAATTAAAATATACCAAATTGCACACAATTGATTCATTAATATATATAATTGGAGTCTACCCCAATTCAAGATTTATCGTAAATAAACATGTGATAAATATATCTTAACAATTAAACAATATCAAAGCAACTATCCATGACAAACATGCATGTATTATCATGGATATATCATAACAATTATACAAATAGTCACAAAAACGCATATCAATAATCCCATGTCACATAACAATTATTCATGAATTAATCACGTAACATATATATATATATATATATATTAATTCTAGGTTTCGATAAGGTTAGCAAACAATTTTCAAACCCTAAAAATAATTTAAGTGTGTCAACTAAAAAATTAAAAGGGGTACGCCCCAAATAAAAAAAATGGACCCAAAAAAATAAACCAAAACCCTAGATTAATCACATCAAACATCATACAATATACGTTTTATTACGCGTTTATGTAATTAATTACTCATTAAAACCAATGACTCGTGATGCCACTGTTGGAATTATATAACATGACAATCAATAAATAATCACAAAACATCAAAGTATACATGCGGAAGCGTATAGGATTTATTAACGAATAATTAATTAACATAAGAAGAATATGCGTACCTTACTTGATTCTAGCCGAACAAGAATCAAATCCACAAACTAGCAATGGAAGAACCCTAATTTGATTTAATTAGGATTATGTGAATTACCCCTTACCGTTTTGTAACTCAATCCAAGAATACTAACAATATTGTGTTAGTACCACTTTCTTGTACACACGTACTAAACCGAATTAAAGTAATGCTAGTTTTGATTAAACAAATAACTTGATAATGGAAAAAGGTGGTGATCGATCCCTAGAGGGTGTCGACCGGTTTTGAGAGCAAACACACACAAAACACTTTTAGGTTTAGCTAATGAATACAAGAGATAATTTACAAACACCCTTGGTTTTATATATATACTCAAGCAAACTTGGTGAACAAGTTTGAGTTGTAATTGGGTTGGGTTGAGGTTCCTTGGCCGATCGGTGCTATCAATCCCCAAGGGATTCCGGAACCTTCCCGTTATTTACAACTTAGTCCTTTTCCAAATACATTTAACGCCTGTTAGTCCATTACACTAATTACTTAACGTCCGTTATGTTATTTCGTTTAATTAATTAATAATTACAACATTTATATTTAATTATTAACTTTAATTCTCATACGTAAAGTGTGCAATCCCGTGGTCTCGAGTTCATTCCTAACTCACGTCTACTAATTTATATCCATAAAACCAACACCAATCGCATGTAGACATAGCGACGACCGACCAGTCAGTGGCTGAATCCTCCAGCCTTAGGAGCGATGACCAGTCAGTGTAATTCCCTTGGTTACCGAGTAATGATGAGCGGATCAGAAGACCCTTTATCTCTACTAAATCAATTAAACTCCATTCTCGATTCAGATCCTTTAATGACAGTAACCCTACATAATCATTTTAATTCATAACCACGTTTCCTACCTCACAATAATGGCTAGTATTAGTGAAGTTGATTGCTTTATATTGTGTCATCAAATTTTAAATTTTAGGATACAAGGCATTGTTTGTTTTAGCTTATTTGTGTGTTTATATATATATATATATGGGTGAAGTTAAAATAAAAAGACAAATATCCGTAAAAAGAATAAAAAGATTTTTTTTTCAAAAAAAGTTCACGAAAAATTCCCAAAAAATCCTACAAGATCGGGTATGTTGGTGCATAAAACTTTTGTGAAAACATTTTTTATAAATTTGAGTTTTGATACGTTTTTTTTAATGCACAAAAAACGAATTTTGATGCGCAAAAAAATTTTGATGCACAAAATTTTTAACTTGTTTTAGTTTGATGCGCAATGTTATTTTGATGAAAAAATTCAAAAGAAGTTGGGTGCAAAAACCAATTTTTGATGCACAAAAAAAAGATTTAATGCGCAAACGTATATTTTCATAATTTTTTTTCGGAAAAAATATCCACTTTTAGAAAAAAGTTTTTCACAACTTTTTCATGCACCATCATACCCGATCTTGTGGGATTTTTTGGGAATTTTTCGTGAACTTTTTTTGAAAAAAAAATCTTTTTATCTTTTTACGGATATTTGTCTTTTTATTTGATCTTTATCCATATATATATATGTATATATATATATATATTTAATACAAATATCGTCATTAAACGTTATTTATATTTTTGATCTTTACCTAAGTTTTGTTAACGACAAAAGTAAATTTAATTTTTATTAAGCTTAAAACTTGTCAAGTTTAATAGATATTAAAACAAGCTTTTTCAAATAATATCTTCATCATTTAAGCATTTACATTGTGACTAATCATATCTTAATATGAGTCTAAGCATAATGTATGATAGTAGTTTTTAGAATGCTTTAGTTTCTTAAAAACTAAACATTACTTATGTATTTGCATATTTCTAAAAATAGAAAAACAACACATGACATCATGTGATGCATCATGGAAATCATTGAAAGATTTCATTAGATATTTTGTGTAGATTTGTACTCTTCATATCTTACACAATCTTGCATAGATATGGTTGACTTTGGCAAGATCTTGATATCTTGTTGTCTGACCCCGGCGGCACCAAAATGTATAACGGACGGAACCCTTTCAAGGGGTCCGCCATCCATGGTGCCTGCTGATGGTTTTGGTTATAAATAGCAAAGCCAAACCAAGTAGTTTTTCATCCCTTTCTATCATAGTCTCATACATATCTTCTCTCTAACCTTTCTAACTCAGTTTCATATCATATTAGTGATCTCTTTTGTAGCAAAGAAGATCAAGTCACATTCAAGCTTCAACGAGAAGTTGGAAGTCTTGTTTGTTTAGTGTTGTATGATCTTGTGTAGATTCATACTTCATTGTTTTACTAAACTACCATAATCTTGTGAGTGTGAGTGGTTAGTATTTTAGTCCTCAAAATACATTGTGTGTGGGAGTGGTTGTACCCTTGGAAAGAACTCGACATTTAGCTTAGTGTCGGAAATAGTGTAAGCGAAGTGTAAAGGTTTCTCCACCGGTGAAAGGAGCTTGTTGACTAGTGAAGTTAAACTCTTGAGTGTGAGACTCGGGGAGTGGAGTAGGGCAAGGAGAAAGAGTCCTTGTAGACCGAACCACTATAAACAACTTGTTGTGGTTTGATCATTTCTTTCCTTATTTACTCTTTACATATTGCTTACATATTTCATCAACATATCAAAGATCAATATCAATTGATCTTTCAATAAGTTTCAAAACAAAGTTTTTAAGTGGTAAACTATTCAACTCCCCTTCTAGTTTTCTACAATTGGTACTAGAGCCTCATTGCTCAAAAATTTCTAAAATAATTTGTATTTTATAAACTTGAAACGATCCATGGATTCTGAAAACTTTAAAGAAGGGCAATCTATGCAAAGACCACCACTCTTTGAAACCAATGGATTTATCTATTGGAAAAACCTTTTTGAAACATATGTAAAATCAAAAGATATAGATCTTTGGTTTGTTATTGTTAAAGAGGATTTTAGTTCTACAACAAATGATATTTCTATTGATGAACAAAAGAAATTAATTCCTAAAAATAATGAAGCTAAAATGATGCTTTATAATGCTTTGCCTAGAAAAGAATATGAAAGAATTTTTATGTGTGAAACCGCCAAAGATATTTGGGAATCTTTGATTGTTACACATCAAGGTAATTAACAAGTCAAGGATAACAAAATTGATCTTCTTGTTCAACAATATGAACAATTTGTTATTCCTGAAGATGAAACCATTGATTGTGGCTTTGCTCGCTTTAATACTATTATTACATCACTTAAAGCACGTGATGAATCTTTTCGTAGTAAGAACTTTGTCAGGAAATTTCTTAGAGCACTCCATCCAAAATGGAGAGCTAAAGTGACCGCTATTGAAGAATCAAAATATCTCTCAAAAATGTCACTAGACGAGCTAATCGGTAACCTCAAAGTACACGAAATGGTGATGGAGAAAGATTCGGAGATCATCAAAGAGAGAAGGGAAAAGATTAAATCCGTTGCTGTAAAAGCAAAGGCGGAATCAAGTGATGATGACGAATCTTGCTCCGGTAGTGAATATGAGGAGTATGCCATGGCCGTTAGAGACTTTAAGAAGTTCTTTAGAAGAAGAGTAAAGTTTGTAAGACAACCTCGAGAAGAAAAGAAGCCATTCCGAAAAGATCGGGATGACAAAAAGGGTAAAGGTGAAAGAAAGTGTTTTAGATGTGGTGATGCAAGTCATCTCATAGGAGAATGTCCCAAGCCACCTAAAAGAAACACTCAACGAGCTTTTGTAAGTGGTGCTTGGAGTGATAGTGAAGATGATGAAGAGTCAAGCAAGGAAGAGATCGCTCTAATGGCACATGAGTCAAACGAGGTACATTCCGACTCTTCCTATTCTTCTATTGATGATGACACTTTGCAAAAACAATACAATCAATTGTGTGAGCTAAGTCTAAAAATCATAACTAAAAATAAATTTTTAAAAACCAAATAGGAATTTTTGGAAAATGAAGTCTATGAGTTAAAAGAAAAAGCAAAACGACTAGAAAAGGGAAAAGCAAATGACGATGGTTGTAAATCATGTCAAGAGCTTAATCTTGAAATAGAAAAACTAAATCTCACACAAGATGTTCTAATCGAACATAAATCTAAATTTAAAAGGTTTAACAAAAACATCGCTCTTGCCGATGAAATACTTAAAATCCATAAAACACCAGGAGACATGAATGGGATAGGATTTAATGAGGTATTAATTCCAAAGAGTCAAAACAAAACGGCCAAAAAAGATGAACAATCTGTCAAAACTGCTGCAGTACAACACGGTCCAGACGGACCCAAAATAAGGGTTCCGTCCGTTGAACAAAATGGTGCCGTGGGTACTTCAGCAGGACAGAACGTTTGTATTACGAACCTTAATGAATTTGTCAAAGTAACAAAGAAAACCAAGGATAGTGTTAAACTAAAACCAGCTGTTACATCAGGAGTAGGACTTGCTAAAAATGAATTTAGATAAAAAACTACTCAACAACGATATAAAACACCTTTTGCCAAACGCCCCTTTCCTAAGAGCAACCACAACGTATAACCCAACTACCAACACAACGGTTGGAATCAAAACCTTCCTAGAACATATCAAACTCCAGATTACGTGTCATGGAACTCTTACCCATCATTTCCATACATGAATCAAATAAATGGTATGTTTAACCCAAACGGACCCATGAGATATTGGGGACAAAATGCTTGAGTTATTTGCTTCTTAGGTATGCTTGAAAGTTGGATTAGAACCTGATGAATGGATAAAAGATAGTGGATGCTCAAGGCACATGACGGGCAACAAAAGTCTCTTCTCATCATACCAAGAGTATGACGGAGGTAATGTCACCTTTGGTAGCAATCTCAAAAGCAAAATCATTGGCAAAGGTACGATCGCTCATAACTCCCTAACTATTGAAAATGTTGCTCATGTAGATAGGTTAGGATTTAATCTACTTAGTATTAGCCAATTATGTGATAAAAAGTATAAAGTACTATTTGATGAAAATGGTAGTAAAATACTAAAAGATGGTATCACCATAGCTAAAGGAGTTAGGAAAAATAACATATACGTCATGAAAATAGATAAAACATCTAATGACAAACTTTGCCTAATGACATTAGATGATAGCTCATCTTTTTGGCATAGACGCTTAGGTCACGCTAATATGAGACTTATATAAAACCTATCTTCAAAAGAGCTAGTTAGGAATTTACCAAAACTAAAATATGACCAACACTTTTGCGACGCTTGCAAAATTGGTAAACAAACCCATAGTAGTCATAAATCTAAAAATATGGTGTCCACATCTAAGTGTCTAGAATTATTGCATATGAACTTGTTTGGTCCATCCGCTATAAGAAGTTACAGAGGCAACTTATACACTTTGGTCATAGTAGATGATTACTCAAGGTTTATTTGGACGTTGTTTTTGAAAACTAAAAATGTAGCTTTTGATAAATTTGAAATTCTTAGCAAGAAAATTCAAAATCAACTAGGCGTTAAAATTGTATCGATCCGAACGGATCATGGTCGTGAATTTGACAACGAAACTCAATTTGGAAACTTTTGTGATACAAATGGTATAACACATAACTTTTCGGCTCCACGAACACCTCAATCAGATGGAGTAGTAGAACGTAAAAATAGAACAATTCAAGAAATGAGTAGAACAATGCTTAATGAACAAAACATTCCTCAAAAGTTTTGGTGTAACGCGGTTGACACTTCTACATATATTTTAAATAGAGTCTTAATCCGTCCTTTCCTAAACAAAACACCATATGAGCTTTATAAAGGTAAAAAGCCAACATTAGGATATTTTAGAGTTTTTGGATGTAAATGCTTCATTCTTAATACTAAAGATTATCTCACCAAGTTTGACCCAAAGTCTTATGAAGGTGTATTTATTGGTTATTCTCAAACTAGTAAAGCTTACATTGTCCTAAACAAAGAAATAATGATAGTCGAGGAATCGTTGAACATAACATTCGACGAAAGTCCACCTCCCTCTAAGACATCACCTTTGGTAGATGATGACTTAGTTGAAAGTCAAATGATAGAAAGTCAAGAAATAATTAATAATAACAAGGAAGATGAACCATTAAATAAAGAGATTGTAAACATCAAAGAATCTAAAAGTCATCCTTTAGAAAAGGTCATAGGAAAACTTAATCAAAGAACCTTTAGGTCACAAGCCCAAAATCAAAGTAATTATTTTTGTTTTGAATCCACCATTGAACCGAAAAATACAAATGAAGCAATAAAAGATGAATCATGGGTAATTGCCATGCAAGAAGAGTTAAACCAATTCGTTAGAAATGATGTTTGGAAATTAGTTCCAAAACCCAGAGATCAAACTATAATTGGAACGAAATGGGTTTTTCGAAATAAAATAGATAAAAATGGTGTAGTATCTAGAAACAAAGCTAGGCTTGTTGCACAAGGTTATAATCAACAAGAAGGGATTGATTATGATGAAACTTATGCACCGGTAGCTAGACTCGAATCTATTAGAATATTACTTGCTTATGCATGTGCTTATGACTTTAAATTATATCAAATGGATGTTAAAAGTGCATTTCTTAATGGGTTTATTAACGAAGAAATGTATGTTGCTCAACCTCCCGGTTTTACCGACTTTGAGAAACCACATCATGTCTTCAAACTCAAGAAAGCATTATACGGTCTTAAGCAAGCACCAAAAGCTTGGTACGACCGACTTAAGACTTTTCTTATTGATAACAAATACACTATGGGATTAGTAGATAATACTCTTTTTACCACGAAAAAGGAGTCACGTATTATCATTGTACAAATATACGTTGATGACATCATATTCGGATCAATTTGTCAAGAGCTATGTGATGATTTCTCTAAAATCATGCACGACGAGTTTGAAATGAGTATGATGGGTGAATTAAATTTCTTTCTAGGACTCCAAATTAAACAACTAGAAGATGGCATATTTTTTAACCAATCTAAATATATAAAAGACATGCTTAAGAAATTTGGTCTTGAAGATTCCAAACCAACTAAGACACCCATGTCCTCGGACACTAAACTCACCAAGGACGAGGAAGGTGAATCCGTAGATAACACTAAATGTGGAAAACTAGAAGGGAGGTTGAATAGTTTTGCCGATTTTAAGTTGATTTCAAAAACTTTAGATTCGATATTATGTGAAATCGTATGGATGTTGAGAACGTATAGATCTAATGATAATGCAAGCAAATAAATAAAGTTAAGGGATAGAAAAGACACAACCGATTTATAGTGGTTCGGCTACAAGGACACCTTCCTTGCCCTACTCCACTCCCCGAGTCACCTACTCGAGAGTTCAAGCACTATGTCAACAAACTCCTTCACTTGGCGGAGAAGCCTTCACAACGTTGCTTACACTTTTTCCGGTACAAAGCTAGATACCGAGTCCGTAGCACGGTGGACCAAACCAACATAGCTATTACACAACAAATATGTGAAATATCAAATACAAGATCTTCGCTACAGAAATCTTGCGGAGTGACAAATCAATCAAGGACCCCTTGCTTGGATGACTTGTAGAATGCTCGTGATCTCGCCTTAGAGAAGGACCTATATGAGGATCACAAATAGAAAGAAAGAAGAACAACTCTCTAGATCAAGTGATCTATATGTTAGAAGAGAATGAGAGTGTATGAGAGATTTAGTAAGAAGAGGGGTGAGTTAGAATGAAGAAATGGCTCTCTATTTATAGGCAAAATTCTTCACTGTTCCCCGGATCCCACGGATCCCTTCCACTTGGGATCCGTCTAGTGTAATCCTAGGGATCCGTGGAACGCTCCTCTTTGCCCATGTGTTTTTTGGTTATGGGTCATGGGTTATGGGTTGGTCCATGGGTTTTCTTTAGATTCAATGTATCTAAACATACATTGCATTTAGCCAACTTGGGTATGGGTTATGATCCATGGGTTATGGTCCATGGGTTAAGGTTTTTACCCATCCTAATAAACTATTACAACAAATGCTTAATTATTACATTTTTGTATTTAAATGGCTATATGTAAATGCTTTACAAAAATAACATGTATCCTTATAATTATACTTAAGATAACATTATATTTGTTATCAACAAAACACAAAGAGATCGCAAAATATTAATAAACGTTTTTACGGTTTATTTGTATTAACACTAAATATAGAGGAATGATTGGTAGCCTACTCTATCTTACGGCTAGTAGACCCGACATTATGTTTAGTGTTTGTCTATGTGCTCGCTTTCAAGAAAACCCAAAGGCATCACACTTAGAAGCCTTAAAAAGGATTTTTAGATACATTAAGGGAACAACGTGTTTAGGATTATGGTATCCCAAAGGAACGGGTGTAGAAACCATAGTGTATGCCGACTCGGATCATGCCGGTGACTATGTCGATAGAAAAAGTACAAGTGGTATTTGCACTTTTGTTGGACATTGTCTCACCTCATGGTTTGCAAAGAAGCAAACGGCTTTAGCCATCTCAACTACTGAAGCCGAGTACGTCTCAGCCGGAAAAGCATGTTAACAAGCTCTTTGGATGAAGCAAGCTCTCGTAGATTACGGAATTCATCTCAACGATATTGTTATACTTTGCAACAACAAAGGAGCCATCGATATCAGCAAGAATCCCGTTCAACATGCTCGTACAGAGCATATTGAAATCCGTCATCACTTTCTTCGCGACAATGTTCAAAAAGGAAACATCTCAATCGAGAAAGTATCCTCCGAAGACAAGATTGCCGACATCTTAACTAAGCCTCTTAAACGAGAACCTTTTAATCGTCTTAGACTTGGTTTAGGGTTAATGGAACCAAACATGTAGGATAAACATAGCCCAAAACATTAGAATAGTCAAAACAAAACAATTTTGTTTTGTATCTGCTACTGTAGCCACGCACCAAACGACAACACGGACGGAGCCAAAAATTTGGTACCGTCTGGTCCGTGGTATCTACAGAAGCAAAACTGCTACCTACAAAACATCTTCTTCCTCAAAACCCACTTTACCAAAACGTGTAAACATTAAACCAAGCTCATTCTTGACACATTCCCACTCACTAATCACTAGAGATAACATCATTGTAAGTATTCTAACTACATTTTATCTCTTTATTATGAGTCTAAGATTCTTATTTGTGCACAAAATCATTACAAATCATTACATGGGGATTATGTATGCTTTTTTACTAAATATGAATTCAATTGGCAAATTGCATAACTAGTCATTGAAATTAGGTACTACATTATCATATTGCATAAACAAATCATGCTTCCCACTAATCAATATATAATGACTATAAGGGCTTATTCAAATAACCAAACACCCCATGTCAAAAATTTTGAAAAGCTTCTCACTTGTAGGAAAACAAGTTTTTCATTGTTAATACAAATAGAAACATTAGACTTTCATCACTTGCATGCTCTTGAATACTAAAGGTATTGCATAACTAATATGCATTCCCAGGTATATTAAAATGAAGCCACATTGAATTAGGAGCATTTGGGTTATCTCATGGTATTTGCCAAACACCCCACTAAAACCATTTTTTTGCATAAAATGAGTCGAGATAACCGCAACTCCAAATCGTTTTCATATAGGCACACACTAGAACCAAAAACGTTAAAGTTTATTCTCATTTTTAACATATTAATTTTTGCTCCTAGGAATAACCATGGTAGCCGCAAGATTCTATGATCACAAGGACACCCTTGGCTACATTCCCAAACATCACAAAACCAAAGGACTTTCCAAGGAACAAGTAGAAATCTTTAAGAGTTTAGAATCAAGGTATTTCCATGAGGGTAGAAACATTCACCCATCTTTCATTGAAAATACCAATCTCCGTGAAGAACTAGCCGCCATTCAATTCGATTGTCTTCTTGACATCGATGAACCAATTTGTCCTAGGTTTGTGTTAGAGTTCTATGCTACTGTGACCGGCTTTAGTGATGAAGATGATGATGAGTTTTGTCTTAGGTTTAAAATCAATCAAAACGACTACACCATCACCTTAACCAACTTTTCTCAATTTCTAGGAATTCCCAACCGAGGGACTTGTGTCTACTCGGATAAGTGGTCACTCACCATTCTTGATGCAATCAATGACCGCTCTTCTCCCTACCAAACACCTCTAGAAAATAAGGATGTCATCCGTGAGCACCTATTTATCCCAAGGTGAGATACAACCCGAGTCACCCGAAAAGGAACCGAGATCCATATGGAATGGAGCTAAATGAACTTAAGCCCGAAATTAGGAAATGGGAAGAACTACTTAGAGCCAACGTCATTAGCACCATAGGAAATAGGGATCACATCAATGCTTGTCTTTGCCATATGCTCTACAACTTGTCCACCCGTCAACCATTCAATTTAGCCTACTACATTGCTAGGAGAATAATTGATATTCCAACACAAGGATCGGTTGCTCTCCCATACGAGATGCTTCTCACCCGTCTCTATAGAGCCTTTGCACCAATTCCACCAAGCCCAAAAGGGATGCACCTTCACTATGAGCTCATCCCTCACATCTTTGTACCTTTGAGTGATGCACGAGTTGCTAAGACAAAAGGCAAGAGAGCAAAACCTCCAACTCTATCATCGTCATCATCATCAAATAGCTCTGATGATGGTCTTCCAAACTCTCGTCTTCCACCTCATGAGTATTATGAATCTCTTCTCGAGATTGAGAATGAATCAGCGAAGTTCAAGCAAACCAAGGGGATGTTCAAGTGCCTTGGTAGAATGATGACCAAGATCTACAAGAAGTTGGATAAGTGAGAATCGTTTTAAGGAGCGTTTGGAACAACACATTATCTCTAATGTTTGATACAATTTGGTTGTTTTTATCTTGTAGGATGATAATATAACTCGAAACAATGATGTATGCTAACAATCTTATGCAGGGAGATAGCACAAGTATGCTATCAAATTTTACCCATTTTCACTATAATGTGAAAATCACTTGGCCTTGCTCAAAATCTATGCTCCATTATGTTTGTACATGTGTTATTTACTTTTCCTAACTAGAAAGGTTTAATGTCACATGTTTTGAGCAAAATTTCAGGTTTCGGAAATGTCCCCGACACTTTAAAATGTACTATTTTCTGGTCTGTACGGATCAGACGGCACCAACGTTTTGGTTCCGCCTGTTATAAGAAATGGTACCGCCGTACCTGTACAGGCGGACCGGACGGCACCCTTTTTAGGGGTCCGTCCGTGTAAAATTTTGGTACCATGGATCCTCCAGGTAACTTTCTGAATTTCGATTCTTTCGACATTCCAAATTACCATATATTGCTTGTAGGTCAATCTTAACTAGTTTGTACCCTTATTAGAACTAGTATAATACACTTAGGAATATAAGAAATCCACTTCCCACCAAAATTCAAAAATTTGAAAAATTCACCCAAGGAGCCCTTTGGCATAAAGGAAGGAACCAAAATTTTGGTACCTTGAAATCCGTGGGTGATCTGATTGTTAGGAACTTCCACTCATTAGAACACATTTATTGCAAATCTTTGCTTCTTCACTCCATCTCTCTTGTATGGCTTGACTTGGGTGATATGACTAGCATTTAACCCACTTCCAAATCATTAGGAACCTCATCCCTTCTATGGTTTAACATCAAATCAAACACATTTCTCCATAATTTTTCACTTCTATAAATTGAGAGGTTTTACCATGATCATCTTCACACCTTCTTCATTCTTACCATCATCTAGCAAAGAAAAACACAAGTCAAAATGACAAAATCCTCTCCTAAACCTTGCAAGAAAACCGCTAGAATTAGCGTGAGGCCTTGTTGCTTCGTCAACTTGAGCTCCTCATCCGAGTCTTCTCCACTCACAATCTCATCCCCCATACGAGATGATACAAGCCTAACTTTGGCTACTCCTACTCAATCACCAATTGTGATCACCACTCCACCACCCACAAAAACACCAACTTCACCACCACCGGCACCCATCCAAACATCCAAAAGACCCTCACCACCAAAGTCTCCAACTCTCATTCCTTTGGAGTTATTTTCCACACCACCCACTTCTCCAAATCCTTTCTTAGAGGACTTGGAAGACTTGCCTCCTAGGCCAAATCATCCACCACCATTGCCATCCTTTGGCACCATTGAGCGGATTGCTCATGACTCTCCTAGGCCATCTTTTGACCCAAACGCCCCATTTGGGCCGAAACCTCTTCTTTTTCACCACATTCACAAAGACATCCATGGTCCTTTGTATGGGGACCAACCACTCCCTACATCAATGTCCCCTCACATAGAGGACATTGAGGAGTCCATGTGGGATGCTAATCCCACAAGAGAGGAGATTCAAGCGGAACTCCAAAACCTCCACCAATTCAAAGATATGGTGGATTCTCACCTAAGGGAGACTATGCAAATGCAAAATGCTTTGCTAGCCTCCATAATCACTAATCCAAACACCACCACCAACATCAACACATCTACCATTCCACCACCACAACCTCATCAACCATACTACACACCTAGGAATGGTTGCTCCTCTTTTGAGCAAACCGCCCAAACCATTGATCGGACCCAGGTGATGGTCCATGAATTTCAAGAAGAAATGAGGTTCATCCTCAATCACATCCTTGAGCGACTCAACGCTCTTTCTCATCCACCATCTCATTAGAATGGTCCTAGATTAGCTTTTCTAAGCATTTTCTTTTTTATTTTTTTTATTTTTCTATTTTTCTAGAATTTTCTTTTATTGTACTAAAACACTTCATTGTGTTCTCTTTTCATGGTTTCTAAATCATGAAAAATTTTACCTAATGAATGGTGTTTTCTATATTGTCGGTGCTTATTACACAGTGTTTGGAAATGCTTGTGAATGATGATTATTACTAACAAATCTTTTTGTAGCTTTTTCACAATCCATGTATCTTCCCATTGGCACCCAATTTAGGGGGAGCTTAGATCAAGGGGGAGATAATGGCTCGGGCTCATTATACATTCCGCATCGCATCTTCTTTTTGTTGAGACAAAAAGGGGGAGAATTATATAGAACTTGGTTATATTTGACTTTTCTGAAAAAGTCAAACTGCATACATTGACTTTCTGAAAAAGTCAAACATGATACTTCATTGGTAATACTTGACTTTCTGAAAAAGTCAACTGAATACTTTGACTTTCTGAAAAAGTCAACATCATGCCTCATATAGTGAAGACTATGACTTTCTGAAAAAGTCAAACATCATACACTTGCATTATTATTTCCTTTTCATGTTCTAAAACTAATATTTTTATAACTCTTGCACAATCTTTGTATCTTCTATAAAAATAAATTTATATTTTGTCCTCAACAAAAAGGGGGAGATTGTTAATACAAATATCGTCATTAAACGTTATTTATATTTTTGATCTTTACCTAAGTTTTGTTAACGACAAAAGTAAATTTAATTTTTATAAAGCTTAAAGCTTGTCAAGTTTAATAGATATTAAAACAAGCTTTTTCAAATAATATCTTCATCAGTTAAGCATTTACATTGTGACTAATCATATCTTAATATGAGTCTAAGCATAATGTATGATAGTAGTTTTTAGAATGCTTTAGTTTCTTAAAAACTAAACATTACTTATGTATTTGCATATTTCTAAAAATAGAAAAACAACACATGTAATCATGTGATGCATCATGGAAATCATTGGAAGATTTCATTAGATATTTTGTGTAGATTTGTACTCTTCATATCTTACACAATCTTGCATAGATATGGTTGACTTTGGCAAGATCTTGATATCTTGCTGTCATACCCCGGCGGCACCAAAATGTATAATGGACGGAACCCTTTCAAGGGGTCCGCCGTCCGTGGTGCCTGCTGATGGTTTTGGCAATAAATAGCAAAGCCAAACCAAGTAGTTTTTCATCCCTTTCTATCATACTCTCATACATATCTTCTCTCTAACCTTTCTAACTCAGTTTCATATCATATTAGTGATCTCTTTTGTAACAAAGAAGATCAAGTCACATTCAAGCTTCAACGAGAAGTTGGAAGTCTTGTTTGTTTAGTGTTGTATGATCTTGTGTTGATTCATACTTCATTGTTGTACTAAACTACCATAATCTTGTGAGTGTGAGTGGTTAGTATTTTAGTCCTCAAAATACATTGTGTGTGGGAGTGGTTGTACCCTTGGAAAGAACTCGACATTTAGCTTAGTTTCGGAAATAGTGTAAAGGTTTCTCCACCGGTGAAAGGAGCTTGTTGACTAGTGAAGTTAAACTCTTGAGTGTGAGACTCGGGGAGTGGAGTAGGGCAAGGAGAAAGAGTCCTTGTAGACCGAACCACTATAAACAACTTGTTGTGGTTTGATCATTTCTTTCCTTATTTACTCTTTACATATTGCTTACATATTGCATCAACATATCAAAGATCAGTATCAATTGATCTTTCAATAAGTTTCAAAACAAAGTTTTTAAGTGGTAAACTATTCAACCCCCCTTCTAGTTTTCTATATATATATATATATATATATATATATATATATATATATATACACACATACACACTAGCTTCATAACCCATCCGATGGGCGGGCTAGCGTCATAAGATTACTTGACGAAGTATAACTGGACGTAAATAAATTGTAGAAAAAAAAGTTGGAATACAAAATAAAAGTGTTCATGTATTTTATGTAAAAAGAACAATGAAATGTATGAGAACATCTAAATTAAATGGTAAAGCATGCCGAAGAATGAAAACAAATTGTAAAACGTATTGTGTAATATACATCGAATACAATAATGAAGCATTTGTACTGGAATTAACCTCAGCCATGATACTTAAGCTGAACCAAAGTTACACACAAACACACGCACAATAAAAAGAAGAATTCAAAGTAAAAAAAAATAATAATAAAAAAAAATAAAAGAGTACAAATGGAGGAGGGAGAACTCAAGCTTTGATTGCAGTAGTTTTTTCCCTAACTTGCATGCCCAAATTTTCATTCACAAGTTAATATCCATTGTACTTATTTTCTTTTAACACCTATAATCAGCAAAAATATGAACACAATAAAACAAATTGAAAAAGTTAAATTTCTTGAAATAATAACATAAAGAAATTGTGAAATTGAATACTTCAGGTATTTCATTTACGTGGACTTAAGGGTGTTTACATGTGAAGTCGATCATTTCGGTATACCGTGAGCTTATCTTCTTTGGATATCGCTGACTATCATTAATCCTACAGATCTTTATATGTATACGTTTGGTGTACACATAAGATATGTTTATAATTAATATTTAAAGGTTTTTAAATTAATAAAACTATAGCAAAAAAGATAACCCAAACAAAAACTTGTAACCGAGAAAAACAAATGCTAGACACATTTAGAGTCAGGCTCGCGTGAGAGCTATTCATTTTTATGAGAATTATGAAGGTTATATTATGTTGTTCGTGCTGACGTAAATATGTGAATGTGTTCCCTTACACAAACGCATACTATTCTTTAAGGTATGGGACTGTGATCGTACTCATAATAAACAAAAAGGTTATAAAAACAATGAGTAAAGCTTACGTTAACCAGCTGGTAGGTTCTTTTGTAATGCTCTAAACTTTGTGAGTTCTCTTAAAACCACCGTTAGCGACTTCCACCATAATATTTCTCAAGGCTTTTTTTTACCTAAGATTAGAAACGTCCAATAGTCAAACATAATCATGTGCTTAAAAAAACATGATAAAAATGTATAAAAACATAATTAGTGATAAACAATACCTTAATACAATCTTGATCAGAAAGTGGCCCTGTAACAACTTTGCATATTTCTTCCAAAGATGCGCCAAGTGCATCCCGTAAATAAAAAGAAATGACATCATATTTAAAACTTGAGACCTTACCTTGTTGAAATATTCAAGGCTATGAGCAATGCCGCAGATAAACAATGATCTGCAAAAAGTTCCAATATATTCAAAAAGGCTATGAGCAATGCGACAGATAATGCTACACATTCATTTTTGGCTCGTGCTTTTCAATCCTATTGGAATTTCCCGGATCTTGAAACAAAATACAATTTGATCTATATTTAAAAGAACCATAGTTTGAAGGAGGTCTTGATAAGATGAATACTGATGATTTCTTGTCTGACTATAGAACTCGTGACTTCTTCCCCATGATCAAACCTTAACCAAGCATGTGATTTGTCCCGATGCTCCCTAAGTTCCTGCATTTGGAGGGGTGTGGATGTTATTGAATCAAGTTAGAGATTACTTTGATTGCAAATTCAAGTAATAAACTACCTTGCATAACTCATATGGATAAAAAGGAGAAAATTTTAACCATTAACTAATACATGTATCAACTTGAGCTGGCATGTTATATCTCAATCCGTAGAAATTAACATATGTGAAGTATGAGCATCGTGTATTAAAGCAAAAGCAAAAGAGACATCAGTAGACCTTTTGTTCATTTTGTTTGCTAACACCACACATAAACAATCACTTTCATCTTACATGTTTTCAACAATTCGTGCCAGAATATAATAATCAATAGTCAAATATAATAATCACTAGTCATACAACTAAAAATTATGCGTTTAACAATAATCTTCAATTTAGCTCACAAGTCTTTATATATTTTCACATTGTGCATTTGGAGATGATGAAAGAACGGTTTTCATCAAGATAATATATCTAACCCATTTATTGGAACTTTAACTCTGTTTAAGCTCGTTAGAGATCTTCTAAGATGGAAGCTTCTTATCCGTCTGCTGACAACATAGCATTTTTTTCTTCGTTAATGGTGGCCCAATATTAATATTGGCCATTAAATATATTAAATTCCAATAACACAAGTTACTTAAGACGATCAACTTATCTAATTCTTCATTAGCAAAAATTTATAAAATTAATCATATAATAGCATGTAAAAGGAGTTTTGAAGGAGTGTTTGGGCTGGTTACCTAATAGTTTGTATTTCGTAACGATTTAATCTTAAACAACTCATCGAGTGGTAATAACTACATTGGATTTAGCCCTTAAACACATAATTTCCGTTTTACTTTATTTACTTTTATCATGCGAGCATCGACTTAATATAGCTTCTACTTGTCGCATTTTGTTTATAAAAATAGAGTTGTGTTTTCAAATTTACCCTAAGATCAAGTTACAGACTTACAGCCTTGTAGCACATTCATACTATCTCATCGTCAACTAAAAGGAAATTTTCATGATTAGATTCTACTATACCAATTATATGTAGTTGAATGTTAAGAGCATATATTAGAGTATATATTATAAATTTCAAAGGCTTCATAGGTCTACATATCGATTACCAGTATATAGGATTATGGAGACTGAGAATAAGAAAGTTGCAACTTACCTCTACATTTAACCAAGCATGTGATTTGTCCTGATGCTCCCAAAGTTCCTGCATTTGGAGGGGTGTGGGTGTTATTGAATCAAGTTAGAGATTACTTTGATTGCAAATTCAAGTACTCCCACCGTCCCAAAATTATAGTCTCCGTTTGACTTTTTCGGTCTTTCTTTCACAACTTTGACCTTAAGTATTTTTGTTTGTATTATATAATACTTGATGCAAATTATATAAATGGATTGTATTTTAAATGTATTTTCATTTAGTATAATTTTTATCGACTATTATATAACGCAAAGAAAAATATTTAAGGTCAAAGTTGTAAAAGGAATGCCAAAAAAGTAAAACGGGGGACTATAATTTTGGGACGGAGGTAGTAATAAACTATCGTGCATAACTCATGACTTCCACTTGAATCTACATGCTTGGCTTTTGTTGTTGGTGAAATCGCATTTGGATATACACCAGTTTTTGTCATAGTGATATACATGAATACCTCAAAAAGAAGTCACTTGATCTCCTCCGGTCACACGAGTTAGCTTATCTCCCAGCCATACGCCAAATATGGTACCCACGGTGAAGTTTGTGTCAACAATGTTGGACCCATCAAGGGGATCAAATGCGACACTTAATCCACCTGCTCATCAACCAAGACCACCCAAGTCTTAATTATTCATGCGAGATTTAATGATTTCTTATTGTTGTTCAGTTATATATGCAATTTGTTCCAGGGGTGATCCTTTCTTTACCTACATTGGCAATAAAAATAAAATAAAATAAGCATTTAATACCATAAAACTTCAACATCAGAAAAGAATTTTGTAAACTACATATGTATAGTTACTCTAAGAAACAATAAATGCATTTCATGACAGTCACATGTAATGAAGAACCTGTGTAAAATTAATTTTTTTCACTGATTGCATAATAAGGTGGACAACTTATTAAACCACAAATAAATATTAAGGTTTCAATATATTTAATTAATGGTAGCCGATTTTCGGGGTGCCACTATAGGGAAAAAAGAATTACATTAACCAACTAATCTTAGAGTAGTGGCACATCATCAATGAAACTGTTACTGGTTCAAATTACCTTGAACTGAAGCTTCAAAGCTTTTTACCTTACATCAAAATGTTTAAAACTTCGATGTATTTTTCCAACCTTCCAAGGTTGGTTACAATAAAGATTAGACCAAAAGGTTAACTTTCAATACAAAAGAGCTCGAGAAGTTGGAGGACCTTAAGACTGGGTCTTCAAGATAGTAAATGCATTTCGTGACAGTCACATGTAAAATGGATCTTCAAGAAATTAAGAAAATAATGTCTCCTGAAACAGTATCAGGCTGCAAAACATAGACAATTATCAAAGTCAATACTTTGTCTAAACTATAAAGTAAAGTCCAGAATATATTAATTATTTACTCAATCTTTATAGCAATTAGTTATGATCCAAACATACTTACAGCTTCAAAAACTTGTCCTTCATATGTTATCTTCTGACCATGCTGCATTCCCTTTTCAACATGAACTTCAAGTACTTTCTTCTCCTATGTAACCTTCTTTCCCTTGCACGGTTGGCACTGATATTTCTCGTTAATTGACTTACCTGAAACATAATTTGAAGAGTTATAGAAGTAGAATATACAACTTTGAGAGCAAAAGAAGTATGAGGATACCTAAAGGCCAACAGAGATACTCGTAGAAATATGTCCTACACTAAAAGTATCATGATCACTCTCATTTTGCGAAACCTGTTTTATCAAGTCAATAAGCTGGTATTTTTAGGAAATGAATTGCTTAAACGGTGTTGATTTTATAACCTATTAGATTTTTATATTATATGTACAGCTTGCCAAACACTCTTTTTCATTTATTTACATTTCGCAAACCCAACAATCGTTGTATACCTTCGACTGCTTCCTCTGCCACTTTAGAGTTTTGTTGTACTAAGTCTTCCTTGAGACTAATATTGTGAAGAGCTGCTGATAAATTTTCAGAAAGAGTCTTAAGACTGTCTGTCACAATTCTCAAATTCCGGTCATTCCTCATACTCCATATTCATCATTTCATAACGGTTCATTCATGATTTTTGCATTTCACATTAAACGCGTAAATTTCATATTAAATAAACGTTATCGCGTGAGTTATTATTTTGAAAATTAAATCCGATACTTCCAAAAATGATCCCGATATATTTTTATACTTACATTTAGTTATAAAAACTATATTTTTAGTTTACCTAGTGTTTTAAATTTATTTTGTATATAAATCGTTAAAGTTATATTATTACGACGTTTTTCTTAAAAACTACTCGGTAATTATTTTATCACTCAAATTTTACAAGGAATGTATTTTTACAATTTTTATAATATCATTATACTCTATTTTGATCTATTAAAAATTTACTTGTACCTAAAAGCTACCAAAACCTTACAAGTCATTATTATTTACACATTCACTTACACATTTTTACAAAGTATATGCATTATAAAAAAAAAAAAAAAATAATAATAATTGGGAAACCATATCCCCTACAATCCGGCCATGGGGGAGGGGTAATCAATTTGGGTAGACTTTTCTACATAATTAAATTTACATTCAATGTATATGTACTCCACTCATTCATTTGCAAGATACAAGTAGCCTAGATAAATTTTTTTTCTCTCTCTTTGTTCTCCATATACAAACCGGCCATAGAGGGTTTTCAAGGGGATCATCACAAAAAATTTCTCAAGCAAGTAATAACAATCTAGTTTACACTCTTGTTAAGGTTTTGAAATAAAAACCTAGGGTGTTTAGGTTTAATCCTTGGTTCTAATCACCTCATCATATCACTTGTAAGCATCTCATATCTATTTTCATTTTACATATTCATTTCATACTCATCTCATCATTTTTGAGCAAAAACATGCAAGACTTGTGTTGTTTATACCATTTTTACCTTTGATTTTTAGAGTTTAATATATATAGTCATCCTATAATTATTCCCTTGGTATACTTTGGTCTTGATGATGTTTAGGAACCCATGACACCCTAAGAAGGTGTATGGTAGGATTAGATTAGCTTTGGAGTTGATTTGAAGGGATTAAAATAGGTTTGGTACGAGAAAAACTATTTTCGATAAGTATAAAAAGTGTTCTGTCCTTGTTTTATTTTTCTGGAAAATCCGACAGTAGGCACGAATTTTTGGCCTTGATATTTAGAAAATATACTTTAAAACGAATCCGTGGCCGCTTGAACGGATAAAAACGGAGTTATAACGAAGAAGTTATGGATTTTACAAGTTTGACGACGAAATATATATTTTTCAGAAAATTCAGCAACCTATTTTTACTTTGTTCGAGTCAAAAACGAGTCCTAAGCTTTACAAATTATTTCGACTTATCAAAAATATATTAGTATACTTTGATACGAAGCTAAGGACGTATTATACGTAGAAAACGGATCTGAAACGACGAAGATATGCACGTTTTTATAAACTTGCCGTAACTATTAATTTCTGAAAAACTATATTATTTTTACGAGACAAGTGTTACGGTAACTAAAACGACCATATTGAGGGCTGTTTTTAACTATGATGTGGAACTTTTTGGAACGAAATGTCTTCTAATAAAATCAAGATCACCGAGCATATTTTTCAAAACAATTGACCGTTTGTATAGCGGAGTTTTAATAAATTATTTATGGATGTTTAAACTTGGCCGAAACTCATTTTTAACCAACATTTTAGACAAAACCACCATCTTTAACCCTTATTATCTTTATGTTCGAGACCTTTATGTCGAAAACTCCTGAACTGAAACTTTTAGATTTTGATACAAACTTTCCAAATCCGTCGAGTTCGTTTCCTAACGTGCAACGTACACCATTTTACGACTAGTTTTTCGAAGCCATTTTTGTCAATTTCATGAAATTTCCGACGACTTTATGTTACGACGAAAAGTGATAATTTCACTATAAATCATTACAAAACCATTGTAGGATGACATTTTGACGTAAATACTTGTAAAGTGATTTTTGAAGGGTCAAGACGTCAAAAGAGTATTTTTCGACGATAAGTAATATTTTTTTTCAAAACTCGCAAATGGTATAAATAACATACGAAATGCATGCATATCATAACATTGCAACTCATTACATATCATAACATTCATTCTAGGTCGCGGATAGTTTCCGAGTCTCACTTTCGTGCACTTCATTTTGTTAGCATATCCATCATACCAGGTGAGTTCATACCCCACCTTTACTCGTTTAAATTCTTACAAACTATTTGGGGGAGATACATGCTTAAATACTTGTTTCACTCTTGCGAATACTCAAACCATTTATACAATTGTGTTACAATATACTTCTTATACACTTCGGACATTATGTGTGGTTTATTGCGATATGTGCCTTAATGTGCTAAACTAGTTTTCAATTATGCATCAACATACAAACTTTAGCAACTGGTTAACTCCTGCGGGAGCCGGCGGAGAGGTATTGATAGTACTATCGGGCTGACGCCCCCACCCTTGGTCCATGATGACGTGACCTGGGGTGAATATAATCTGTTATTCAATGAAACATTACAAACAAGTTAGACTCGTCAAGAGGTTCAGTTGGCTGTGATTCTTTGCATTAAGTACATGTATATATCGTATGCACCTATGTCCTACTTACAAACAAGATTGATAATTCTATATTTTGGCAATGGGTTGTAAACACACAGGTTGCAAGTTTTGTATGGGCGGAACTTGGAACTGAGTGGATTTACAATGCCTTTGCTGCATAAACAATTTTTGAAAGGCTTTACATTTCATCACAAACTTATGAACTCACCAACCATTGTGTTGACACTTTTTAGCATGTTTATCTCAGGTCTTAAGGTGATAGCAATTCATGGAGCTTTTGGGTCGCATGGCATACATTGGAGTCTTGTGCTTTTAACAATTACCATTCGACATGTTTTGTAAACTATTTATGTATTATCAAACCTTGTGATTTCTTGTGGTGTAAACATTAACTTATTTATCGAATGGTAAACTTTTCAAAACGTCTCATTATAGAGGTCGTTTTCTGTATCCATACTTTGTGCTATGACGTTATACCCCAATGACACTATCGTTCCGCTGCGATATTTTGGGGGTGTGACAGATTGGTATCAGAGCCTTGGTTATAGAGAACTAGGTTGCATTTTAGTTCCTAGACTATAACCGCTTTCACGTCGATCCTTTCGTTTCCTATTGCCTTACTCACTTTTCGTGCGCATATGTTTTCTTAAGTATTCCTTCTAGAACCACCTCATTAGATAACGTAGTTTCCTTGTACCAATAGGGGAGTCCCAAAATCTAGTTGGGTCATCAAAGATATGAAGCTCAGTAATGAGCACTTATCTAACTTGATCTCGTGACAGTTCTTGTTTGATGAGATGCGAGATCGAGCTAAATAAGTGTTACTATAAAGCTGGATAGATTTGATGATTTTGCCCGAGGATGGGAGTTCTCTTGAGGATACTTTGGGAACTGCTGGCGACTAAACCTCATCGTGACCTTAGCACCTAACGGAATTTCCTATACACCAAGTGCGACTCTCCCTAGATACCTACCCTAAATCCCTCCTTCACTGTTTAGAATCGGATGATAGACTGGCTACCTATTTAAGTAACACCAATCGCCGAGACATGTATGCTTGGTGGTATGTACATGTGTGAAGTGAAGCAATTATAATTATGGTGGCCAACATAATTATAAATGCGTCACAACTCACGTGGACATATGCGACCACGCATACGTAGATCGGTGTGGACACCTTAGGAACCAATTTGTGGCGTGGTATTATGTTTGAGGACGTTAAGTATAGACACTGGGAATTCAATGGTTCTTTCCCTTGCAGAGATCATGGCACCAAAGAGGGTAACACGCAGTACTGGCCGAGGTGGTGCGGCACCAAGAGGTGGAATGACAGGTGGGCGTGGAGGTAGAGGAGGTGGTAGCGACATGGGTAACAATGACAACAACACTGGCGGAAACCCTGATTTTGCCGCCATCATCGCTCAACAACTTCAAATCTTACTTCCCACTATTGTTACACAAGTTGGAAATCATATGAATAACTCCGGAAACCACGAGAACGGGAACGGTACTGGCGACACCAACAATGTAGCTGGCAGCAACAACAACAACAACACCAACAACAACAACAACAGAATTGGATGCACATATAAGGAATTTTCGGCATGCAAACCTGTGGAGTTTGATGGTATAGGAGGTGCTTTAGCGTATACTCGATGGGTTGAGAAGACAGAGTCAGTAATCGACATCAGCAATTGTGCCACACATCAGAAGGTGAAGTATGCTGCTTGTTTGCTATCAGGGAAGGCATTGACATGGTGGAACACACAGCTACAGGCTAGGGGCAGAGAAGCAGCTATAGGCATGACATGGGACGAATTTAAGGAGTTATTGAAAGAGGAGTACTGCCCGGACAATGAAATGCAGAAACTAGAGGATGAATTTTATCACCACTCTATGATAGGGGCTGGTCACGCAGCCTACGCTGACCGATTTCATGAGTTAGCCAGACTAGTTCCTCATCTAGTTACCCCTGAGTCCAAGAGAATCTCGAGGTACATATATGGTCTTGTACCTGAAATCCGTGGAACCGTGAAAACAACTGAGCCATCTACAATACAAAGTGCGATACTGAGGGCAGGAACCCTGACAGACGAGATGGTTAGGAATGGTACTTTGAAGAGCAGTGATAAGAGGAAGGAAGCAAGTGGGTCGAATAAGCAGATAGACGTGGTAGCAGACAACAAAAGGGCAAGAGTTTTTGTGGCAACTGGTACTGAACAAAGAGAGTATGCGGGTACACATCCCAAATGTGCTAAATGTGCTTATCATCACCCGAAGACCAAGCCCTGCCGCTTGTGTACAAATTGCAATCGATACGGCCATTTAAAGGAGCAGTGTAAAAGGAATAATCAAAGGACTTGCTTTGAATGTAACAGCCCGAATCACTTCCGGAATAATTGTCCTCAGTTGAATAAGCCACCGATGCAAGCTCCTCTAGCTGTGGCAATTGAAGGAAATAACCCAAACCCTGTACTCAATATCAGTCCACCTCGAGGTCGAGCATTCTATATAGGGACCGAGGAAGCCCGCAATGCGTAACTGGTACGTTTTTCCTAGACCATTAAGTGATCCACCGTATTATTCAGATTTAGTGAGTCTCATTGAATAAGAAACCTAGACGTGTAAGTTTTGACATAAACACTTTGACCATACACTTGATTTCGGCGAAACCTAAGGGTAGAACTTTAAGTATCATCGATTGAATCGCGAGGACGCGATTCTTCTATCAGGGGAAGAATGTCACAATTCTCAAATTCCGGTCATTCCTCATACTCCATATTCATCATTTCATAACGGTTCATTCATGATTTTTGCATTTCACATTAAACGCGTAAATTTCATATTAAATAAACGTTATCGCGTGAGTTATTATTTTGAAAATTAAATCCGATACTTCCAAAAATGATCCCGATATATTTTTATACTTACATTTAGTTATAAAAACTATATTTTTAGTTTACCTAGTGTTTTAAATTTATTTTGTATATAAATCGTTAAAGTTATATTATTACGACGTTTTTCTTAAAAACTACTCGGTAATTATTTTATCACTCAAATTTTACAAGGAATGTATTTTTACAATTTTTATAATATCATTATACTCTATTTTGATCTATTAAAAATTTACTTGTACCTAAAAGCTACCAAAACCTTACAAGTCATTATTATTTACACATTTACTTACACATTTTTACAAAGTATATGCATTATAAAAAAAAAAAAAAAATAATAATAATTGGGAAACCATATCCCCTACAATCCGGCCATGGGGGAGGGGTAATCAATTTGGGTAGACTTTTCTACATAATTAAATTTACATTCAATGTATATGTACTCCACTCATTCATTTGCAAGATACAAGTAGCCTAGATAAATTTTTTTTCTCTCTCTTTGTTCTCCATATACAAACCGGCCATAGAGGGTTTTCAAGGGGATCATCACAAAAAATTTCTCAAGCAAGTAATAACAATCTAGTTTACACTCTTGTTTAGGTTTTGAAATAAAAACCTAGGGTGTTTAGGTTTAATCCTTGGTTCTAATCACCTCATCATATCACTTGTAAGCATCTCATATCTATTTTCATTTTACATATTCATTTCATACTCATCTCATCATTTTTGAGCAAAAACATGCAAGACTTGTGTTGTTTATACCATTTTTACCTTTGATTTTTAGAGTTTAATATATATAGTCATCCTATAATTATTCCCTTGGTATACTTTGGTCTTGATGATGTTTAGGAACCCATGACACCCTAAGAAGGTGTATGGTAGGATTAGATTAGCTTTGGAGTTGATTTGAAGGGATTAAAATATGTTTGGTACGAGAAAAACTATTTTCGATAAGTATAAAAAGTGTTCTGTCCTTGTTTTATTTTTCTGGAAAATCCGACAGTAGGCACGAATTTTTGGCCTTGATATTTAGAAAATATACTTTAAAACGAATCCGTGGCCGCTTGAACGGATAAAAACGGAGTTATAACGAAGAAGTTATGGATTTTACAAGTTTGACGACGAAATATATATTTTTCAGAAAATTCAGCAACCTATTTTTACTTTGTTCGAGTCAAAAACGAGTCCTAAGCTTTACAAATTATTTCGACTTATCAAAAATATATTAGTATACTTTGATACGAAGCTAAGGACGTATTATACGTAGAAAACGGATCTGAAACGACGAAGATATGCACGTTTTTATAAACTTGCCGTAACTATTAATTTCTGAAAAACTATATTATTTTTACGAGACAAGTGTTACGGTAACTAAAACGACCATATTGAGGGCTGTTTTTAACTATGATGTGGAACTTTTTGGAACGAAATGTCTTCTAATAAAATCAAGATCACCGAGCATATTTTTCAAAACAATTGACCGTTTGTATAGCGGAGTTTTAATAAATTATTTATGGATGTTTAAACTTGGCCGAAACTCATTTTTAACCAACATTTTAGACAAAACCACCATCTTTAACCCTTATTATCTTTATGTTCGAGACCTTTATGTCGAAAACTCCTGAACTGAAACTTTTAGATTTTGATACAAACTTTCCAAATCCGTCGAGTTCGTTTCCTAACGTGCAACGTACACCATTTTACGACTAGTTTTTCGAAGCCATTTTTGTCAATTTCATGAAATTTCCGACGACTTTATGTTACGACGAAAAGTGATAATTTCACTATAAATCATTACAAAACCATTGTAGGATGACATTTTGACGTAAATACTTTTAAAGTGATTTTTGAAGGGTCAAGACGTCAAAAGAGTATTTTTCGACGATAAGTAATATTTTTTTTCAAAACTCGCAAATGGTATAAATAACATACGAAATGCATGCATATCATAACATTGCAACTCATTACATATCATAACATTCATTCTAGGTTGCGGATAGTTTTCGAGTCTCACTTTCGTGCACTTCATTTTGTTAGCATATCCATCATACCAGGTGAGTTCATACCCCACCTTTACTCGTTTAAATTCTTACAAACTATTTGGGGGAGATACATGCTTAAATACTTGTTTCACTCTTGCGAATACTCAAACCATTTATACAATTGTGTTACAATATACTTCTTATACACTTCGGACATTATGTGTGGTTTATTGCGATATGTGCCTTAATGTGCTAAACTAGTTTTCAATTATGCATCAACATACAAACTTTAGCAACTGGTTAACTCCTGCGGGAGCCGGCGGAGAGGTATTGATAGTACTATCGGGCTGACGCCCCCACCCTTGGTCCATGATGACGTGACCTGGGGTGAATATAATCTGTTATTCAATGAAACATTACAAACAAGTTAGACTCGTCAAGAGGTTCAGTTGGCTGTGATTCTTTGCATTAAGTACATGTATATATCGTATGCACCTATGTCCTACTTACAAACAAGATTGACAATTCTATATTTTGGCAATGGGTTGTAAACACACAGGTTGCAAGTTTTGTATGGGCGGAACTTGGAACTGAGTGGATTTACAATGCCTTTGCTGCATAAACAATTTTTGAAAGGCTTTACATTTCATCACAAACTTATGAACTCACCAACCATTGTGTTGACACTTTTTAGCATGTTTATCTCAGGTCTTAAGGTGATAGCAATTCATGGAGCTTTTGGGTCGCATGGCATACATTGGAGTCTTGTGCTTTTAACAATTACCATTCGACATGTTTTGTAAACTCTTTATGTATTATCAAACCTTGTGATTTCTTGTGGTGTAAACATTAACTTATTTATCGAATGGTAAACTTTTCAAAACGTCTCATTATAGAGGTCGTTTTCTGTATCCATACTTTGTGCTATGACGTTATACCCCAATGACACTATCGTTCCGCTGCGATATTTTGGGGGTGTGACACTGTCCTCAAATTCTTTCGGTTGTAATTCAGCCTTTGATGTTACTTCAGTTGATAGAGAACTTTGATTTGAATACAACTTCGATAATTTAGAAAGGGCAAAAAAAAGTATAAGAATTAAACCAGCACCAAAAAAACAAAGAAACCAATAAAAGTTTATGAAAACTGAGATATCATACACGATACTGAAAAAGATAGTTCTGTTTACTTTTAAGTTCTAATGATAGTTGCAGAAACCATTTCTAGCAGTAAATATCTTTCCTAGGATATTTCAAAATGGATTTACATTATAGACCACTATATCTAATATTCCAATCTTATGTGAACAAATACATGTCAAATGGTATGATCACAACACTAGTGTAAGAAGGGCAAAGGAGTCGATTCACTTTCTTATTTAGCTGAAAAAATAGGATCGATGGGTAAAAAGTGGTCAAACCATGCCCATGACTAATACTTGTTTTCATGAGGTGACATACATGATAAAGATATATGTTATTCTACTCTAAACAACTGATACTCAAGTTCACTATTTTCCAATACTTGCCATTCATCATTTGATTCTGAAATCAGAAGGTCATCATTCAAATCTTTAATGCCAAAAGGTCAAAAGTAGACTTTAATGTCAAAACTGAAGGCGTGGTGGTTATCAAAACATGGATTCTTAATGATTCTACAAATATTTTCATAATCAAGCGAAGATATGACTGAAACCATGGAAGCCAAACTGAAACCAAAACAAAGAACAAAGATATGACTGAAATCATCATAAGTCAATGCATGGAAATTTGTTTTAAAATATACCTTTCAATGTATCACATTGCAGATGTCATTTTTAACGTATGCCAAAGTTTAGAACTATACCTTTCCTAGTAAAACACAGCAATTGTTGATCAAATATCGACTGGGAGCGTTATTCGTTGCATCTATAACAATGTCGTATCTAGAAAATTAACAGTCATGGAATTCATAAGACAGATATGCCAGGGGAAATTAATATAACTATGACAAAAGATTAATAAAAGTATCTGTTAGGTCACCATAATGTAACACAAGCATCAATATGTAAGAAATAGATAAGAGATAGAGCGGATGAACACACAATACACACACACATATGATATGGAAAAGGTTATGCATAGGAGAATGTATTAAGTGAACAACCAACCTTCAAATGAAGGTTTACAAGACTATTTATAGGGGAAGGGACTAGGGCAACACTACAAGTCCCTTTCCTTCCTTATTGGATTTGGGCCAAGGCTTATGGGCTATCTACATAAGTCTTGCCTTTAATACAAACATAAAAGCCTAATTAAGCAACCTATTACATATTGATTACAAACACTTGAAATATAGTTTAGGAGTGATTCCAACAATCTCCCCCTAAGTGTTGGTAATTAATGACTTAAGTAATCATGAAACGTTGTTGGTGCTGATGTAATAGTTGCTTTGACGTCTTCTGACATTATTCTTTCTTGTGAGAAGAAGTGCCTTGATTCTAACAATCTCCCCAGTGTGAGGATCTTGTTTTTCTTTGACTTTTTTAGCTTTGACGTCTTGATATATCTTTGTTCTTTGTTCTGGTGTGGATATGGTGATGTTATGTTGTGGTAATCTACATCAGGTCCGCTTTGTTGCTCAGGTGTCTCCACATCCTTCTCCAACATGCTCACACGCTCTTTGACGTTGGGTTTCAGTATTGATGTAGTTCTCTTTAGTCTTTCATCTTTCTAGATTCTTTGACTATGACGAAGAATCATTCTGACTTTTGTGTTGCCTTTCGAGAGAACTTCAATTTATGTTTTTGTTGGTATGAGCATGTAGAGAATCTGCACGATCATCTCCCAGGAGCATCCATAAGAAGAAAACATAAGAGTTGGTTAGTGATAAACACCAATCGATCATTGTGGTCGTTTCTTAAAGAGTTGACCACTACGATTGTTCTTCTGATGAATGTCTTGATTCCATTCACCTTGGTCGGGCGAATCAGCCATCCGAATCCCATAAGGGATAGTTGGCATTACATTGAAAAAGTTCAAGTAATGACCCACATTTTCAAGGACTCGATTCTTGAAAGGAATCTCCTTAGCGGGATTTCCAGCACTTACAAGTTCGAACTTCGAGCGTGTTAACAGCATAGTGTGAAAACACATATCTAATTCTAGCAAAGGCTGTTCCTGAACTGGAATCCCTCAAGTAGGATAACACGATGTACCGAAGTACACCTATAGTTCAGGTGAGTCGCTAAGGTACACCCCACGACTATAGACCGTTTGAGACAACACTAAGCGTAACCCACAAGGAGTTATCGAAGTGACCTGCTGTCAGGGCTGTTTGATGTTGACCCTGGCAGGAGTTTCCATTCAATCACTGAGGATCACAGTTGTAAACCCCTCATAAATGTTCTCGACAGATTGCTAAAATCTGCGTAGGACTCTAGAATGGTATCACTTACGTCCTTATTATTGAACAACAAGTGATGAAATGTCAAGTGTTCCTAAGAGATCTTTCGATGAATCTCGTGGCTCTAGACTCAATAGTGCACTTTGGTTTTCCTAAGCGGAGATTAGGGAGAGGGTCTCCTTCTTCAATACCAGCAATCTCTAAGAGAAAGCCGATAGTTTACGTAGGGTTCCCTGTGAGAATGAAACAAGCTTCTGTTGAGAGAAACTTGAGTGGCTAAGAAGGTTTAGTGCATGCGTCACTAGGTTCATGACGACTTTGATCTTCAATACCGGTGTCATCTAGTGACAGCCAATAGCATATGTATTGAACCCGGTGTCTGCCCTAAGTTGAATAATTTGGAAGGCTATTTCTTTTCACCCTTTTCTTTACTTTTCTTTTTAATTCTTCAACTCCTTCTTTATCCGGTTCTCATTTTCTCCTTTTTATTTTGTTACCTAAGGACTTCTAACTTCTAGCTATTGGTGGTGTCCTTGGGTAGATCCCTCCAGCTCTGGCGGATCATAGGATGGTTATTCCTAACCTTAATCACCTTATAACTCCATGACTAACCTATGTTGCCATAAAACCATTTTCTTGAAAATCTCTCAAAGTGTTTATGAGAAAAAAAACATTTTGTAACACTGTGAGAGTTTTATCATTTGCAGAAATACTCCCCCTCCACACGTGCTTAAGTGTTTTGACAGAAATCTGCACGGTGAGAGAAGAGCGCGCACTGTGGAATTGATCAATTCAAGATAGACAATTCCCCGCAAGACACGGTTATATTGCATAGTTAAAGAGTTACATTGTCATCTTTTAGGTGACAACTGGCTCTAATAACTACCTTGAAGGTGTGGACAAACCTCGAAAGGTTGTCAAACCCGTCAAAGTTCATGTCTATCAAGAGCTTCTCGAATAGGTACAATCTACTTGAATAAGTCTTGAAAGACAAGTCTTTTCGATGTATGACAGTTCAGATCTCGTCAATTCATTGGTTAAGTCTGAGCATGAAGATTCAATCACAAGTTTCACAACATATTTGTATCACACAATTTTTCTCCCCCTAAAAAATGGCATATATATATTATTTATGATGAAATTTTGATATCAAATATGACCATTCTGAGTTTTGTGGGAAGATTTCCACGAAGAACATTTGTGAACAAAGATTTTAGCAAGTACTTCCCCTCAAAAAGTAATATCAACTTTTGAGTTTTTGAAAAACATAAGGGGAAGTACTTGTTCTTTTGAGCAAAACTTTAAAAAATGAATATTTTGATAAGTTTTACTCAAAATTAAGAAGCTTTCGCTCCTTTTATAGGATTGTGGCACTAAAGCGTACCACATGGTCCTTTCATTACAAGTACGGGTTGTACATTGTTATGTGTGCACAAGCCATGATGAATAAATCAAACAAACAAAATCACAATCAAGAGAGTTAAGAGAGTACCCAATGATTATAGACGATCAACTACTTTCGGAGGACGTTGGTAAGTAAGAATCGGAAAGTTTGGTCTTCCTCCCACATAGCTCTCCAACCGTTGCAACTGATCCCAATGACTCAACCTTTCATCAATCCTAGTGATAAAGCAACGAACATCCTTGCGATCCTTTGGAATTCCATCTCTTCGTCTAAATTTTACCGAACTCAATGTCCTTCAATCGATATGCCAATCCATCTCAAACCATCTCCAGGGTGGTGTCATAGATCTTTGTGAATTTCATCGAAAGCCATGAAGCAAGTATGATGATTTTCATTTTGGTAGACAAACCCAAACTTTGGTTTATGAATGATTTTGTACTGAGGTTCTTGATTGATTCCGTTGAAGTGTAGAATTTTGGTAAGATTCGAGCCCGAGGTGGAGATCTTCAACACGCTCTTTGATTTGATGCGTATGAAAACAAGGAGTGCAGTAATGTACTTGATCTGACTCTCGGTTGAGGTTCAGGTTGGGGCTCAGGTATGTCATGATCCTCACCACCAGTGTATGTAGAGTGATTACCGGTTTTCTCCATTGGTGGTGTGGTTTCTGAAACCCTTGGTTGATCAGATGGTGGTGGATGTGTAGCTTGTTGTGTAGTGGTGAAAACCTGCTTAACCATTTGTCGAATCATTGGATGGAGTTTCCTTCTTAACAGATTTTGTTGTTGACTTAGTTATTTCTTTTGTTGATGGAGGTGATGATTGAGATGATGATTTGGGTTTGGTGGAAGTGTCAAAAGGTGGTTCAGAAGATTGTTGAGGTATGTGTGTTGGATTGTCAACTATGTAGTTGTCTAATTCCTTTTTTAACTTTTCCTCTTCAGCTCTAGCAGCTTCTTCAGCCTCTTTTCGCATCATTTCATCTTCAGCCACCAAAGTATCATCATCAGTGACTCTTTCATCCTTATCATGACCGTAATCTCCTTCGTCATATATTTCCACATCTTCACCATGCTTTTCTTCTTGCGGTTGTTTTAGTTGTTGTTGTGGTTGCTTCATTTCAACAGTTGTAGTGACAGTGACACCCTGATCCTTACTGGGTTGATTAACCGGAACGGATGGGGTAAGAGTTGTTTGCAATGGATCTTCCATAAACGGAGGACTACTGCTTGATCCCCCTGCCCCACCGGGTTGATTAACCAGAAAGGTTGAAGCATGGTATTCCATCTTTTTCTGCTTTAATGTCTTACGAAATTGTATTTCCTCATCCATTGAATCATACTCATCATCAGGATGACTTTGTGAGCATGAATTTGAATGGATGTTGCAGAAGGATGTCCACAGCAATTCTGCAAGATGATTCAGAGCATATGAAGTTGTTAAAGACGACACGGAGATTGTTCTTTCCAATTGTTTTGTCGTATCCAGCTGGGAATGTGTTTGCCATCGAGAGCTCAGCTGGGGCACTGATGTTTGCTTGATTTGCAGCCATTTTGTGATCTGAAAGACATTAGACAAAAAGACAGACATATGGAAACACAATGTGTTTGTTTTAGTCTGATTTATTATCTAATTCCTTGTTTGATGGTAACATGTTTATGTTAGTTACAAGTCCTAAGTCACATTTGTCTAATTATTTGAAGTTGATGTGATAAGTTACGTGAACGTGTTAATTTTGAAATTTCAAAGTCTAATTTTTCAATTAACACACAACATATTAGCTTATGTGAGCTTATATGAAACATCAGGTATTTGTGACTTATGCGTAACATTTAACACGTAATATATGCGTAACACGCCAAAATGTAGTGAACAGTGGGTTATGTGTAACAAGGATCCTTATGCGTAAGAAAGGAGCTTATGCGTAGTAGTAAGCTAAAGCGTAAGACCAAGCTTATGCATAAGAGTTTTGATAAGGTTTTAAAATGTACCTTTTCGAGGGGTCGTTTAAGCCCTTATTTGATCACTTTTGTATCCGTTATTACTTAATATCGTTCCTTTTCACGTTTTAGGTATCTTGAAGGCAAAATACCGGAATGACACTTATTCGGACGAAAAGGCGTGAATATACGAAGAAAATTGCCAAAGTCAAGAATCGAGACACTCAGGCTGCTGGAACTTAAAGGGACGGCGTCAGGAACTATTAAAGACGCCGTCAGACAAGTTTTGTGACGACTCAGTAGCCAAATTGCTCATTTACAAGTGACGGCTTCAGGTTTTAAAAGAGTAGGGCGTCGAAACTCAGACGGCCTAGATTTGATCCAGACGACGTCAGAGACTGAAGGGGACGGCGTCACAAGCATAAGGTGACGTCGTCGCAAGACTAACGTGGCCAAGACGAAAGCCTAATAACGGCGACCCGACGGCGTCACAAATTAAAGGGTGACGCCGTCGCATTTGTAATCTTATATATAGAATCCGAATTTTTCAGTTTTCAGTGTGTAGTCTTTTGGAGTAAAAACCTAAACCGAACCAAGGCTGTCTTGTATAGTATTTTAGGGTTCCATACCCTATCTTACATCAAGATAAGTGTTTTACTTCATTAATTTATTTATGTCTTCATTCGATTGTGTGTATGCTTGCATGTTCCCCATATCCTAATTTACTTGTGTGTTTGCTTAGGTAATATGAAACTTAATTATTGAATATTGATTGGTTGTCTCTTATCTTAATTGTGATTGACCTAGTATTGCGATAGGTCATTCGTTGTGTTTGTAATGCTTGATTAATCTTTAATGAACCTTAGTTTATAATCGCCTAGAGTAATTGTAGGCTAGTCATCCAAAGAATACCTTAGAGTTAAAGTTTATAAATCCTAGAGATTTTGTAGTCATTAACCTTTGGTAGCTTCAAAGAGTTAGGGATAAACGCATACCCTACGACCTTAGAGACACAATGCAATCAAGAATAAGGACGTGACAATTCAACCATCAATAGGAGATAACTAGGGAGTAATAAAGCCTAAGCAAATACATTTTTTACTATCAAACGAGCACACAACAATAGACATACACTACCCTCACCTTAGTTTAGATAACTAGATAAGTCGAAGTAATCGGTAGAAATACCACCCCCCCCAAATCCAAACCCCGAGATTCGTACTTCTCTATTTCCTAAAAAACATAAAAAGATAAAAAATAATCTTCCTCAACCCCAACCTTAGCGTAGTAACTTCTCACTAGCATTCCTATTCCCCTAGAGAACGATATCAATTCCCGTGGCTTACCCTAATACTACACTACAACGATTAGGTTCACTGCCTAGGGTGTTGAAAAACTTGCTCGACGAAAAGCAAGTTCCTTTGACCCCGAACGACGCGTGTAGCGTTATCAAGTTTTTGTCGCCGCTGCCGGGGAATAGAATAGCTAGTTAGGAGTCCACCTCGTTTAGGTTTCCTTGCTTGATTCCTATCAAGTAAGCTTATTTTTTTTTCCCATTTTTAGCTTCCTCGTAGTCTATCCCCCTTCTTCGTGACCTTTGTTACCACTTTTCATCATGGAAGGTGATAACCAACCACCACTCATCAACCCACCACCAAATGATCCGCCAAGAGGCCGTACTCTTGGTGAATACTTGAGACCAAGCCACCTAGGCTATAGGAACACCATTGAGCTTCCCAACCAAGCCCAAACTACGGCCCTGCGATCCGACACCATCCGTTTGGTGCAAAATGGATGTGCATTCCATGGACTTCGTTCCGAAGATCCTAATCAGCATCTTAAGGATTTCCTTAAAATTGTCGATTCCATCGACCTCGATGCTACTACTCGGGAGACCACGCGTATGCGTCTCTTCAAATTCTCTCTACGGGACCAAGCTAGTAATTGGCTTGAGCGACTTCCCACCGGCTCCATCTCAAGTTGGGATGATCTCACCTCTTGCTTCCTTGCTCAATTTTTCCCACAGGGTAGAACTACTAAACTTAGACGAGACATCTTGACATTTCAACAACTTCAAGGCGAATCTCTCTACAAAGCATGGACTCGATTCAAGGACTTACTCCATAAAGTCCCTCATCATGGTATTGATCTTTGGCTTCAAATCCAAATCTTCTATGACCATACCGATTTCATCACAAGGCGATCCATTGATCAAGCCGCCGGTGGAAGGCTTAGCGACTTTAGCGCAGAGGAATCTTGGGATATTATAGAAGAGCTTGCCGATCGAAGCTACGAAGATTGGAATGAATCCCCTGAAACCCCCATTAAAGTGGTTAATGCCATATCAATTCCTCTTGAATCTTCCAACGTCACCGAAGAGCAAATGAGTGCTCTTAAGAGAAGGATTGATTATCTAATTGAAAGTCATAAGAGAGCCCCAGTACGAATCCCTCGGGAAATAGTCAATTCCGCCAATTAAACCAACCACCCAACACCTTTCTCCGAATCCCCAAGTCGTGAGCAAAATATTAATTCTGAACGGCGCTTCCGTTCTACTTCCCAATACCACTCTCACCAACCTTTAAGGAACAAATGAGGGAGTACATGGCAGCTCATACGGAGAGATTAGCAAAATTTGAAGAGGAGGTTTATAGGCAAAGAGAGGAAATGCAGGTAAAGATGACGGAAATGATGAACTTGGTAAAAGAATATACCAAGACAAAAGTTCCCAAAAAGGTACTAGTAAGAAGCAATGATTATCCTCCCACTTCGTTTGTTAACGTCATTTCCATTATGCCTGAGGATGGAAAGGTTGAGGAGAAGAAAACCGAGAAAAGCAAGGGGGAGGAGGCTGAAACTTATAATGAGCCCGAGACCATTGAGTACTACCTTAAGCACGAAATTAACAAAAAAACCATTGTTACCCAAGTGAACAACTTTAGGTACAATGAGGTTCTTAGGGAAGCCCTTGAAGGAAAAATAACAAAAGAAGAGTATGACACCATGCCTATGGGACCTCTGTATGAGCTGGTTCTAAAAAAACTAGTAACCAAAAGCGAGACACCACGGGGAACTTCGTGATACCGTGTAGCATAGGTGACATTGATAATATAAATGCCTTAGCTGATCAAGGGTCTGATCTAAACATAATGCCATTATCAATCTATAATAAGTTGACTAGGGAAAAGCCAGCCAAGACCGATCTTAGACTTTCCTTAGCAAATCACACCTATGTCTACCCCATTGGAATCGCAGTGGATGTTTTAACAGAGGTGGCTAATATTGTCTATCTGGTGGACTTCGTGATCATAGACATTGAGGAAGATAGAAACATGCCACTCATTCTTGGGACACCTTTTCTGGCCACTGCCAAGGAAACCATCAAATGCGGGGAGGGCATCATGATACTTAAAACCGGCAAAGGGTACGCTAGGATACCCATTGTTCCAAGGTATCCTCTTAAGATCATGGAGAAGATTACGGATGAGAATCCACGAGTCCCTAACAATGTTGTTAAGAAGAAAATGAACGATTGGGAAAAATGACTTAGAGATTTCATGGTTCAAGGACTACATGAAACATTGTGGAAGCGCGATAAAAAGTTAGGAAATAATCCCACTTCAATACCACAAACACAAAAGAACCCTAACGAATTTTTAAAGGGAGAGAAAGTACTCTTATACAAATCACGAATAAGAGCATTGCGAGGTAGAAACAAACCAAGATGGTTTGGGCCTTATACGGTGAAGGAAACTAATCTAAAGGATAAAACCGTTACCATAATAGACGACGTTGGCAAGGAATCCACGGTAAGCATACAACGTCTATGTCCTTTTGATGAAGGAAGACCAAAAAAAGAAGGTGACGGTAATGAAGTCACGTAGGGGCACGACTTCGAGTCTAGCTACAAGACTCATAAATAAAGAAAAGAGCTTCGTGGGAGGCAACCCATGCTTAATTGTTTGCATGTTTGTGTCATATATCTTTTATTTATTGTTTATTCTCATGTTTAAATTTGTAAAAATGCTTTATTTTGTCTTTAACATCGTCTTAATTACATATAAAGTTATTTTACATAAAGGATAAGTGTAGGGAGGATTACACACGTTTTCAAAAGAAACGTAAACATGAGAATTTCAATTAATTAAAAGATATACATGTGTGTTTGTTCGAGTCAAATGCTTGTATCGAGTCATAATGGATGTTTTGCAGGAAATTTTTCCAGATTCTAAAGATGTAAATTTTTCATAATTTTTTCCAGAAAACCGTAGACCAGTTTCTGTCGGGATAACCTGACGGCGTCAGGATCGCAACCTGACGGCGTTAGGAAGGAGCAGAAACGACTGATTACTTTTTCTCGTTTTCTGAGCTAATTATAAATTTTTGGAATTTTCCAGGTCTTAATTTTCCAGAAAATCTGTAAACATCCATTCCACAAGCATTATATCCTAGTTTAGTAGAGTCTTATATATATTATTACCGCCGATTTTACGTGAAGGTTTCTTTTGTTTTCTTCAAGTGTGCAGGTTTAATTTACCAAGAAGAAGATACAAAAGATGAGAAGGAGCTTTTCACGCAAACGTTTTTCTTGAAGAAAGATGTAACCACCACTTTACACTGGTCCTACCGAGCTAATCAGGGGAGTATTAGTTTCTTTTGTCTTTTATTACCTTCCATTATATAACTTTTATACTTTCGGGGAACATTGGGGACAATGTTCAGTTTAAGTGCAGGGAGGGATAATAAAACAGGAACTTTGAAACTATGCTTATCCTTGATTATTTGCTTTGTCCAATTGCATTTGTGTAATAAACCATGAGAAATATCGGTTAGGGTAATTTTGGCACCAAATTTAATTTTTTTTATGACATATAGGAGCGGGCCATTAGTTTTAATAAAGCGTCTCTTGGATAGGAAGTTATATGACTAGCACAAAAACCCTTTACCACTTAAATTCCACCCAAAATGTGAGGATCACCCTTAGATTTGTAGGAATTAAAGCATTCATCTTTAATGCTTAGAGTGTGAACCGGTATTATAATAGATTCTAGAACTTGTTTTGTGATACATCCCGAGATCGCTAGTAAGACTACACTTGTGTAGTTAGTAATAACTAAATGATAAGAGGCATTAGGATAACCCTTGTTTGATACCCGTAATATAATTACTTCTTCCACATCAGTTGAGTAATTCCCCCAGACCTTTGCGTTGTACTCATCTTTAATACACGATACCCCTAGTTAACCCCTCAGAGCCTATCCTTCTCGCGGTTCTCGTGATGTTTCGGTTTTCCAGAATATCAATGAAGAGTATTGTTTACAATCCACCCCCAAATGTACACCCAAATCGCCTTAGCCTACCTTGTATGCACTCCCTTTTAGTGCATTATTGTTATCACACTAAACCCTTAGTTCAATTATCTTGTTGCTTGCATACGTTGCTAAGTCGAGTCATATCCTTTGTACACTGTTTTGGGACGATTGGGACTCATGGGAAAAGTTAAATTTTATGAAATGATGGGAAGGAAACATTAAATTCAAATTCCCTTTATTTGCGTAATAATGTGCTCCAATAATAAATTCAATTCGGGTCAAATTAATGTTAGAATAATAAAAACTCAAGTGTAGGGATGTGCCTATAAATCCCTATCATTTTGATGTTATCGTAGAGGATGGCAGAGTAAAAGTGTATGAAAAAAAAAATCGAAAAAAAAGAAAAAGAGAAAAAGAAAAAAAAATAGAGTGTAAAAAAAAAGAAGAAAAACATACGGGCTACCATCCTACATCTATCTTTAAATTTATGTTTGTTTATTTCAGTTATCTAGAGTTTAGAGTGTCGAGTCTTGGCTTAGGAACGCCATTCTTCACATGCTTGTAACATAAAGATTTTTGACTTGCCACCACTAAATAGCCTATCCCACCAAACCCTTTGTTTCCCTACCGTAAGCCTATCATTACAACCCTTTAAAAGACCTCTTGGATAGTCTTTCCTAGGTACTTACGCAAAAGCGATGGAGGTTTGATCTAGTCTCAAGCCTATGGTAATCTATGTACTAGGACCGGTTAATGAGTGTTTATCTTGCATTTCCAACTTGTTATATTTCATATACACCCGAGCGATGTGAGTATCCAAACACCCCATGTGAGGTGCTAGTATGTAATTTCCGTGCTTGTTATGACTTTTGCGGGGCTTATATGTGTTGTGATTCGTTCTAAACTAATGCTTCATGACCTATAACTTATAAATTGATTGGCCAAAAGCACATTTGCTTGAGGACAAGCAAATACCAAGTGTAGGGATATTTGATAAGGTTTTAAAATGTACCTTTTTGAGGGGTCGTTTAAGCCCTTATTTGATCACTTTTGTATCCGTTATTACTTAATATCGTTCCTTTTCACTTTTTAGGTATCTTGAAGGCAAAATGCTGGAATGACACTTATTCGGACGAAAAGGCGTGAATATACAAAGAAAATGGCCAAAGTCAAGAATCGAGACACTCAGGCTGCTAGAACTTAAGGGGACGGTGTCAGGAACTACAAGTGATGGTGTCAGGAACTATTAAAGACGCCGTCAGACAAGTTTTGTGACGACTCAGTAGCCAAATTGCTCATTTACAAGTGACGGCTTCAGGTTTTAAAAGAGTAGGGCGTCGCAACTCAGACGACCTAGATTTGATCCAGACGACGTCAGAGACTGAAGGGGATGGCGTCACAAGCATAAGGTGACGCCGTCGCAAGACTAACGTGGCCAAGACGAAACCCTAATAACGGCGACCCGACGGCGTCACAAATTAAAGGGTGATGCCGTCGCATTTGTAATCTTATATATAGAATCCGAATTTTTCAGTTTTCAGTGTGTAGTCTTTTGGAGTAAAAACCTAAAGCGAACCAAGGCTGTTTTGTACAGTATTTTAGGGTTCCATACCCTATCTTACATCAAGATAAGTGTTTTACTTCATTAAATTAATTATGTCTTCCTTTGATTGTGTGTATGCTTGCATGTTCTCCATGTCCGGCTAATTTACTTGTGTGTTTGCTTAGGTAATATGAAACCTAGTATTGCGATAGGTCATTCGTTGTTTTTGTAATGCTTGATTAATCTTTGATGAACCTTAGTTTATAATCGCCTAGAGTAATTGTAGGCTAGTCATCCAAAGAATACCTTAGAGTTAAAGTTTATAAATCCTAGAGATTTTGTAGTCATTAACCTTTGGTAGCTTCAAAGAGTTAAGGATAAACGCATACCCTACGACCTTAGAGACACAACGCAATTAAGAATAAGGACGTGACAATTCAACCATCAATAGGAGATAACTAGGGAGTAATAAAGCCTAAGCAAATACATTTTTAACTATCATACGAGCATAAAACAATAGACATAGACTACCCTCACCTTAGTTTAGATAATTAGATAAGTAGAAGTAATCGGTAGAAATACCAACCCCCCAAATCCAAACCCCGAGATTCGTACTTCTCTATTTCCTAAAAAACATAAAAAGATAAAAAAATAATCTTCCTCAACCCCAACCTTAGCGTAGTAACTTCTCACTAGCATTCCTATTCCCCTAGAGAACGATATCAATTCTCGTGGCTTACCCTAATACTACACTACAACGATTAGGTTCACTGCCTAGGGTGTTGAAAAACTTGCTCGACAAAAAGGAAGTTCCTTTGACCCCGAACGACGCGTGTAGCGTTATCAAGTTTCTTATGCGTAAGACAAGTTCAAAGGCTTTAGGCTTACACGTAGGAATAAGCTAGATGTTACGCGTAAAGTTTACTCGTAAGAGTAAAGCTTATGCGTAGCAAGCCTTGTTTACGAATATCTTTCCAAGATACGCGTAATCCACTGTAGACCTCTTATGCGTCAGAGTTACGCACAAGATTTCTCTAAGGCGTTACCTTTACGCATAAAAGTATTCTTTAAGCGTAACGGTTTGAACACCTGAAGATTCTGCCATTACAAATAATTAACCTAAAAACCGAAAACTTAAATTCTTACAGTTTAGATGTTTCTGGGCTAATTTAAAGGTTCAAAACATGCATGTATACTTATTCTAACACTTTTTTGACCACCTAATAACATATCAGATAATAGAAAAACCCTAATGAGTGCAAGAACCCTAGAATTCAAATTAATAAAATTTAAGATTTTGGATGGTTTTGGATGATTGAAACAAGTTTAATAGACACTAAGAAAGGTTTTAACATAACTCATTTCAATCCAAACACTTTTATGCATAAACACCAAATTCGTTCGAGTGAACAATTTTCCAAAATCAGTTTAAAGAGTTTTAACCGTTGGATTTGAAAGATTTTTGAAATCCTTGTTTAGAATCTTGATCAAAACAATTTAGAACTTACAGATTATGAACAGCTTGAACAGATTTTGAAGATTTAATTTGGGCCATTTGATATTGGTGGTTTAGGAGTAAATGCACACGAAGTGGTGCATTGAATGTGTTAGGTGAATGATTTTGTTAATTAATTTGCCAAGTTGACACATTCAGTCCCTCAACCTCAAAGAGGTTCCAACCAAGATCCTTTAACTTCCGTTTAGGTTAGACAAAACACTTGTAAGGCAAGAAACTTAACGATACTCCCCCTCGACTTTTGAAATAATGAATTTTGAAAACATTTGAGTCCGAGGAGAGTATTTGACAAGAAACGTATCCACCATTTTAGAAGAAACAACATATTTTTGGAAACATGCAAGTACAAGGTTTTATGAAACTGAAAAATATTTACTTTCTCCCCCTCAACACTTGTTCGAGAAAATTGTGAAAAGTTTGATAGAACACAGTGTTGACGGAAGATTTGTTTTGCGATGTTTGAAAGAAATTTAGATAGAAGAATATTTTTGGATTTTATCAGATTTTATATTTTTTATTTTGTTTTTGAAAATTTATTTACAAAAGAGGTTTCGGTGTTTGACTGTTTTCAAGAATGTGTTAAAAGTTCATCCAGTTCTTCTGGATTCAAACACCTCATACCAATCCGGTGGATCAAATCATTAAACCTAGCAGGAGCCAGGGCTTTGGTGAGAAGATCCGCTAGTTGGTGTTCAGTACCAACAAAGTATAATTCAACAGTACCCTTTTCCAAATGCTCTTTGATGAAATGATATCGAAGATCGATATGCTTTGACTTCGAGGAGAGTTGCACGAGATTACAATGGCACTCCGATTGTCGCAATACATCAGAATTCTATCAAATACATAACCATAATCTTTGAGTTGTGTTCTCATCCAGATGACTTGAGCACAACACGCAGACATGGCTACATATTCAGCTTCAATCGATGAGAGCGATGTACAATCCTGCTTCTTCGATTGCCATGACACCAATTTATCCCCAAGGAATTGTAGAGTACCTGAAGTACTTTTCCGTGAATCTAAGCAACCTGCGTGATCAGCGTCTAAAAAAGCTATTAGTTCAAAACCAGAATCCTTCGGATACCAGATCCCTAAGTTAATGGTTCCCTTGATGTATCAGAGGATTCTTTTAGCCTCAGAGAGGTGTTTCTCAGTAGGTCGCGACTGATAACGGGAGCAAAGATAAACTGCAAATACTATGTCAGGTCTACTGGCTTTTAGATACATGAGTGACCCAATAATACTTCGGTATTTGGTAGGGTCAACCAATTTCCCATGCAAATCAGCATCCAGTTTGTTGCTATATGCCATTGGAGTGGCATAGGTGTCACAACTTGTCATTCCATGTTTGTTTAAAAATTCAAGAGCATATTTGGATTGATTTAGTAAAATACCACGGGGTGATTGATGAACTTGCAGTCCTAGAAAGAATGTAAGTTCACCCATCATGGACATTTCAAAATGTTTTTTCATAAGTTTTGAAAAAGCGTTTGAGTACTTTAGATGTGTTGACCCAAAAATGATGTCATACACATAAATTTAAACGATTAAAATGTGTTCCCCGTGATATTGTATAAACAGTGTTGGGTCGACTGATCCTTTGACAAAATTATGAGATATGAGAAAGGATGACAATTTATCATACCACGCCCGGGGAGCTTGTTTGAGACCGTAGAGAGCCTTGTTCAGTTTCTAGACGTGATTAGGGAACTATGGATCAACAAATCCTTCTGGCTGACTAACATAGACTGTTTCCTTTAGTTTACCATTCAGAAAAGCAGTTTTGACATCCATATGAAAAACCGTGATGTTCATATGAGCCGCGAATACCAGAAAGATCCTTACAGCCTCAAGTCTAGCAACTGGTGCGAATGATTCCTCGTAGTCAATCCCCTCTTCTTGTCTATAACCTTAGCCACCAGACGTGACTTATTTCTAATAACCGTACCTTCAGCATCCAACTTGTTTTTCCAAATCCATTTTAGACCAATAACATAGAGCCCTGTTAGTTTTGCAACTAATTCCCATACTTCAAGACGTTTAAACTGATTAAGTTCTTCTTGCATGGATTCGATCCATTTGTCATATGTCATGGCTTCTTTAATGATTTTGGGTTCAGCTTGGAAGACGGTAAGTGCAAAAATGCAATGTTCACCGTCAGTCTGAAGGCGTTGTCTAGTTACGACTGGTTGATTCGGGTTTCCAATAATGTTCACAAGAGGATGGTCTTTAGTCCAACGATGTGTGGAGGGTTGATGTTGATATACATTTTGCAGATTAGGAGTATTCAAATGGCTTGTAGATGATTCCGCAACATCAGAAGTGGCAGTTTCATTAGCAAAAGGATTGAAGAACACATTTGGATCATAATCTGCGGGTGTAGGTACTTCTTGGTTCAGAAGATCATCAGCTGGTTCAACGTCATTGGATGCGGTGTGTTCAGCTGTTGTTGTAGAATCAATTGGAGGTGCTTCCTCAACAGTTGTTGTTGTTTCAGGTGTATCGGGGATTGGATTATTATCAGGTTGAGTAGCGGAAACATTCGATACATCTGGAGCACGTTGATCAATATCATCACTAAACAGAGGAGCAAATAGCTGTTCCATTTGACGTCGAGTAAGATGTAAGCTTGGTTCAGCTGATGATGGGGTTTGGGGGAAGTTTAGACGGTTATGGCCGTGTTCCAAGCTGTTTTGCTCAGAAGCCATATGATGAAGTTTCAGAATCAGCTTCCCCCCAAACTGACAACTGTCTTAAGCAGATTTGAAAATTTAAAGTAGTAGACATTTCCTCAAACTTTTGAAATTTCAGTACGCAACGGAATTTGTAGATGAGCAGTAAACCACTCAAGGTAAATCTATCTTATTTCGGAAAATCCGTTCGGGGGTAACATGCAAGAAATCAACAAGATCTTCTCACGTATATAGATGCTTCACACCAAAAAATCCGCGAAAGACGAGATGAAACGACTACCCCCTGAATGTTGCGGTCTATCGGAATAATAGTTACTTGTGAATATGCAATTACTCGATAAAATGACCGTGTGTGAGGCATCATATCAGCATATTTAGTTAACTTTACACACGATAACCCTAAGAAAGTGAGACGATAACACCAAAGTGAGACGTTTGAACCACATATCGTCTCATTTCTTCCCCTTAATTGAAGAAATCGAAGAAGAGATAGGGTTTTCACAAATGACATCAAGGAAACAATGAACACCTACACTATCTTTCCCCCGATGTTTTCAATGAATCAGAATCATACACCACGTATGTTGATGATGAATCGGAGATAGCGAAACCATGTATAAGGAGACAGCGAAACCATGTATGTCCAATTATTTGAAAAAATGTGAAGAACCATAAATATCTCGAGAGAATCAACTGTTGATAAAACTTCTCTGTTCATTATGTTGATCATCAGCTGTGTCATTGTTGTTGGAAACAGTTTGATCTTCTGTTATCGAAGATTCAATTGGAGGTGCAGTTACAACAACGGTAGTTGTTGTAGTTTCAGAGTTTATCCAAAATTAGAATATGATCAGGTTGTGCAGCGGAAACATTTGATACATCTGAAGCACGACTTTTGAAAGACTCTTTAACCAGAGGACCAAGCAATGTTTCCAATTCTTGAAGATTTAGTACATTGGTGGAGCAACTGATGGATCATTAAATTTTTTTGACGGTGAGAAACGGGTCCTACGTTGTTTTGCAGTAGAAGCCATAGCTGTTGTACCTGTATAGAATGTAGGAGTGGGGCAAGATAGAAAAAACATGGATCCCCAAGTGTAACTGGGTTCCAGATGTTAGAAGCATAAAGTTGTAGTGTCAATTATCTTCTTGACACCTGAACACACTATTTTGATGATTTCCTTTCCTGCCTCAGGGATAGATGTTAATGGTTTCACGTGAGTTTTGGTGCAACTACTTAATATCTTGCCAGTAGGAATCCACCTAAGACAACCAGTTTTGAAAACTCTACCCGTGGGTATCCATCTAAGGTCAGATCTAGGAGATGTTGAAACTTCTTAAGGAAAGAATCTACGTCCTATATTGATCCACCTATTAGGTTTTTGAAATTTGTCTTTCAGTTCAACGGGTTTATTTCTAACTGTTTGTTGAGTACACTTAGGTTTTGGTTTGCAACTACTAGCATTGTTAAGTAATACACCAGAAGGCATTACACGAGGTCACCTAAGATTCCATCCTTTTGAAGTTGTGCCATTTTCCTAGCCTTTTCTAGATCATAGTTCTTGTACTCGTCATTTGAATCATATGAATTTTTAATTTTAATGCTCGGTTTAGACACAGTGTTTGAACTAATCCTAGATGGGCCAGGTGCAACTAAATGTTGAGGTTTAACAGAAATAGGTTTAACAGGAACAAAAGCATTTTTCTCCGGCCAGGAATGTGGAGTGACTGGATTTGTCAAATGATTATTCTCAACAACTTGGGAGGCAAACCGTGGTTTTGAAGATTTTGATCGTTCAGATTTAAAAGCAGTTGGTTGTCTAACTACTGATTGGTTTCTGATTGGTTGAAGTGACGATTTCCCCAAGATTGTTGGTTTTGCAAACTTAGTATCCACATTCTTGCCAGTTAATCTTCTCAGTTTGTTTTGTAAAGCAACATGTGCAAGCCCCTTTGCTTGAATTTGAGCCTTTAAATGCTCATTTTCTTTTACTAATGTATCCACATGATTACTTTGTTCATTCAAAGATTTACTATTTGGCTTTGAGTTTAAAATTTTGTTTTGCATTTTAAGTTCAAGAGAGATGCAATGAGCCTCTAGTTTTGAAAAATCTTTTTGAAACTGAGCAATGGTCTTTTTGAGAAGAATGTTTTCAGATTCAAGAGTTTGGTTTGACGTTTGTGCAACACACTCTCCTTCATTTCTGAAACCATGTTGCTCAGTTTGTTGTTTCGCATTTGCAGGCAGAATATGATCAACAATATATTTTACCTCAACCATCTGTTCAGTGTTAGTGTCATAGGTGGGTAAGATATCTTCCTCAACCATTTGTTCTTTGTCAAAATTGGGCTATGTGTCATAGATGGGTATGATATCTTCCCCTGAGCTGCTGCTGTTATCCTGCTTTTCCAATGCTATAACCTCATTTTCCGCATTACCGACAGATGAAGTAATCACAACATTCCGAACAACCCTTTGAGCATTCCTTCCTTGTACATCAACTCTTTCACCATGCACGACTGCTGGATTTCGGGAATTTGATGATGTCTGACGCTTGGAATTGTTAAATATTGAGTTCATCATCTTAGTCAGTAACATCCCTGTTAGCCTTGATAATAATTAATAGAAGTGATGGTCATTCACGTTTAGGAACTTTGTAACGTGTGTTAGATATCATGATAGAATAGTCAACGGGCTCGTGGATTGGGCTAAGCTAAATGGCTATTAGTTAAGTTAAGCTAGCCTTTTACCATTTGTAATCCAATCCATGTCTAACCCATATCCACGAAGCCCATGGCCAAGCCCATTAGGGCATTTTGTCTTGTAGTATAAATACCCCTCAAATGGTCATTTGAGGGGTGTGCTTGAGTGTGTATGTGTGTGTGTTTTCTTTCAAGTAATACAAGTTTCTTTTCATCTTTTCTCTCTAACACATACGCCTAACATATATTATTCAAGTCACCATCTTTCCTTTCTATTTCATCTTTCTACGCATATAGTGTCTTTGTGGTTTAACGTGTGTTCATCTTGTGGTAACGTGGGTATACGCGTAAGGTTGATGTAAAAACAAGGTCCTACAATTGGTATCAATCGCCTAACAATGGTTTAGGAGTGTTGTGTTACGTTTTTTGGTTAAAGCTTTTCAAAAAGGTTGCGTTTTTTACATAGAACGAGAGTTTTTTGTCATAAAGTTTTGATTTTTACGTGGTTTTAAGCTTTAAGTTGTAGACTTTATTGATCTTTAAGTGTTTTGGACGAAGTTTGTGCAAAAGAAATCATTTGGAAACGTGTTTTTGGGTGAAAAATCATGGTTTTGCATTTCTTGGCATCTCTTACGCGTAAGCAACTTTTGGTCAAAACCCTATTCTTACGCATAAGAAAAGTCAAAACCCTAATCCTACGCGTAAGGTCTTACGCGTAAGACTTTTGGTGTAGATTCTTCGAGCTTCAACGGTTACTCAGTGCTTCCCTCACTTGGATAAGTTTGTGGAACACTTCGACTTGTGGATATCTTTTACACTTGGACGAGTGTAAAGGATTTTGGTTTTAAACCAAAAATTACGCATAAGCCTAAAAACTTACGAGTAAGAACTTCTACGCATAAGTTAACTCTTACGCGTAAGGTACTCTACTTCTAAGCATTTAAGTTTACGCATAAGCTTACGCATAAGCAGTCTACGCATAAGCATCCTACGCCTAAGCAAATCCTACACATAAGCACCTATTCCTACGCCTAAGAACAAGGTTTACGAGTAAGATTTTGAGCAAAACTTCAAACGGCCATAACTTTTAAACCGTAACTCCGTTTTCAGCGTTCTACCCATCAAAACGACCGTGAGAATGAGGAGAATGACATGCCAAAATAACTAAAATTCATTCAGGTCAACCTTCAAGTCCTAAAAACGCTCTGAACAGAAGTTATTGAGGTGTTTAAGTTTTTAGAGCAAATTTTCACAACAACAACCGAGCTTAATCTTCATCAAACACAACTCCTTTATCGTTGAATCGATCCTGCATCAACTTTATCATCATTTACCTACATAAATGGCTACTCAACAAGACATCATGCAGCCGGTGCCGAAAACCGTCCTCCTATGCTGGAAAAAGGTGGATATCTTCAATGGACAAGTCGTATGCTCCGTTACATCAAAACCAAACCTAATGGAAAACTCCTGATTCAATCCATTACGAATGGACCCTTCAAGCCTCGACCAGTCCAAAACCCTGGAAATCCTGATGCAACACCTCTCGTCCCACCATCTTTTCGTGTTCAAACTGAATCAGAATATACGGACGAGGATAACTAACAGGTTGAAGCAGATGACATGGCAATACACATTGTCCAACTGGGTTTACCGAGAGACATCTTTGCTACTGTGGACAGCTGTGAAACTGCTAACGCTATGTGGGAACGTGTTAGACGACTTTGTTATGGAACAGAAATTGTTCAACAAGACACGGAGAACAAGCTGCTAACTGAATGGGAGAGGTTTACATCAACTCCAGGAGAATCCATTGAATCCTACTATGGAAGGTTTTGCACTTTAATGAATGAGCTTATCAGAAACAAGTTGGCACCCATAACTATCGTGAGTAACATCAAATTTCTCAACAATCTTCCAGAAGAATGGGGACGATATGTCACTATTGTCAACCAAACAAAGGACTTACATCAGGTGAACTTTGATCAACTCAACGATTTTCTGAAACAAAACCAAGCTGAAGTCAATGAAGTTAGGAAAGAAAGATTGGCAAAGAATCATGATCCCTTGGCACTAATTGCAAAGAATCTAACTCCAGTGAACTCACAACAACAAGCTTCATCATCTTCCACCAACAATAACTTGCAGCAATACATTCCACAACCACAAGCTGTTATCCTTCAACAACAATTCTACCCACAAGAACAACAAGTCATTCAACAACAATATCCACAATACCAGGAACAAGGAATCACTGGTCTTGAAACTGAACAAGAACAAGCTTTGTCAACGGCATTTGATTTTTTGACTAAAGCATTCAGAGGTCGCTATTCCACACCAATTAACAACAACCAAAGGATTTCATCAAATACTCACAACAGGCAAATTGCACAGCCGGGTGTGAATATGGGTCATCAAGGACAAATGGTTGGAGTTATTGGGAATCAGCAGGGATATGCTACTGGATTTCACATGGGTAATCAGGCGGTTCTATATCAGGGTAATCAGTTGGGTCAGAATGTTGGAAGTCAGATGGGGCAAAATGTTGGGAATTGAGCAGTGGGTAATCAGAATGGGAATGCTGCAGCTCCAGTCGTTGGGAATTATGGAAATGTGAATCAGGGTAATCAGGTTACATGTTACAACTGTCAAGGATTGGGTCACATGGCAAGGAATTGTCCTACAAAGCCGAAAAAGAAGGATCTTGCGTATCTTCAGAAAGCTATCATGTTGGTACAAAAGGAAGAAGCAGGACTTCAGTTGAGTGCTGAGGAACATGACTTTATACCTATTATGGATGATTTGGAAGACATAGAGGACATCAATGCAAACTGCATCTTCATGGCAAATCTTCAGGAAGCTAAGTATGACACTGAGTCTGACGCACCTCCTGTCCATGACGCCAATGCAGTATCTGAGGTACCAATCATTGATCCATGCTATAACAATGTCATATTTGATGTGTTTACTCATAACGAACAGCATTCTATGACGCCAGTACCCACTTATGATACATACCTGGACAATCCGAGTTGTAGCAATACTAACTCTGAAACTCCAGATGTGGATCCTAGTGGAGGCTGTGTGACACAAAATCCTGAGACTGATGAGGAAACACGTGCCTTATTTGAAACATTAATCAATAACTATGGCATTGAAATTGAGAAAGGTAAAAAGGTCAATCGAGATGTTAAGGCCGCGAATGATAAATTGACCGCTGAGCTTGAAAGGTACAAGGATAATGCAAAAGCCTTTGAATTTCATAAAAATAAAGAGTCAGAATTAGAAATTGGTTATCGAGATTCCGTTTTAAGAGAACAACAATTCCAAATCAAGTATAACACTCTTGATGTTAATTTGAACTTGAAAATAAAATATTTAAATAAGGAAATTTCTGATCTTAAAAACCAACTTTCTAAACAACAAGCAACTTATTCTGATCTTGAAAAAGAGAAGAAACAGTTGATTGCTGATTTTTCAAAATGTGAAGATTCTCTTCTTGATGAAATTCTTGATAAAAATGAAAAAATAAAAAAATTGGAAAATTTGCTTGTTACAACGGGTCATTCAGCCAAATCAACCAATATACTAATTAATCAAACGAATCCGTATTTTCATACAACACAAAAAATGGCTCTTGGTAACACACCTCCTTGTTTCCTCAAGAAAGCTCAGAGAGAACAGAATGTTTTGAACAATGGAAAAGCATTGCATGAACCCATAATTGTTCGTGATTCTCTTGAAATATTAAAACTATCTGACGAGAGTAGATCAAAAATGAAACAAAAGAATCCAGAAATAAAACCAATCAACTACAACAAATGGAACAAAATTAATGGAATTACTTTTGTTTCACAAAAAGAAAAGTCAAAGTTTTCCATCACACCCAGTGTTTCAAACAAAGTTTCAAAACCAGTTCCAACTCCTTTAGTTGTCTCACAATCTCTTTCGAAAATCGAGCAAATGTCTTCAAACAATCCTTTAAACACAAGTGATGCTAGAAGCATTTTAGATGACGTTAAAACTAGAATTGGGGAACTTCAAGATACCGTTACATCTAAAACCAATATTATAACTAATATATGGTTTTCTAGTTTTGATGATGAAAATAAAAAGTTTTTTGAAACTCAAATTGCCCCTCAGCTGAATAACATCAACTCAAGGGTAATTCATTTTGAACAAGCATTTTTGAAAGAAACAGTTGACTTTGTCAAGGACCATAAATCCCTGGTAAAGAAAGCTAATGAAAGTGTTGAACATATCAAAGTTTTGGAAAATTTAAATGATTCTCTCTTCGAAGATGTTCTGTGTACCGATATTATGTCTATTGTTTTACAAACATATTCTATTGAAGATCATGAAAGACTCCAGTCTGAGACCTCCAAAATTGTTTCAAAATATGAAAAAGCTCTTGAAAAACTTGAAAAAGAAAATGTCTCATATTTTAAACAACTTGATCGAAAAACTGAGGAATGCAAGTATGACAAACTGTCGTATGAGCGTACCTATAATGACATGAAAGAGAAAAATGATCTTTTGAGGGCTCAGCTGGAATGTTAAAAAGGAAAGGTTGTGGATACAAAGATTGCAAAACCATTGACTGAGGAAAAAGCAAATGTTCCCCAACAGGTTTTTAAACCAAAAATGTCTATTTCTATGCCTCCTCCAAAAGTCAATGAGAAAAAAGATTTGTCAAAACCAGTCACTCCATCTGCCTTGCCTAAGCAAAAAGAAAAATTGTTGAAAATGAAAAAGCGATTATCGAGAAACCAAAAGTTTTAGAACCTGGCCTTTTTAGGATGAGTACCACTAATGCGTCTGCCTCCACATCTAAACTGTCACACCCCCAAATTACCTGTTTTGCAGCGGAATGGAATTCCTGGGGATTGACTGTCATAGCATCACAATCACAGTTATATTGAACGACTTAAAGTGTCGTTTGGAAAAATACATCGTTTGATTTAATAAAATAATCAGAGTTTTCAAAGTATAGGTCCCAAATGAAAATCAACTTGTGCGGAAATAAGTTTGTTACAATTCAAACGATGTTTTTAAAGTGTATAAATCCCATGAGAGACGCGTCGTCACCACGACTCTATGATAAGTCCACATGCATGCCATGAAGTGTATGCCTTAGATACCTGAGATAAAACATGCTTAAAACAGTCAACACAAAGGTTGAGTGAAATTCATAGGTTTAATTAATTCGTTTGAACACAATATTCGTAGTGTGAGTTACGTTATTTCACACTCATCGTTGAAAACAAAACAACATTTACTTCACTAAGTTCATGACAACCAAAGCGTAAACCTCGTACCAATAGAAATTGGTAAAATCGTTTCATCGCAGCCCTAATATGGTAAACTTGCCAATTTACCTTAATGATTCAAATATAGTGCGTTCGATTTCCCCTAACTGGGTCAATAAGAACGGGAGTGTTAATTCCAATAGGCCTATTCACAATATTCGCGCTCACTCGCAAGTGACTAATGGTGCATGATGTAGGGACTTCAAACATGGCAATTGATTACTTAGTGACAATAAAACATTTGGATATAGCATATAGTTCAAAGCATTTGTGTTCGATTAAAAATAGTTGAGCATGTATCTCCCCCAAAAGTTTGTAAAACAATTAAGTAATAGAAAGTGGGGCTATGAACTCACTTGGTACAATGATGCGATGACAAAAGTGAGTGCACCGAAATGAGGCGCAATCTCTAACTGCGACCTATTATGAATGATATGATATATAATAAGTTATGATGTAATGTTATACATGCAATTCGTATGATATCTATACCACTTGTACATTTGAAAATAATGTTTATCGTCAAAATATATTGTTTATGACATCTCGTCATGTTATAAAATACTTTACAAGTATTTACGTTGAAATGATATCCTACGATAATCATTTAGTGATTTATTATGAAACTATAACTTTTCGTCGTAAAATAATGTCATTTGACAATTTCATGAAAGTGACTAAATAGCCTTGAAAAGCTAGTCGTAAAATGGTGCACGTCAAGCGTTAGTGTGACAATTCGTATTTTCGGGTCATTCTCAAAACATTATTCATGCTTCATTATTTATCATTTATCGTGAACTAGGTTTACGAGCATCAAATTCATGTAACCGTAATGGTTTAGCTGTGAATTCATGATCATATCATCGGGGTCATTTCATATAGACTAAGTTTAGTCTACATTTCATTAACATCATTGTCATCATTTCATATCAATATCATGCATGGTTTTGCATATTACCTTAAACGCGTAATTTTCATATTAAATAAACGTTATCGCGTAATTAGTTATTTTGAACAATTGATCCATAAATTCCAAAAATCATCCCGATATATTTTTATACTCATATTAACTTATAAAAATAATATTATGAGTTTACCCAGTGTTTTAAATTTATTTTGTATATAAATGGTTATGTTTATATAAATTACGACGGTTTCTTAAATTCAATCCGATAAATATTTATTCACTCAAATCTTTCAAGAAATGTATTTTTATAATTTTTATGACCTTAATATATTTTATCTTGACCCGTTAAAAGTTATTTTTATCTAACGCTACCCTAAATACTCAAATGTCTATACAATTTATCACATGTCTTCAAGTAACTTACACTACAATTATTAGATAATACATTTAGTTAATAAAACAATTCAACACCTTTTCTTTTGTCCCCCATGTCGACCAAACATAATGAGTCACACAAAAGATATTTGCAACTATCTAAGTAAAAGTATTACATATCCATTTTCCTTTCATTCTTCACTTTGAAAACCAAAAGATCAAATATCCATCTTCTTTTTCTCTCTATATTTTCGGCAGCCAAGGGACCAAGAGAAAGAAGCATTCCAAGTTTTCAAGTCATTTAATTAAACACTAGTATCATTTGTTGCAAGGTTTTGTAATATAAACCTCAAGTGATTAGGAAAACCTTTTGTCCATAAACCTCATCATATCACTAGTAAGCATTCATATTCATTTTCATGGTCATATCATTTTTATTGAGAAACATGCAAGTCTCATGATATTTATACCATTTTTAAGGTTTTTTTTTAAGGTTTTTATGTGCTAAATATATATTGGTCATCCTATAATTATTCCTTGTTATAAATCACTCTTGGTGATGCCTAGGAACCCATGACACCCTAAGAAGGTGTATGGTAGGATTAGAATAGCTTCGGAGTTGTTTTGAATTGGTTGGAATAGGTTTGGCGCGTGAAAAACTCATTTCGACAAGTCTAATTAAGGGTCTGTCCTTATTTTGAAATTCTGGAAAATCCGACGGTAGACAAAAGTTTTTGGGCTAGATATTTGGAAAATATACTTTAAAACGAAAACGTGGCCGCTTGAACGGATTAAAACGGAGCTATAACGAAGAAGTTATGAATTTTTTAAGTTTGACGACGAAAACTATTAATTTCAGAAATTTCAGCATTGAAAATGTCACTCCTTACGAGTCAGAAATGAGTCTTAAGCTTTATAAATTGTGTCGACTTATCAAAAATATATTAGTATACTTTGACACGAATCTAAGGATGTAGAAAACGTAGAAAACGGACTTGTAACGATTAAATTACACGCGATAAACCAAGTTGCCGTAACTTTATTCTATTAGCAAAATTAATATATTCTTTATTACAAACATACTACGGCAACTAAAGGACCATGTTGGCGGACATTTTTAACAATGATGTAGAACTTTTTATAACGTGATGTCTTCTAGTAAAAGTAAGTTCGCCTAGCATATTTTCCAAAATGTCCAACCGTTCGTCAAGCGGAGTTGTAATGATTGAAATACGGTCGCTCAAAGTTTGCCGAAAACGACTTTTAAACACACAAGTACCATACTTAACCTATATTTTTCTCCGTGATCGAGACCTCTAGGATGAAAACTTAAACACTAAAACTTTGAGATAATGATTCAAGCTTCCCAAAACCGTGGATTTCGTTTCCTAACACTCGACGTGCACCATTTTACGACTAGCTTTTAGATGCCGTTTTAGTCACTTTCATGAAACTTACAATGACATTATTTTACGACGAAAAGTTATAATTTCACAATAAATCACCAAATGATTATCGTCGGATATCATTTCAACGTAAATACATGTGAAGTAATTTAAAAATGGTCAAGACGTTAAAAGATTATATTTTCGACGAGAAGTATTGTTTTCAAAAATACATAAGTGGTATAAATATCATCCGAATTGCATGCATAACATTACATCATAACTTATTATGTATCATATCATTCATAATAGGTCAAGTTTAGTTATTCACGCTACATTTCGGTGTACTCACTTTTGCCATCGCATCATTGTCCAAGTGAGTTTTCATAGCCCCATTTTTATATGTTTTGTACTATTTTGGGGGAGATACATGCTTAACTATTTTTCACAAGTACTTTAGATTTTAAGGATAATTTCTATCATGATCACCATTGTTTCAAAACTGAATGTTGTACTATATTAATTGTTCTTGTTTGTTTGGTATAGTTCTACGTCGTATAATGTTCTAAATCAGTTGACTACTGATATATTGAGTCATGTACTATTGATTATGTGCTATAGTTCTACGTCGTATAATGTTCTAAATCAGATGACTACTGATAAATTAAGTCATGTGCTATTGATTATGTGTTATTTGTCCTACGTCGAGTTAGGTACTATTGTGAATTCATTTGACATCATGTGATTGAACATAAACTATACACATTTTGGCAGTGGGTTGTGAACACACAGGTTGCAAGTTTTGTATGGGCGGAACTTGGAACTGAGTGGATTTACAATGCCTTTGCTGCATAAACGATTTTGAAAGACTTTACATTTCAACTCAAACTCTATGAACTCACTCAACCTTTGTGTTGACACTTTTTAGCATGTCTTATCTCAGGTATCTAAGGCATTCACTTCATGGCATGCATGTGGACATATCATAGAGTCGTGGTGACGACGCGTCTCACATGTGATTTATATACTTTAAAAACATCGTTTGACTTGTACCAAACTTATTTTCCGCACATATTAACTTTCATTTGGGACCTATCTTTGTAACTCTGAATGTTTTTATTAATTCAAGCGATGTATTTTCCAAACGACACTTTAGGTCGTTCAATATAACTGTGATTGTGATGCTATGACAGTCAATCCCCAGGAATTCCATTCCGCTGCAAAACAGGTAATTTGGGGGTGTGACAGATTGGCATCAGAGCTTCGGTTATAGAGAACTAGGTTGCATCATTGACCCTAGACTATAACTACATCATCATAGCATCTCATCATTTCATCATAAGTGCATGTTCACTTTACATACGGTTTATACGTACATTTTTCGAGTTATTTACTTTCATTTCAAAATCGATTGTCACATGGATGCCTTCAAATACCCATCCCATCATACTCACATCACTCTGACGTGGAGAATGCCCTGTCATTCCCTATCACAATTTTTACACCAAGTTGACTTAACACCAAACAACATATGAGTTGATTAGTCCAAGCATTGCATAGTTACTCCTAAATTATACATAGCCTGATCACCTATGTCTAATTCAGGAAGAATCATGCAATGAAGGGAGTAGTAGGCTTATATGTGTAAGCAATTCTATGACCGAGCCAAATTTTCAAAAGACCCGTTACTCGAACCGATTTAGCCTAATCTCATGACAGTTCTTGTTTGATGAGTTGTGAGATTAAGTAAAAATCGGTTACCAAAAAGTCTTTTAAAAATTTTGCTTGAGAATGGGAAGGCTTGTCTCATCAAACCCTAACCCTGAGAGACTAACATGAACTGAATTCAGGGACTGAATTCCTTTTTGGTTGGGCGAATGTGACAATTCGTATTTTCGGGTCATTCTCAAAACATTATTCATGCTTCATTATTTATCATTTATCGTGAACTAGGTTTACGAGCATCAAATTCATGTAACCGTAATGGTTTAGCTGTGAATTCATGATCATATCATCGGGGTCATTTCATATAGACTAAGTTTAGTCTACATTTCATTAACATCATTGTCATCATTTCATATCAATATCATGCATGGTTTTGCATATTACCTTAAACGCGTAATTTTCATATTAAATAAACGTTATCGCGTAATTAATTATTTTGAACAATTGATCCATAAATTCCAAAAATCATCCCGATATATTTTTATACTCATATTAACTTATAAAAATAATATTATGAGTTTACCCAGTGTTTTAAATTTATTTTGTATATAAATGGTTATGTTTATATAAATTACGACGGTTTCTTAAATTCAATCCGATAAATATTTATTCACTCAAATCTTTCAAGAAATGTATTTTTATAATTTTTATGACCTTAATATATTTTATCTTGACCCGTTAAAAGTTATTTTTATCTAACGCTACCCTAAATACTCAAATGTCTATACAATTTATCACATGTCTTCAAGTAACTTACACTACAATTATTAGATAATACATTTAGTTAATAAAACAATTCAACACCTTTTCTTTTGTCCCCCATGTCGACCAAACATAATGAGTCACACAAAAGATATTTGCAACTATCTAAGTAAAAGTATTACATATCCATTTTCCTTTCATTCTTCACTTTGAAAACCAAAAGATCAAATATCCATCTTCTTTTTCTCTCTATATTTTCGACAGCCAAGGGACCAAGAGAAAGAAGCATTCCAAGTTTTCAAGTCATTTAATTAAACACTAGTATCATTTGTTGCAAGGTTTTGTAATATAAACCTCAAGTGATTAGGAAAACCTTTTGTCCATAAACCTCATCATATCACTAGTAAGCATTCATATTCATATTTTTATTTCATATTCATTTTCATGGTCATATCATTTTTATTGAGAAACATGCAAGTCTCATGATATTTATACCATTTTTAAGGTTTTTTTTAAGGTTTTTAT
>BPTQ01000008.1:197207653-197262743 GCA_019973895.1 Chrysanthemum seticuspe | reverse complement strand
ACATTTCAGAAAGTTTTAGCAAATACGTCGTTTCCGTAACATTTAGGTGAGTCAATGTTCAAGGTGGGTATGTTTTGAACGTTGGACACACAAGTGTTGGGTGACGGTTTTACACATATCAAATACAAGTTAGTGTACTACAGTTTACTTAAGTGTTATCATGGATTGAGCTGCATCTTGTTTATTGTGTATTAGTTATCGTGTACTGAATTAAATAGTCATCAGTATACTAAATCTTGTAATATGCTGCATCTTGATATCGTGTATTAGTTATCATGTACTGAGTTATATAGTCATCAGTTGACTAAATCTTGTAATATGCTGCATCTTGATATGGTTTGTTTGTTCTTGTTAATTATATCATGTTGTAAGTCAAAACTTTGTTACCACTAGTACTATCTTTAATTTCACAAGTACTTTAGATTTTAAGGATAATTTCTATCATGATCACCATTGTTTCAAAACTGAATGTTGTACTATATTAATTGTTCTTGTTTGTTTGGTATAGTTCTACGTCGTATAATGTTCTAAATCAGTTGACTACTGATATATTGAGTCATGTACTATTGATTATGTGCTATAGTTCTACGTCGTATAATGTTCTAAATCATATGACTACTGATAAATTAAGTCATGTGCTATTGATTATGTGTTATTTGTTCTACGTCGAGTTAGGTACTATTGTGAATTCATTTGACATCATGTGATTGAACATAAACTATACACATTTTGGCAGTGGGTTGTGAACACACAGGTTGCAAGTTTTGTATGGGTGGAACTTGTAACTGAGTGGATTTACAATGCCTTTGCTGCATAAACGATTTTGAAAGACTTTACATTTCAACTCAAACTCTATGAACTCACTCAACCTTTGTGTTGACACTTTTTAGCATGTCTTATCTCAGGTATCTAAGGCATTCACTTCATGGCATGCATGTGGACATATCATAGAGTCGTGGTGACGACGCGTCTCACATGTGATTTATATACTTTAAAAACATCGTTTGACTTGTACCAAACTTATTTTCCGCACATAGTAACTTTCATTTGGGACCTATCTTTGTAACTCTGAATGTTTTTATTAATTCAAGCGATGTATTTTCCAAACGACACTTTAGGTCGTTCAATATAACTGTGATTGTGATGCCATGACAGTCAATCCCCAGGAATTCCATTCCGCTGCAAAACAGGTAATTTTGGGGTGTGACAGTTAGGAAACGAACTCAACGGTTTTGGGAAGCTTGTATCATTATCTCAAAGTTTTAGCATTTAAGTTTTCATCCTAGAGGTCTCGATCACAGAGAAACATATGGGTTAAGTATGGTACTTTAGTCCAAAATATCGTTTAAGAGTGGTTTTCGGCCAAGTTTGAGTGATCGTATTTATTTCATTACAACTCCGCTAGACAAACGTTCGGACATTTTGGAAAATATGCTTGGCGAACTTACTTTTACTAGAAGACATCACTTTATAAAAAGTTCTACATCAATGTTAAAAACGACCTTCAACATGGTTACTTGTTTACCGTAATACTTGTCTATTAGAAATATAATAGTTTTTCTTATATAATAAAGTTACGGCAACTTTTGTGTAAACGTGTATAATTTAATCGTTACAAATCCGTTTTCTACGTTTTATATGTCCTTAGCTTCGTATCAAAGTATACTAATATATTTTTGATAAGTCGAAATAACTTATAACGCCTAAGCCTCATTTTTTACTCGTAAAAAGTCGAGATTACATGCTGAATTTTCTGAAACAATTATTTTTCGTCGTCAAACTTGAAAAATTCATAACTTCTTCGTTATAGCTCCGTTTTAATCCGTTCAAGCGGACACGTTTTCGTTTTAAAGTGTATTTTCTAAATATCTAGGCCAAAAGTTTTTATTCACTGTCGAGATTTCCAGATTTCGAAAATAAGGACAGACCCTTTTGAAAACTTGTCGAAATGAGTTTTTCTCGCGCCAAACCTATTCTAACCCATTCAAAACAACTCCGAAGCTATTCTAATCCTACCATACACCTTATTAGGGTGTCATGGGTTCCTAGACATCACCAAAAGTGATATATTTCAAGGAGTAATTATAGGATAACAAATATAAATTTATATAGCTTATAAACAATTTAAGTGGTATAGACATCATATAACTTGTATGTTTTACTCAAGCATGATAAAAATGAACATAACATGAATATGAAAGATGAAAATGAGTATGAAATGCTTACTAGTTACTTGATGAGGTTTAATGAACAAGGGTTTCCTAATTACTCCTAGGTTTTTATTGCAAAACCTTAAAAGAGAAGTAAACTAGAGTTATTAAATCACTTGTTGCTTGAAAAATAAATCTTTCTCCTTGGTTTCTTGAGATGGCCGAATATGGTGATGGAAATGAGAGTGTTTTAGCAACCTTTCACATTTTTCTATGTGTAGATAAGTGTATTAGGATAGAATAAATATCCAACAATTGTTTAGGTGTAACTAGTTAGGATATTTTGCATCATTTTTTTTTTGTTGAGTCATGTACTTCATGTCGACAAGAGGAGGACAAGGCAAATGTTAGTGTATTTTTATATAATTAAATGTATAAAGGTATAAGTATAGTTGGTAATTTGTGTATATAATTAAGCATTTAGGGTAGCGTTAGCTAAATATAAATTTTAACGGGTCAAAATAAAATATATTGAAGTCATAAAAATTATAAAAATACATTTCTTGCAAAATTTGAGTGAAATAATAATTATCGTGTAGTTTTTACGAAAGTCGTCGTAATTATATAAATATAACCATTTATATACAAAATAAATTTAAAACACCGGGTAAACTAATAATATTATTTTTATAATCTTAATATGAGTATAAAAATATATCGGGATAATTTTTGGAAGTGTTGGATCAAATGTTCAAAATAAATGATTACGCGATAGCGTTTATTTAATAGGAAAATAAACGTTTTATGAAAAATGCAAAACCATGCATTAATTAATATGATGATAATGATGCTAATGATGTGTAGACTAAACCTAGTCTATATGAAATGTCCTTGATGATTGTTCATGAATTCGCAGCTAAACCATTAAGGTTACGCGAATTTGATACTCGTAAACCTAGTTTACGATAATTGATGAAATAGTGAAACTTGAATAGTAATTTTCTCCGGAAATGAATAGTGTTTCATGAATAGTAAATTTTGAAATACGTTCTCCGAATATTACTTCGACTTCGAAAACGATGAATAGTAAAATTTTGAATAGTAACCGGTGAATAGTAAATTCCCGAGATGAATAGTAAATTTGAGAAATGACCTGAAATTGCGAGTTGTCACATTCGCCCACCCAAAAAGGAATTCAGTCCCGGAATTCAGTTCGTGTTAGTCTATCGAATTTGTGAGTTTGTGATGAATAACGAGGAGAGAAGACATGTGTAAGTGTCGTTACGGTTATCGATGATTGAGAGCGTACAAAACATCATAGTAAAGAATATATTGGATGAATCTCGCACGAGTAACACTTTGACTTGAAATATGTGAAAATTTTGCTTGCACTAAGATTTATAAATAACTGCTCCCAACATAACAAGATCCCTCCAGAATTAGACATAGTTAGCTAGGCTATGTATAATTAAGGAACGATAATGTGACGTTCGGTTTAGTTGTTATAACTCTCAATGTTTACATAGATTTAAACCGTGTCGTTAAAATGGTAATAAAAAGAATTAAAATTCTCGTAAATGATATCGAATCGAAAGAAAATAAAGTACGATAGATGAGAATATTTTACAACGAGTGGTTTATCAAACAGTAATACATCTTAAGTTATAAAGATTCGGATACAATGGAAGACATAAACTTAGTACGACATAATAAATAAGGAAAATAAGACTGTTAGTTTCCGAACTTCTTCAGTCTTCTGCGTTGTTGAAATCCTGTTGAGCTTCTCCTCCTTCTAACATGTATGCTTTCCCAAGAGCACCTTCAACTTGTTGACCTTGGTTTTGAGGACATTGATTCCGATAGTGTCCTTGCTCCCCACATCCGAAGCATGTGACTACAGCTTTACCTCTACAATCCCTGGCTAGGTGTCCCGATTTTTGGCACTTGTGGCACTTGGCAGGGCAAGGACCCGAGTGATGAAACTTACATCGATTACATAGTGGGTGTGTTCCAGCATAACCTCTGCCTTCTATTGGTGCAGCAACATAAACCATTGCAGCTTCTTGCCTTCTATTCTGTTGTTGATGATGGTTAGTGTTACGGTTTTGGTTGTTGTTATTATAACCTCCTTGGTCATATTCCCATTTTCTTTTGTTGTTGTTGATTTGGTTATCGTTGTTGTTGTTGTTTTGGTTATTGTTGTAGTTGATGCGGTTGTTGGTATTGTTGTTACGGTTGGTGTTGGTGATATTGCCTCTCTTTACTACTTGTGCCATAAGCTTTTGAGACACTCGAATAGATTCCTCAATCGTTTGCGGATCAAAAGAAATCACATCTCCTTGAATAATCTGGGGACGTCCCCCAATGAAAGCCTCTAGTAGCTTCTCGTTATCCGAAACCATAGATGGGCATAACACGGCCAATTCTTGAAACCTTCGAATGTAAGTATCAATGTCATACTCAACATTTACTAGTTCGTAAAATTCGGTCTCCAACTTTTTCACCTCCGTATGCGGACAATACTTCTTTGTTATCAAACCCTTGAATTGCTCCCAAGTGAGCTTGAAAGCATTTTCCATTCCCATTGGCTGAGCATACGAGTTCCACCAAGACATTGCCCCATCAAGTAGTGTACTCGTAGCAAACTTAACCTTGCTATCCTCCGGGCAATTACATAACAAAAACACAGACTCCATTTTCTCGAACCATCGAACCATGGCAGTGGCCCCTTCGGTACCCTTGAACTTAGTGGGATCTCCGCTTTTAAAATCCTTATACGAACAACTTCTAACCCCGGACCCTCCTGCAATTCCTGCAGCAGCAGCAAGTCTAGCGGCTTCAGCTTTCCTCGCAATTCTAGTAGCTTCAGCAGTTGCCGCAGCCGCGGCGGCATTAGCAAGCCGGGCACCTTCAGCATTAGCTGCAGCCTCAGCGGCAGTGGCGAGTCTAGCGGCTTCAGCAGTGGCTGCAGCCTCGGCAGCATTGGCAAGTCTAGTGGCTTCGGCAGTAGCCGCAGCCTCAGCAGCAGCCGCCACTGTTGCCCTTTCAGTCCTTAATGCATTGGCTATATTATCCCTCACAAACTTTTGCATAGCCTCTTGAGTCAAAACTTGTGGAGCTTTCTTCGACGCCATAACTTCTTCAAAATAAGAGGAAAGGTGAGATGTAGCAAAGTCCTATGTTAAAAATAAGCGCTCTAAAGAGATATGATATGAGGTGATAAGTTTGCGGTTATCTTTCAAAAATGAATAATGGATTCCAAGAAGATGGGTTATGAGATGTCGTAAGTGCTTCAAATGTATGACGGTTTAGTGACTTAATGCGTGAATAACGTGTAACTCGACATGTTAGTGGTGAAACAAAGGAGTGAGAGTGACTTCGCCCTACTTAAAGGTTTTGTCTCGGCATTCGACGTTATCGGTGATGAGTCAATTGATGTTAAAATTTTGATAGGGAATGACAAGGCATTCTCCACATTAGAGTATGAGGAAAGGATAATGGAATGGGTATTTGAAGGCATCCATGTGACAATCGATTTGAAATGAAAGTAAATAACTCGAAAATGTACGTATAAACCGCATGTAAAGTGAATATGCACTTATGATGAAATGATGAGATGCTATGATGATGTAGTTATAGTCTAAGGTCAATGATGCAACCTAGTTCTCTATAACTGAAGCTCTGATGCCAATCTGTCACACCCCCAAATTACCTGTTTTGCAGCGGAATGGAATTCCTGGGGATTGACTGTCATAGCATCACAATCACAGTTATATTGAACAACCTAAAGTGTCGTTTGGAAAAATACATCATTTGATTTAATAAAATAATCAGAGTTTACAAAGTATACGTCCCAAATGAAAATCAACTTGTGCGGATATAAGTTTGTTACAATTCAAACGATGTTTTTAAAGTGTACAAAACCCATGAGAGACGCGTCGTCACCACGACTCTATGATAAGTCCACATGCATGCCATGAAGTGTATGCCTTAGATACCTGAGATAAAACATGCTTAAAACAGTCAACACAAAGGTTGAGTGAAATTCATAGGTTTAATTAATTCGTTTGAACACAATATTCGTAGTGTGAGTTACGTTATTTCACACTCATCGTTGAAAACAAAACAGCATTTACTTCACTAAGTTCATGACAACCAAAGCGTAAACCCCGTACCAATAGAAATTGGTAAAATCGTTTCATGGCAGCCCTAATATGGTAAACTTGCCAATTTACCTTAATGATTCAAATATAGTGCGTTCGATTTCCCCTAACTGGTTCAATAAGAACGGGAGTGTTAATTCCAATAGGCCTATTCACAATATTCGCGCTCACTCGCAAGTGACTAATGGTGCATGATGTAGGGACTTCAAACATGGCAATTGATTACTTAGTGACAATAAAACATTTGGATATAGCATATAGTTCAAAGCATTTGTGTTCGATTAAAAATAGTTGAGCATGTATCTCCCCCAAGAGTTTGTAAAACAATTAAGTAATAGAAAGTGGGGCTATGAACTCACTTGGTACAATGATGCGATGACAAAAGTGAGTGCACCGAAATGAGGCGCAATCTCTAACTGCGACCTATTATGAATGATATGATATATAATAAGTTATGATGTAATGTTATACATGCAATTCGTATGATATCTTACACATTGGACATTTGAAAATAATGTTGATCGTCAAATATATTTGTTTTATGAACTCATCGTAACATTTATAAAATACTTAAGTATTTACGTTTCATGTTATAAAATACTTTACAAGTATTTACGTTGAAATGATATCCTACGATAATCATTTAGTGATTTATTATGAAACTATAACTTTTCGTCGTAAAATAATGTCATTTACAATTTCATGAAAGAGACTAAATAGCCTTGAAAAGCTAGTCGTAAAATGGTGCACGTCGAGCGTTAGGAAACGAACTCAACGGTTTTGGGAAGCTTGTATCATTATCTCAAAGTTTTAGCATTTAAGTTTTCATCCTAGAGGTCTCGATCACAGAGAAACATATGGGTTAAGTATGGTACTTTAGTCCAAAATATCGTTTAAGAGTGGTTTTCGGCCAAGTTTGAGTGATCGTATTTAATTCATTACAACTCCGCTAGACAAACGGTCAGACATTTTGGAAAATATGCTTGGCGAACTTACTTTTACTAGAAGACATCACTTTATAAAAAGTTCTACATCAATGTTAAAAACGACCTTCAACATGGTTACTTGTTTACCGTAATACTTGTCTATTAGAAATATAATAGTTTTTCTTATATAATAAAGTTACGGCAACTTTTGTGTAAACGTGTATAATTTAATCGTTACAAATCCGTTTTCTACGTTTTATATGTCTTTAGCTTCGTATCAAAGTATACTAATATATTTTTGATAAGTCGAAATAATTTATAACGCCTAAGCCTCATTTTTTTACTCGTAAAAAGTCGAGATTACATGCTGAATTTTCTGAAACAATTATTTTTCGTCGTCAAACTTGAAAAATTCATAACTTCTTCGTTATAGCTCCGTTTTTATCCGTTCAAGCGGCCACGTTTTCGTTTTAAAGTGTATTTTCTAAATATCTAGGCCAAAAATTTTTATTCACTGTCGAGATTTCCATATTTCGAAAATAAGGACAGACCCTTTTGAAAACTTGTCGAAATGAGTTTTTCTCGCGCCAAACCTATTCTAACCCATTCAAAAAAACTCCGAAGCTATTCTAATCCTACCATACACCTTATTAGGGTGTCATGGGTTCCTAGACATCACCAAAAAAAGATATATTTCAAGGAGTAATTATAGGATAACAAATATAAATTTATATAGCTTATAAACAATTTAAGTGGTATAGACATCATATAACTTGTATGTTTTACTCAAGCATGATAAAAATGAACATAACATGAATATGAAAGATGAAAATGTGTATGAAATGCTTACTAGTTACTTGATGAGGTTTAATGAACAAGGGTTTCCTAATTACTCCTAGGTTTTTATTGCAAAACCTTAAAAGAGAACTAAACTAGAGTTATTAAATCACTTGTTGCTTGAAAAATAAATGTTTCTCCTTGGTTTCTTGAGATGGCCGAATATGGTGATGGAAATGAGAGTGTTTTAGCAACCTTTCACCTTTTTCTATGTGTAGATAAGTGTATTAGGATAGAATAAATATCCAACAATTGTTTAGGTGTAACTAGTTAGGATATTTTGCATCATTTTTTTTTGTTGAGTCATGTACTTCATGTCGACAAGAGGAGGACAAGGCAAATGTTAGTGTATTTTTATATAATTAAATGTATAAAGGTATAAGTATAGTTGGTAATTTGTGTATATAATTAAGCATTTAGGGTAGCGTTAGCTAAATATAAATTTTAACGGGTCAAAATAAAATATATTGAAGTCATAAAAATTATAAAAATACATTTCTTGCAAAATTTGAGTGAAATAATAATTATCGTGTAGTTTTTACGAAAGCCGTCATAATTATATAAATATAACCATTTATATACAAAATAAATTTAAAACACCGGGTAAACTAATAATATTATTTTTATAATCTTAATATGAGTATAAAAATATATCGGAATAATTTTTGTAAGTGTTGGATCAAATGTTCAAAATAAATGATTACGCGATAGCGTTTATTTAATAGGAAAATAAACATTTTATGAAAAATGCAAAACCATGCATTAATTAATATGATGATAATGATGCTAATGATGTGTAGACTAAACCTAGTCTATATGAAATGTCCTTGATGATTGTTCATGAATTCGCAGCTAAACCATTAAGGTTACGCGAATTTGATACTCGTAAACCTAGTTTACGATAATTGATGAAATAGTGAAACTTGAATAGTAATTTTCTCCGGAAATGAATAGTGTTTCGTGAATAGTAAATTTTGAAATACGTTCTCAGAATATTACTTCGACTTCGAAAACGGTGAATAGTAAAATTTTGAATAGTAACTGGTGAATAGTAAATTCCCGAGATGAATAGTAAATTTGAGAAATGACCTGAAATTGCGAGTTGTCACATAAACCATATGGAACAAATAACATAAGTTTAAACAAGTACTCTAAAGAGACTAGGAAAGCTGAAACCACTTCTCTAGATAAAAATGTGAATCCTAATGCGTGTGCCTTACCTTCTACAGAACTAGAAAGCACCTCTAGGAGCAGCAGACTAAAGCATAAGAGCAATACAAGGAACAATAGAGTCTCGCCTACCTCTAAGAGAAGTAGCTTGAATAAAGAGAAGAAAGTAGAAGAACACCCTAGGAATTTACCGCTTTTTAATAAGAAAGACATTTCATCTGAATGTAATGAACCTATGAAACTTGCTAAGTCTAATGAATGTGTTGAATCTCTTTGTTTAACTTGCAAGAAATCTTTAACTAATATTCATGATGATTGTTTTTCTAAGAATGAGATTGTTAAGCATGTTCAGAAGAACCTTCATAAAAGAACTTATGCTAAACCCATAGGAAGACTAGTTGCAAGATTTAGGTCTTACACTACTGATAGGAAGCATAGTCCTTACTTTAGGGATGGCATTTGGAAACCAACGGGTAGAACCTTCACACTCCAGAATGGTAGAATGAGTGATGAACCCGTCTTCCCAGTAGATAACTTCTATGAGTGTGATCAGGATTTTACCTGTAACCCAAAGGAACCAAACTCAAAATGGTTTCTAAAATCTTCTTCTTCTGTTCTTGGCAGATTATCAAAATATGTCTTTGGATCGTCGACTCGGGTTGCTCCAACCACATGACCGGGAATCTGAAGCTGCTGATCAATTTCGTCTGGAAATTCATGGGAACCGTACGCTTTGGAAATGATCATGTAGCAGTTATCATGGGTTATGGAGATCTACCTTTTGGAAATTATTTGATCACTCGGGTTTACTATGTCGAAGGGTTGGGACATAATTTGTTCTCAGTTGGGCAGTTCTGTGATGCAGATTTAGAGGTTGCTTTTAGGAAAAATGCTTGCTTCGTTAGAAACTTGAATGGCACTGATCTCTTAACTGGGAATTTTGATACAAACTTGTATGCTATCGACATTAACCAAATGGCCTCTTCATCACCAATATGTCTTATGATACGAGCATCTGGAATAAAGTCCTGGTTGTGGCATAGAAGATTATTCCATCTCAATTTCGACACCATCAACAAACTGGCCAAAGACAACATCGTCAACGGACTTCCAAAGTTCAAATACACCAAGGATCACCTATGTCCATCATGCGAACAAGGAAAAAGCAAAAGAGCATCATATAAACCCAAACCCGTACCTAGTTCGGAAGCAAGGTTGCATATGTTGCACATGGACTTATGTGGCCCAATGAGAGCTGAAATAATTAATGGGAAAAAGTATATTCTTGTCATTGTTGATGATTATTCAAGATATACATGGGTTAAGTTTCTGAGATCAAAAGACGAAGCACCAGGCATCATCATCACCTTTCTGAAGCGTATTCAAGTACTTCTTCAAGCTCCAGTAAGGGTAGTAAGAACAGACAACAGCACATAATTTACTAATCAGGAGTTAAGAGCTTATTTTGAAGATGTTGGAATCACACATCAGACATCAGTTGTTAGAAATCCACAGCAGAATGGGGTAGTTGAAAGAAGAAACCGTACTCTTGTTGAAGCTGCTCGCACAATGCTAATTTATTCTAGTGCACCGTTATTTCTATGGGCTGATGCTGTTGCCACTGCTTGTTTCACTCAGAACCGATCCCTAATCCATCCAAGATTCAATAAAACCCCATATGAGCTAGTGAACAACAGAAAACCTGATATCTCTTACCTTCACGTGTTTGGCGCTTTGTGCTATCCAACGAACGACAGAGAAGATCTAGGAAAACTGACAGCTAAAGGTGATATTGGAATCTTCATTGGATATTCAGAACACTCGAGGGCATTTAGGGTGTATAACAGAAGAACTAGGAAGATAATGGAGACGATGAATGTGAAGTTTGATGAACTTTCAAAAATGGCTTGTGAGATACTCGCTATAGAACCCGCACCAAACCCGCAGACTTCTGGACACACAGTTCAGGACTCATACAACAAAGAGCTCCATCAACGTTTGCTGTCACACCTCATGAACAAGAATGGGAGAATTTCTTCGAGTTAATGTTCGATGAATACTATGGTGGAACTTCGACAAATGCATCAAACCATCATTCCGCTACACCCGCTCAAAATCATCCACCACCACCAACAGAAGATGCATCTACAATGGTCGAAACCAATGCACCAACTCCATCAACGTCATCTACATCAACTTCTGAAAATCCTATTCTTACAACAGTTTTACCAGCAGTTGATGAGCAAAACCAAAACATATCATTTCAAGAAGAACCTACACAAAACCAGAACGATGCAACGTTAGATGAAGACTTATTTGAAAACCCGTTTGCTACGGAATCAGCTGAATCATCTTCAAGCTTACGAGACCCATCTAACTCGCATACGTTTAACCAACGATATCCTTCTACTCTGAAGTGGACAAAAGACCATCCAATTGAACAAGTTATTGGTGAACCTTCACGGCCAATTCAAACGAGACGTCAACTAGCCACCGATTACGACTTGTGCATTTACATTTGCTCAATTAGCAATATTGAACCAAAGAAAATTCGGGAGGAAATGACAGACAATGCATGGATAGAAGCAATGCAGGAGGAACTTCTCCAATACCGTCTTCATGACTCTTGGGATTTGGTTCCATGACCAATTGACATTCGCGTCATTGATCTCAAATGGTTATGGAAGAACAAACGGGATGAAGAAATGACTGTAATTCGCAACAAAGCTCGTCTCGTGGCCAAAGGATACATACAGGAAGAAGGGATAGACTTTGAAGAGTCATTCACGCCGGTAGTTAGACTTGAAGCAGTCAGGATATTCTTAGCCTATGCAGCTCACAAAAACATTACGGTTTATCAGATGGACATTAAGACCGCGTTCTTGAATGGAACTCTGAAAGAAGAAGTGTACGTGAGTCAGCCAGAAGGATTCATAGACATGGAACATCCAGACTACGTCTACAAACTCAAAAAGGCAATCTATGGTTTAAAGCAAGCTCCGAGAGCGTGGTATGACGAACTGTCCTCTTTCCTGATTCTAAACAATTTCACCAAAGGAACTGTTGATCCTACCTTGTTTACAAGAAAACATAACAACGACATTTTGATTGTTCAGATTTACGTAGACGACATCATTTTTGGGTCCACTAATCCGAATCTTTCAAAACATTTTGAAAATCTCATGAAAAGCAAATTTGAAATGTCCATGATGGGGGAACTAAAATTTTTTCTTGGTTTACCAATACATCAATCCCCACGTGGAATTTTTATTAATCAAGCTAAATACATAACTGAGATTTTGAAAAATCATGGTATGGATAATTGTGATTCGGTCGGTACACCTATGGTAACTTCACCAAAAATTGGAGCCGATTTATTTGGGAAACCTATCGATCCGAAGAAATATCGAAGCATGATTGGTTCTCTCATGTACCTCACTGCTAGTCGACCCGATATTCATTTTGCTGTTTGCTTATTAGCACGGTTTCAGGCAAAGCCTACCGAACTGCACCTCAAAGAGGTTAAAAGGATCTTTCGGTACCCGAAGACATCCATTCACATGGGACTTTGGTTTCTGAAGGAATCCGGATTTGATCTAATTGCATTTTCAGATGCGGACCACGTAGGTCATCAAGTTACAACAAAAAGTACATCAGGAGGAGCACAATTTTTGGGAGAAAAGTTAGTAAGCTGGTCTTCAAAGAAACAAGATTGTACTGCACTTTCATCCGCTGAAGCTGAGTATGTGTCTCTATCTGCGTGTTGTGCTCAAGTTCTATGGATGAGAACACAACTCACAGATTATGTCTTTACTTTCGATAAAATACCTATGTATTGTGACTCGAAAAGCGCCATAGCCATATCATGCAATCCTATTCATCACTCAAAGATTAAGCACATTCGTGTCCGCTATCACTTCATAAAAGAGCACGTGGAAGAAGGTACTGTTGAATTATTTTTCGTGAAGACAGATTACCAACTCGCCGATCTATTCACTAAAGCCCTTCCAAAAGAACTGTTTAACGATTTGGTTCGACGAATTGGAATGCGAAGCCTAACCCCTAAGGAGTTAGAACGTCTTCTCGAATCTTCTTGAAAATGATTTTCCAAAAAGCTTCGCTGTAAATATTTTTTTGCAAAACAAAATACAAAATTTGAAAAACCATCAAAAGAAAAATATAAAAATATAAAATTTTCAAAAATACAAAAACAATATAAAATCAAAAATACAAAAATATTCTTCTCACGACATGTCTCTCGTATAATCGATATTCTGTACGTTTCTAGAAATGTCATTCAACAATGATACAGACATGTACAGATGCTTGCGCGAGAGTTCTTTAAATGTTTTCTAAAACATGTCGTTTCTCAAAATTTCTTCAAAAATGGCTTTCGTATACTTCAGTACGAAACCCGGACAAAAATGATGACTTTTGATTATTTTCAAATCAAAACTTGTGTTTTTAAATAAAAACTCAAGTGTAGGCTTCAGTGCACTACATTTAACTAGTGATAAATCATCATCATGTTGAGCACCTTTTTCAAGATTGTTCAAAAAGATTTTCAAAATCTTTCAAAATATTTTGTGCTCAAGATAACTCCCTCTAAAACCCTTTAATTGATTATGCTTTATTAAAGGGGGAGTATAAAACAAAAAATGTTCCAAATTCATGCTTAAATCAATCCGTTTGTCTCCCCAAAAGATTCTAAAAATTTTGTTTAATCCGTTGATATCAAAAATATCACAAATATGCTATTTTTGAGGGGGAGAAGACGTGATTAAAATGTGATCAAAAAGTTTAATGATCGTTGTTTGAATCTCAAAAGAGCTCGACTCAGTCGTAACCATTGAATTGACGAGGAATCAAAGTCTGTAAATGTACCATCTCGAGAAACTTTCTATGGACCTGACCAGGACGGGTAATAATTTCAAGCAAGTTCACTAGTGATGTAAACGTGTCTCGAATCGGTCTTGTTCATTGAAAGTCGATCAATTCAAAAAGTGCGAACTCTACCCTCTCTGTGCAGATTTCAGATAAAACAATATAAGCACATGTGAAGGGGGAGTGTTTCTGAAAATTCAAAACTCTTAAAGTGTTAACTAAATTTGTTTTAATCACAAACACTTTGAGAGACTTTCAAGAAAAATTGTTTTATGGCAACAATAGGACAGTCATGGAGTTATAAGGTGACTAAGGATAGGAAAATCCATCCTATGATCCGCCAGAGCTGGAGGGATCTACCCAAGGACATCACCAATAGTTTAGAACTAGAAGTCCTTAGGTATGATTCAAAAAAGGAGTAATGTGAGAAAGGAGAAAGAAGGGGTTGAAGAATTAAAAGAAAACTAATGAAAGGGTGAAAAGAAATAGCCCTCCATAATCAACCTTAGGGCAGAAACCGGGTTCAATTCATATGCTATTGGTTGTCACAAAGATGACACTGGTATTGAAGACAAAGACGTCATAGACCCAGTGACGCACTGCACTAAACCTTCTAGCCACTCAATTCCTCTTAAAAGGATTTGTTTCATTCTCACTGGGAACCCTACATAATCTGTTAGGATTTAGTAAATCCAGTTATTAAAGTGTCGGTCACCTCAAGTATATGTAATCATTAGAAAGCTCGTAGTCGTAGTTATTTAATGTTAAGTAGTATTTAGTTAAGTAACACCGTGAAGGACGGACGGGTCTTTACCCACTGTATGCCTGATCCACAGCCCGTAGGTGGCGTTTTATGTAAGACTATAAATACCCTCTACCTCCCAAGGTAGAGGGTTGGAGCTCATAATAACTCTTTCTCTCTCTAAAACCTAAAGATATACGCCTATATGTAATCATGATTTGATGTGTTTGTGAAATCCAATATGTTACAATTGGTATCAAGAGCCATGGTTTGATCATCTCTCTTACATATCCTTGGATTTCTAGTGGTTTTATATGGTTTTTGGGTTTGAAAAAGTTTAGTGGTTTTTGCATCATTTGGATCATTTCTTGTGTTAAAGTTTAAATTTTCAGTGTACTTTTGTGTTTAGAATCATTGTAAGTGCTTGGGTTTTGATTTGTAAAGCTTGAATCACTGTGGTTGGGCTTGTTTTGGATTGAAAAGTATTGTTCTTAAAGTTTTCTACCTAGCGACTTGGCTCTCGGAGTTGTTTTCTTGGTAGCGATTTACTTTGTTAATTTCCAGCGACTTGTAGTTAGAGGAGTAGTGACTTGAGCCTAGCGACTTGTCTATTGAGACAAGTTGACAAACAGTACAACGTAGTGGAGGTTCCACTTCGGCTAGCGACTTGGTTGGCTTAGCGACTTGTCTCTATTATTTCTAGCGACTTGTCCTTATTGTTCTTAGCGAGTTGATTCTTAGCGACTTGGATACTTAGCGAGTTGCTCTTTAGCGACTTGTGTGCTTAGCGATTTGGTGCTTTAGCGACTTGTGTTCAGCGACTTGGGTCTTAGCGACTTGTGCTTAGCGACTTGATTCACAGCGACTTGAGGTTTAGCGAGTTGCTACTTAGCGACTTGGTTCAAGGGTTATAGCGACTTGGTTGATATTTGTTTCTAATACGGTTTTCTCTTGATTTAGTAAAATCCCATGAAAGAATCTATTTCACGGTTTAATCATAGAGTTATAAAATCGCGTGAAATCTATAAACATGTCTACCAACGTGCCTACAATCATCTCTACTGTAGCTGAGGACGTTCAAGCAGCTGGTTCAGACACTCGTCCACCCATGCTTGACAGAACTGACTATGACTCATGGGCTCAACGAATTAGGTTGTATTGTCTGGGAAAGGAAAATGGAGTCAACATTCTCAAGTAAATTGATGAAGGACCTTATCAGATTGAGACTACAAGAGACATAATTGATACTGCTGCAGATGGAACAATGATCTTTGGATTGGACAGACCAAAGACATATGATGAGCTCAGTGATAAGGAGAAAAAGAGATTTGATGCTGATATCAGGGCTTCAAACATTATACTTCAGGGTCTTCCAAAAGATATCTACAAGCTTATCAATCACAACACTGAAGCCAAGGCGGTTAGGGATAATGTCAAGATGCTTCTCTCGGGTTCTGAATTAACTAAGGAAGACAGAGAATCACAACTGTATGATGAATTTGAGCACTTTAAGATGAAACCAGAAGAAAGTGTCTATGAATATTACGTGAGATTCCACAAGCTTGTGAACAACATGAATCCCGAATGGCACAAATTTGTCACCTCTGTGAAGCTAACCAAAGGATTGAAGAACACCAACTATAAGCAACTGTATGCCTTCCTTCTTCAGAATGAGAGACATGCTATGTTTGAACGAAGGATTCTTGAACAGTTCAAATCTAAGCAGGGAGAAACAAGTTCGTCAAATGATTCTACAGCCTTTTACACCAATGTTGGAATTACCACCAAAGCTTTTCAAGTCATACCCACGGGTAATGGTAATTACAAGCTCATCCCTGATCCAGCATATAAGCCTCCTGACTCAAACACACTCATGGAAAACTTCATCAATCAACTATCTATCATGGTTAGTCAAAATATGAATTCCCTCCCACACACCAACAATAATCTCAGAACAGCATCCAATCCCCACAATCAAGCTACTGTCAGAGATGGAAAGGTTATGGTGCAACCAGCTCAAGGAAGGCAGTATGAACAGGGAAGAGGAGGAGTTGGTGGAGGGTATATGGCTAATCAAAATCGTGGAAGAAATGCCAATCAAGGACAAGTAAAGCCAATCAAGTGCTACAACTGTGGTGGTGATGGACACATTGCGAGGAACTGCACATCTCCAAAACGTCCACAGAATGCAGAATACTTCAGAGACAAGATGTTACTTGTGCAAGCTCAGGATAATGGAGCAGCTTTGGATGAAGAGGAGTTGTTGTTTCTTGCTGAGGGAAATGCCAAAACTTATGATGCTGATGTTGATGAGCAGCCAATTCAGGAAATAGGTCACAATCATCAAAATGCCTTTCAAGTAGCTGACTGTGATACATTTGACTCTGATGTCGATGATGAACCTACTGCCCAGACAATCTTCATGGCTAGCATTTCACCAATGGTCTCTCCAAAGGACTCATCACCACAACATGCTGGTCCATCCAAAGATTCAATCATTTCAGAGGTATTAAAACTATACGAAGAAGTTGATGAGCAAAAGATGCATAATGAAGTACAATCTCTTGAAACTTATGAATCAGATATTGATAATGAGGTTAGTAGCAATATTGTCCCATATGATCAATATGTGACGCAAAGTGAAAGTGAGATTGTACCAAGTGATGCATCTTCTGCAGTCAATGATGACCATGTTTTTTATGAAAACACTGCATGTTCCCCTGATGACAATGTTATCTCAGAACTGAATGCCTATAAAGAACAAGTTGCTATTTATGAACAACGTGCTAAGTTTGAGTTAACTACCCGTGAGCAGGAAATGGATGACCAAATGCGTACAATCATTAGAAAAAGTAATTTTAGAGAAGAAGTATTAAAACAAGAGTTAAATTCCTTACAAGAAAAGCTTTCTAAAACTGTTAAGCAAAAGCAAGAACTTCAAGATAATGTTAAAGTTCTTAAACAAGAATTTAATGCTAAGGAATCAAAACTTTTGAATGATTTTTCCAATCTAAAAACTTTGAAAAATAAGCTTGAAAATAAGTTGTACGTACAAGGGAATACCATTCAGACTGCTCACATGATTACTAAGCACATAGTCTTAAGCGATAAGCATAGTATTCCCTTTGTTAAGGAACCAAATCCTGAGGTAGGTAAAAAGGCAAGAGCTGCCCAGAAGATAATATATGATGGTAATGAAATCCTTAAGCCTAGGCAGAATCCTAGTTGTGTTGAGTGCACTGAGGAAGATATACAATTAGAAGATGCCTCTAGGGAGAAAATGGATAAGAAGCTTAAAGATCCTGAGTGTAAAAAACAAAACATAACGTTCAAACCCCATGATTACACTAAAGAAAATTGGATCTCCCTGAACATGTTTAAGCCTCAAACTCAATTAACCCCAGAACAAATTTTTTGGAAGAAAGATATGGATAAGCAAAAAGCTAAAGAACTTGTTGAAACAAACATTCCCCTTAGGAAAATGCCTGCAGCTACTGTGTATCCTCCGAATACACCAACGCATTTAGTTCCTAGAACTATTTCCACTAATAGTAAGACCTTAATCAGCATGTATGTTGTTTATCAACTATTTGTTGATTTTGAGAAGACATGTAAGAAGAGAATCACACCTACAAGGATAACTGAAGGGGAAAGGGGTTTTGAGCAAACTAAAGAATGTTATTTAACTGAGGTCATGCCTTTCTTTAAATAATTAAAAGGTCAATTTGAGAGTCTTCAAAAAGGAATAAACTCAGATATTAAAGAAATGGAAAAGGAATTTGATGCAATGATAGTTGAGGTCAATGATTATGAACAGGAACTCAAATATAATGAAGTTGAAAGGAAGAACTTGCATATCTTAAATGAGAACTTGATTTCGAGTTGTGTTGCTCAAGATGTGTTTTATACTGTGACTAAGTATTCTATTACTGCATCTCAATTTCACGAATTATCTATTGCTTTGAAAGTTACACATGATCGTGTCATTGAGCTTGAAAACAAAAAGTCAGAACTAAATGAGAAAATTGATTAGGATGATCACGATAATTTGGTAAAACATCTTTCTAAGCTAGAAGTTGAACATTTTGATCTGCAACTAAAATATCAACATCTCAAAGAAAATGTCAAAACCTCAAACATCAAGACATCCTCAAATGTTCTAGAGTTTGATACAGTTTTTCAAATAAACAAACGTGATGAATAGATTCAAGCTCATTGTAACACGATCAGAAAGTTGAAAGCCCGAATTTCACAATTAAAGGGTGAAAAGAACAATGTGACTGGCTCCCAAATGCCTCCTCCGTTAGATTCTCAGTGTTCTCAAACTTTTCATCTTCAAAACTTGGTTAATGTTTTACAAAAGGAAAATGAGAGTTTTCTAGAAGAAAATGAAAAAGTTAAACGACACTTTAAAGAGTTATATGATTCAATGAAAGTCACTCGTGACAAGAATAACGAAAAAATAACATCTTTACAAAAGGAAATTGAGAATCTGAAGAGTCAGGAAAGAGGGAAAATGCCACTTGTCTTCAATGAGAATGTTGCATCAAAGTCATCTGCAGACTCTAAATATACTGTGACTGTTAAATACATTCCTCCTCATCTTAGGAATAACGAACTTGTATTTCATAATTATCTTGCTCGCCTTAAGGATAGTCTTGAATGTCTCCGTGATATTGTAGAAGAGGACTTCATAAATAAGCCACTTGATAGTGAAATTAGGTTTGCTTGCATTCAGGCCAAACGATCTCAGGAGATGTTAGAATGTTTAATAGCAACATGTCCTAAATCCTTAAGTGCAAAAGATAAAGCTGTGATGCCTTGTTCCATGCCTAGTGCTAAGTATACAAACCATTCTATGCCCAGCACTAAGAAAGTGAATTTTAATGTGCCTTCAAGTAGTTCAGATCCCAGCACTTCTAGTTTAGGAATGCAAAAGGTAGTCCAACCAACTAATGTTCCCATAATTCCCTCTACAGGAGTAATCAGTGACATTAAAGCAAGCGGGTCAAAGCCTCCAGGCAATACAAAGCAAGATAGGACCTCACAAGCTAAGAATGTGCATTGGAAGAGAGTAGAAGACCACCCTAGGAACACTAAGTTTATGTTGAATAAAATGAATCGTGTTGATTCTAGTATTAGCCATAAGCGTGCTGTAATTAATTCGAATTCTGCTACTTTTGGCAAAACATGTAATGATGATCGCTTGGTTTCTATTACTAATCATGAATGTGGTGTGAATGATTTGATTAATGCTGTTAAATGCCCTGTTAAGATTGTTAATGCCATAAAACATGTTAAGAAGGCTAGAAAGCAGTGGAGAAAGAAGGTTAGAAAACATTGGAAACCCACAGGAAGGAAATTTAGTAACATAGGTTATCAGTGGATACCTACTGGCCACAAGTTTAATCTTAATATGTTGTGCCCTAAATTTTCCAAGTCAATGCCCATTAGAAGATGGATGCCTACTGGTAGAACTATTCCTTTAAGAAGTTAACATACTTTGAATAGGTCAAATACGGACACTAGCACTGCATCTATCCCTGATGATTCCATTGTTTCCACTTCTGATGTGGGTGTTCCAATCACTATTACTAACCAAATGGAACCCATTCTTGCATGGGGATCCCAATTATCCAGTTATCCATTCTTGTATGTGTTCAATTGCAGATCGTTCAAATCGTTCTGTGGTACCTGGACTCAGGCTGTTCCAAGCATATGACTGAAGATCGCTCGCGGCTCATGAACTTCGTGAGTAAATTCATCGGGACTGTTAGATTCAGGAACGACCATTTCGGTGCAATTATGGGTTATGGATACTATGTTGTCGGTGAAAGTGTAATCTCTAGAGTATATTATGTTGAAGGTCTTGGTCATAACTTGTTCTCTGTTGGTTAATTCTGTGATTCCGATCTAGAAGTGGCTTTTAGAAAATATACTTGTTTCGTTAGAGAACTTGATGGTGTGGAACTGTTAAGAGGAACTCGTGGTTCAAATCTTTACACCATCTCTATCGAAGACATAATGAAGTCTTCTCCAATCTGCTTATTGTCAAAGGTATCAAAAACAAAATCATGGTTATGGCATCGTCGTCTCAATCACTTGAACTTCGGAACCATTAATAATCTTTCCAGAAAGGATCTTGTAAGAGGCTTACCCAGATTAAAGTATGAAAAAGATCATCTTTGTTCAGCATGCCAATTGGGAAAAAGCAAGAAATATGCCCACAAACCCAAACCCACAAAATTAGTAATGGAAGTTCTTCATACCCTTTATATGGATTTGTGCGGACCAATGAGAGTGCAAACGATAAATGGGAAGAAATATATTTTAGTCGATGTGCATGACTACTCTCGATTTACTTGGGTAAAGTTTTTGAGGACAAAGGATGAAACTCCAGATGTCATCATCAAACTTATCAAGCAACTCCAGGTTCGACTTAACAATACTGTTAGAATTGTTCGAACAGACAATGGCACAAAGTTTGTTAACAAACACTTAAGTCAATTTTATGAAAGTGTTGGAATCAGTCATCAAAGAAGTGTTCCTCGAACTCCTCAATAGAACGGTGTAGTTGAAAGACGAAATAAAACTCTTGTGGAAGCCGCAAGAACAATGCTAATTTATTCAAAGGTTCCAATGTTTCTTTGAGCTGAAGCCATTGCCACTGCTTGCTACACCCAAAATCGTTCCCTTATACACACCTCTCATGAAAAAACTCCATACGAACTTGTCCATAAATGAAAACCTGATCTATCCTACCTTCGTGTGTTCGGTGCTTTGTGCTATCCAACGAATGACGGTCAAGATTTAGGTAAATTAAGAGCTAAGGCGGACATTGGAGTTTTTGTAGGTTATGCATCAAACAAGAAGGGTTACCGAATCTACAACAAAAGAACTCGAGATATCATGGAAACTATTCATGTCACGTTCGATGAGTTGTCCGGGCAAATGGCTCCAGGACAATCCAGTTCTGGACCCGCATCTCAACCTTCATCAAGTAGTCCTATCAGTTCTACTCATGTTCAAAATCACTCACCAGCAACTCCTTGTGTACCTCCTTCAGAAGATGATTTGAAGAAATTGTTTGATCTAATGTTTGATGAACACTATGAGCCAAGTGCTAATGATCTGTCAATTCCATCAACAGAGGTTGTTCCTATCCCTGTCAACGAAGTTAACCCTTCAGTTTCTATGTCATTAAGTCAAGAAGATGTCTCATCAACAAATCATCAATCATCGAGTGTACATCATGGAATTATGTCTGGCACCTATGATGGAGATAATCCCTTTGCTACTCCTGAAGTTGCCCCCTTTGAAAACATATTTGCTCCTGAATCATCATCAGAACCATCTTCATCAGGAGAAATCGACTCTGCTACTTCAGTTCCTCAACAACAACCACATGAACACCTTAGAAAATGGACACATGATTATCCATTGGATAACATCATTGGAAATCCCTCTCTTCTAGTATCTACTCGTAAACAACTTGAAACTGATGCCTTATGGTGCTTCTTCAACTCCGTACTATCCAAGGTCGAACCAAAAGATGTCAAAACTGCCATGAATGAAGACAGTTGGTTCAATGCCATGCAAGAAGAAATTCATGAGTTTGATCGACTAGATGTATGGGAATTAGTACCTGCTCCTGACTGTGCTATGATCATTGCTCTAAAGTGGATCTTTAAAGTAAAACTTGATGAGCATGGTGATGTATTAAAGAACAAGGCTCGATTGGTTGCAAAAGGATACCGTCAAGAGGAGGGTATTGACTTTGAAGAATCATTTTCTCCAAGTTCTCGTATCGAGGCAATCAGAATCTTCTTGGATAATGCTGCAAGTAAGAACATGGTAGTCTATCAGATGGATGTAAAGACGGCTTTTCTTAACAGAGATCTTAAAGAAGTCGTATACGTCAGCCAACCTGAAGGCTTTGTGAATCCAGAGCATCCTACTCATGTCTATCGCTTGAAGAAGGCTCTTTACGGTTTGAAGCAAGCTCCAAGGGCATGGTATGATACGCAATCAAAGTTTCTTCTATCTACTGGATTCAGCAAAGGAGTAGTTGATCCGACATTGTTCACCAGAAAGTCAGGCAAACATTTAATTCACGTTCAAATTTATGTTGATGATATTATTTTTGCCTCGGCTGAACCAAATGAATGTGACCGTTTTTCTATGGAGATGGGCTCCAAATTTCAAATGTCAATGATGGGACAAATGTCATTTTTCTTGGGATTACAAATTTCACAAAGTCCCGGAGGCATTTTTATAAATCAATCTAAATATGCAAATGAGATTTTAAAGAAATTTGGATTTGATTCTTGTGACCCTGTTGACACTCCCATGATAGAGCGTACTAAACTGGATGAGGACCACTCAGGGATCATGGTAGACCAAACGAAATATCGTAGTATGATTGGATCCCTGATGTACCTCACGGCCAGTAGACCAGACATTCTGTTCGCTGTTTGCATGTGTGCTAGATACCAGGCTAAGCCTACCAAAAAGCACCTTGAAGCGGTTAAACGGGTCTTTTGGTATCTCCAAGGAACCATCAATATGGGACTTTGGTACCCGAAGGACACCGGTATGTCACTAACAGGCTAACAGCCTATGCAGATGCTGATCTGTTAGATCGATGTACTCTAACCAAACTAACTTTAATAGCTTGTTAAGGTTTAATAACCTCGGATAAATCCTAAGTTATTAACAAAGAAACACTGAGCAAACTCTATTAAGTATGCGAAATTTACTTAACAAAGCTAAGAAGAATAACTTTAACTATGAACGATTTTATTAATAACTCTAACTCTGCTTCTTATGCAGATCTTTAACAACTCTAATAATATCGAACTTCTCTCTAAAACTCTAATAAAATCACGTACGTATTATGCGAATCTAGGGGTCCTTTTATAGGCTCAAGGATACCCTAGTCGGTTTACAATATGTATCTTTGTACGTCAAGTAATCTAACATAGAATATTCTAGAATTACAAGACTTTCTATAAACGAATAAAACAGTTATTTGATCTCGCAGTACTTTGACCTCGTATGCAGTACTTTGACTTTATCATTTAGCAGTACTTTGACTCTTTGACTTTTCCAGTACTTTCATATCCCAACAATCCTCCCCTAACTTGAATTCTACTTGATTGACTTCAAGTTCCTTTGTAAAGTTATCTTTATCAGCTTCATCTTTGAAAACAGATTGTGTCTTTATCTTTGGATTGTATCTTTGTAGATTTTATGCAAAGTCAAAGTATCTTTAGAAATATTCTTTTAAAGCATCATCCATCAAGCTCCATCTTTTCAGCAACACAGCAACATATGACAATTTGTACATTAATTCAGTTTAAGTTGCAAACTATTCTCATCACTTCCAGGTGTGTTAACTCCTGTGAGAGGTGAATCATTGAAAATTTAATGGATTTAGATCTCTTTACCAAAGCCATTAACTCTGGAGTAGCCAAATGTTTTGGTGTGTAAGACCATGGTACACTGATAACCATATGATTTTTAGCAAATCATTAGCTATCAACAGATTTGATTTGTCTTTACTAAAAGTTGTACCCTTCTGGACTAGTTAGTTCTTTCATCATGGTGAACTAATTACCATATAATGGTTTTTCCACAGCCTTTACCACAAGCCATTTTCTTGTGGGCTATCCAACTCTTCACATTACTGATATGGTGAGTTGATTACCATCCAACTTATTAGCAAGTTGTCAACTAAAAACGGATTTGATATATCTTTACCAGAGTCGTTTGCTCATGGATTAGTCAATCCTTTTGTAACCATGGTGAATTGATAACCTATTGATGTTATCATCTCAAAAACCATTTATTCAACCTTTGTTTCAAAATTATTTGTTACTTAACAAAAGTTTTCTTCAAAAATCACTTAACTGGTTAAAAGCTGCAAGCAGTACTTTGATTAAAGTACTGTTTGATCAGCAGTACTTTGAATAAAGTACTAATTTATCAAAAATAATTTATTCAATTAAGTCTCATACCAGTTATTCATTACCTTCTGCAATAGTAGTCCAGTTGATAAATAAATTGATGACCATACAAACAATTTCATTGTCCTCTTCAACCTCCATTCCATGCTCTAGCATCCTCCTCATAAGATCGACTGTAAGAGGATATCTTCTATCAGCAAACATATGAATCATTTTGCCATTTTCCAACTCTAGAACATGAACTCCAGATTCTTCAAAAAATCTCCAGCTGGCAATTTCCCAGCTCTCTTGATTCTTCCAAATTTCATCACTACTTTGTTCTTCAGTTTCCCATGCAGTTGTGAGATCTCCCAGTAAAACTAAACCAATTCCTTTTAAAAGATGATGTTCAAAATACTCTTTCACCACATGATATAAATAGAATAGATCCACTCTATCTATTATATGCAATAAATCCCATAATCTATTGAACACTCTGAAGCTTCCATCTTCTCTATGAAACATCAGATAGCTTCCTTCTTTAGAATCCACAACTTCAAAAGTAGTAATCTGAGATCTGTTCATTTTCATGTCAACATCTTCTCTGGAATATTCAAAATCTACTATTCTGAGATAATTTCTTAATTCATCCTTAGTTTCAAATCTTAACTCAACTTTTTCTTTCTTTGAAAACTGTTTATCTTCAACATCAGTTTTCCTTTTTCTTTTTAAACTTTTCTTTCTTTCTGCTTCAGTCCAAGTAGCTTCATCTTTATAATCTTTAATATTTGCAACATCCTTCTTATAAGCTTCTGTCTCAGCATCATATAATCTTTTCATATCAACATGCTTCAACTTCTGCAATCCTTTATACCATCTGCTTTTCAAATACGCCATCATTGCATTTCTTTCTTTAGCAAGATTTGGTTTTCTAGGCATAAATGAAACAGGAACAGGTGACTCTAAATGTTCACTAGCTTCAGCATTCAATTCCTCATCCAACTTCTTAGCTGCTTCTCTATTCTGAGCTTCTTCAGCTTCCTTATCTTCTCTATCTTTAGCATTTATTTCCTCTTGAATCTTTCTAGCTGCTTGTTCATTCAAAGCATCTTGAGCAGCTTTTAACTGTGCTAAAGTTGGTTTATTTTTCTTTACTTCTATCAAAACACTTTTTCCTTTATCCTTAGGATCAATAGCAGGTTGAGAAACTCTTTATTGTTCCTCTTCTTGCACTCCTGGAATAGAGACAGCCCTTGGCTTTGATAAACCGTGCAAAATAGTTGCAGTAAATTCATCATCACTAGCAGTATGTACTCTATGAGGTGTATCAGCTTCTTCTGGTATAGCAGTTGTTGAGGGACCAGCTTGTTCTTCATGAGGAATAGTTGAAGGACCAGCTTCCTCTTCAAAATCTAATACCCTTGGTGTAACCAACTCTTGTCTGTGAGTACCAGTGAAAGCATTACTTTGTTGCTCAGTACCTTCATCATCAGACCTTTCTTCTTCAGTACTTTTAATAACAACATGTTCTTTAGTACCTTGAGGTTCTTTATCCTTACCAACATCTTCTTTCAAATTCTTTTCTTCTAAATTCCTCCCCAATTGGACAGAAGATGGTTTAGGAACCTTTTTGCCTTTGTTTGTCTTTTTAAATTGCCTTCTGCGCTTGTGTTCTTCCTTAACCCATAAGCGATAACGTTTGATAAAAAGGCTAAACAAAATTCTTTAACCTCTTATACCTGAGCATCAACCTCTTAATCTGTTTTGCTTTAGCCTCAGTAATCTTCTTCAACTTGACCAACTCCCTTGTCAAAATATAATTATCCAATATGAACTCTTCAGGTGAGATAGTATGAGAAGTATCTCCTTGAACTGGTGAATGTTCCTCTGGTTGAGAAACAGGAACAGATTGTTGTGGAGATGGAGAAGGTGAACCTGCAACTTCTTCTTGAACTTCAATACTTGGGGAAGCAGTACCTTGAGTTGCAGTACCTTCCTGAGATGCAGCACCTTGAGAAGATGCAGCACTTTGAGACCCAGTACTTGCAGATGCAGTACTTGCAGGTGCAGTACCTTCACTGTCATCATCATCTTCAGCATCAGCTTTAACAGCTTGAACAACTTCCATCATGGAAGTAGTTAAAGGAGTATCTGGACCTCTGAATAAATCACTCCTTCTCGCCATAAAGGTAAAATTTTTTGCTTGTTGTACAATAACAGGAAGTAAATCTGTAGGCTTTGGTACATCAGCAAGTTGTTTGTTCAGAAAAACTTGAATAAACCTGGGATACATTAACCATTTGGATCCATGAGTGATGTGTGAAAGCATGCCATCTAGAATCAGCCTTGAAAAATTGAAAATACGATCTGTAGCCAATCCCAGCATAGCAGATGATATATTTGATCCAAATTGCTCCCATGAAGTACTTTCCAAGTAGTACTTTCCCAAGCAGTACTTTCCAAGCAGTACTTTCATAAAAAACAGTACTTTTCCAAAATCCTCTGTAGAAGCTAAGTATACATAAATATCCTCCCCTCAAACAATACACAGGACTATACTAATACTAATAGTCCTCCCCTTAAATGCAACTCTTCCTCCACTAATAGATCTAAAATCAGACATAATCTCCTTGTCTCCTGTCATACTTCCAGAGCAACCACTATCCACAATAAGATGATCTTTAAGCTCCTCCTCTGGGTTGCCCTGTACAAAGATTTAGAAAGTTAGTCTCTTTTAGGAACCCAAGCCATTACTGACTTGTGTTCCCCTTGTGGAGTTACAAACTCAAATTCTTTGAGAATGTAATTTCCACTGTTTTTCAAAACATGATCCAGAATTATCTTTTGATTTTTAGCATGTGGATTTTCAAAACTTTCTGGATTTTCAACAGAACTCTCTTTTGCAAAATCATTCTTTTTTTCTTGTATTATGAAAACATCTGATTCACTTTTTGTTGAAAGTACAGTTTGTCCCTTAGCAGTACTTTCTCTCTTAACCCATTCAGTTTTAACACATGGTTCCTGTGATCTAGATCCCCTATGTGAATTGTAGTACCTTCTAGGTTGATAGTAGTGAGATCTCCTAGGATTTCTGTGCCAAGTGGTATTCACAGTACCTTGGTTTGACTGAGCAGTACTTTGAGAAGGTACTGCTTGTGAAGGTACTGGTGGTTTAGAAAAAGGTCTTCTCTGGTGGGGGTACCTATGGTATGATAAGAAGTTGTTGTGATTAACCCTATTTGAATTATTCCAGACTGGTTTGTTCTCTCTAGGTTTCTGGTTAGTAGACCTATTCTTTGAAAATTTCCTAAGGTATTCTGAATGATGTTCACAATCTTTGATTAGATGATTAGGACTAAAACACACAAAACACAGTTTTTCAGCCATACTTCCCATGTGACTTCTTCTATGTCTATGACCAAAACTATTGTGCCTTCTAGGTGAATGATGAAATCTGTTTTGACCAAAATTATCCCAAAAAGGTTTAGCAGTACTGTTTTGAAAAGGTTTTCCTAAGGGTACTGCTTGTGTAGCAGTACTTTGAATAGAAGGTACTGCTTGACTTTGAAGATTTGTTTCAATAGTTTCTTTTGGGGTTTCAGACCTAGATTGACCAATAAGCTTCTTTCTAAACTCTAGACTATCTATACCAAAACGTGAAACATCAGGTCTTATGGGTTGATGACTACCAACTGGATGTGGAACATCATGATAACCTCTGTCTTTCTTATACTCAGGAGGTGATTCACTAATTGAACCCTCATTGCTATATGTGTCTACATAATTAATGAGTTCATCATCACTAGTGGTAACATCCTCAAAATCACCCTGATCACTAGATGTGTTTTCTTCTATGTTATCAAAGTCCATACCAAAACCTAAGCCAGTTCTAATGTATGCTCTTCTCTGTTTTTGAACATAAGTAACATGTGACAGACCAGATTCTTTCCAGGCATCAAACTTTGCTAACAAATCATCTCTCTCCTTAGTGAGTTTCTCAATTTCAGCAATTTTACAGTTTAGTTTCCATTCACTAAGTTTTAACTGGTAATCATGTTATTCATATTTTTTAGCCCAATCCATTTCATTATTTTCATGTGTTATAATTTTAGCTTCCATTGACTCTAAGGTTATTTGATAACCTGCTACCTCAGACCTAGCCTTAATACAGTTATCTCTTTCGTAAACATAAGCATTAAGTACTTTTTGATAAAAATCATGACACTTAGAACATACCTCTGTGATAGGAGTTGATACAGCTTCAATCGACATCTTGGGTTCTGTTGTAGTAAGTTTTAGGGTTTCTTCTTAGTCAGAGTTTCCACACAAGCTCTGATACCACTTGCTGGATCGATGTACTCTAACCAAACTAACTTTAATAGCTTGTTAAGGTTTAATAACCTCGGATAAATCCTAAGTTATTAACAAAGAAACACTGAGCAAACTCTATTAAGTATGCGGAATTTACTTAACAAAGCTAAGAAGAATAACTTTAACTATGAACGATTTTATTAATAACTCTAACTCTGCTTATTATGCAAATCATTAACAACTCTAATAATATCGAACTTCTCTCTAAAACTCTAATAAAATCACATACGTATTATGCCAATCTAGGGGTCCTTTTATAGGCTCAAGGATACCCTAGTCGGTTTACAATATGTATCCTTGTACGTCAAGTAATCTAACATAGAGTATTCTAGAATTACAAGACTTTCTATAAACGAATAAAACAGTTCTTTGATCTTGTAGTACTTTGACCTCGTATGCAGTACTTTGACTTTATCATTTAGCAGTACTTTGACTCTTTGACTTTTCCAGTACTTTCATATCCCAACATGATCATGCAGGATGTCAAGATACACGTCGAAGTACGTCTGGAGGTGCTCAGTTTTTGGGTGATAAGCTTGTGAGCTGGTCTTCTAAGAAACAAATGAGTACTTCGATATCCTCTATAGAGGCTGAATACATAGCCATGTCATCTTGTTGTGCTCAAATCTTATGGATGAGATCTCAATTATCTGACTATGGCTTTGAATTCAACAAAATCCCTCTGTATTGTGATAACAAAAGTGCCATTGCTCTCTCATGCAACAACGTACAACACTCAAGAGCAAAGCACATCGACATTCGACATCATTTCATCAGGGATCAAGTAGAAAATGGTGTGGTGGAACTCTATTTTGTGAGGACTGAATACCAGTTAGCAGACATCTTCACCAAAGCTCTTCCTAGAGAACTTTTTGAGTTTATCCTCCCACGACTTGGTCTAAAGAGTCTACAGCCGGAAACACTTAAACGTCTTCAAGAGGAAGAAGAGGAGTAAAAGGTTTTCTTCATCCATCTCTTGTAAATAGTTATTCAAAAAGCAAAATACAAAATTTCAAAACCAACAAAAAGCAAATAGAAAAATATAAAATTTTCAAAATCCATAAAAATTAGAAAATCTTGAAAAATCCCAAAAATATTGTTATTTTGTCATGTTTTCCTTGTTCGATATCATCTACGGACTTTTTGTTGACATTCAAAGAATGTCACGGGTTTTTAGATGTTCTTCGAATGTACATAAATTGTTTAAAAAAAAAAGAAAAAAAAAACTTTGAGAGAAAGTGATACAAAGGCTTATAGTCATTTCAGTCTATAACCCGTTTTTAAAGAAAGAACAGAGCCATGCTTTATCTTATTGTTTAAATCTCATGCTCTGATTCTAAAGACAAATATTTGTTATCTTTTTGAAAACTAATAAAATAACTCGGTCTCAATTTTTGAATATCATCTCGACTTGACATTTGTCAAAATCTCTATCTCTCAATCAACAACTTATGTCATTGATTGAGGGGGAGAATGATTTCATTTAAATCAAAAGGATATTTGTCATACAATTGGTTCAGACCAAGGTTTATGTCATGTTTTCAAAAAGATATTTAAGCATGTTTAATCTTTGGAGTGTAAAGTCTCAGATTTGATCCTTATCGGTTAGATGTTTTCATAAGCAAGTCACAATTCTCCTCAAAAAGCTTTCAAAATCAATTTAAATCTACAGAGATCACAAATCTCAAATGATTTGAAAATTGTGATCGGGGGAGAATGTGTGATTTAAATTGGATTTAAACTGATAATTCGATAAATGGTTTTATAGTGATCTATAAGCTCTCCTCCCCACATGTGCCAAACGATTTCAAATTTTCCATGCACATGTTGAAGGGGAGCATCTATTTCAAACCAAAAAGGATTGAAACATGATTGATTTGTTTCAATGTGAAGGTTTTCCCTAATATGTGCAAAACACTTTCAAATTTCTATGCACATATTGAAGGGGAGCAACTTTTTAAAAACCACATCCTTCCCAAAATTATCCTTAACAAAGTATGAAAAATACTAATTTTGATCAGGAAAGTGATGTTGATATCTTTTAGAAAATGGTAATCAAAGAAGTGAATCCTTCCTCTTGCCTCCATGTGCAAAAACGATTTCAAATACATGATGCACATGTTGAGGGGGAGCTCTTTTTCTAAAAATATCAAAAACAATTCAGGTACAAAATGCTTTGATAATATATCACAAGTATCTGGATTGATTTTCTAATGGTTTTCAATTTGTTCCAATGGCAGATGAACATTACCAAATGGACCGACCAAATTTACTTTATGTATGGTGATATAAGGATGGTTAGGTTAGGTATTCGTTCCCACAATCCCGCCAGAGCCGCAGGGATCTACCCAGGGACAATCCACTAGATTGTGTAGAGTCCTTAGGTATGATGAAAAAAGGAGAAAAGTGAGATATGGGAAGAGTGCGGACTGAGAAAGAGCTAGAACTAGAATAAACCCAACAAGGTTCTAGTTATGAAGTCTCGGTAAGCACTGAAGGGGTTGAAGAATGAAAAAGAAATAAATGTGAAAAGCGTGAAAAGAAATAGCCCTCCATTAATTCAACCTTAGGGCAGAAACCGGGTTCAATACATATGCTACTGGTGGTTACTAAGGTAACACTGGTATTGAAGACAAGACGTCATGGACCCAGTGACGCACTGCACTAAACTTCCCAAGCTACTCAAGTTCCTCTTAAAAGGGCTTGTTTCATTCTCACGGGGAACCGACATAATCTATCGACTTTCTCTTAGAGATTGTTGATATTGAAGAAGGAGACCCTCTCCCTAGTCTCCGGCATAGGAACCAAATGTGCACTATTGAGTCTAGAGCCACGAGATCATCAAATAAATCTCTTTAGGACACTATCAAGGAAGACTCTCTATTTCACATAATGTGGAAAGAGATTATATTTTAAGAGTCCTACGCATTATCCTTGTGGTATTGCCAGAACATCTGAGTGATATGTAAACATATTCACAATGACGATGGAAAACCTTTTAGAGCCAACATCAAACAAGCTCTTGGTAGGTGGCATGTGAGATCTATCCAATAGATCAACCATGTGACAACTGAACAGAAACAATGGGGCGATTCAAAATTATGAATCAATCCTGGTTCAGGTTATGGATTGACGGATACCTTTGAAAAACCGGTCGGTGTGCTTAAAATTCTTTTCTCTAGCACATCAACTGTGTATTAATATTTCAAAATAAAAGGTGTTTATGATTGAAAATTGACTTTTCTTAAAACCTTCGTTTTATTGCAAAAACAACTTATTAAGCAATACTTGATTGTTTTTCAAATCTCTTTTCATCAATCAGTGAATCTCAAATTCGCTGGTTCACTCACTCCGTGTTGTCTTCTTTGAGACGTTCCGGTCTGAGAAAAGCTTGAACATGTAACCACCCGCATTTTTAGGTTACTTTTCATTTTCGAGAATTTACTATTCACTTTTACTATTCACATTTACTATTCACTTTCACTATTCATCCGTAAAACTTTTATTTCACATTCTCGTAAGATAAATTATTTTAGTAATGACCTGAGAATTCGACCATCGTTAGATCATTTTCGCAAAAGTTATTAAGTAAACATCGTTTTAAAGTTTCGTTTTGGACGGTCCACCGTTTAAACATCACGCGCTTAACGAAAATCAACCCTGACAATTTTCCTCGCATCAGATAAATTTTTAGATCATTCATGATTAATTTGAGAATTTTTAAGAATTATTATTTTAATATTACCAAATAAGCCCAGCGCAGAACAAAACTAAACTTACGTTTTAAACAATTCTACTTACATCCAGGCTTAACGATTCCTGCACTGTGTTTCTAATATGTTTTTGACACTTTTACATTTTTGGAAAAGTCAAACATATTTCCCTCCTCCTTTGACCATAAAGGAATTAACCTTGTACGTTCTATATTTTTGCTTAAATCGCGTAACTTTTAAACTTCACGAATAACTGTAAAGTTATCCCTCGTATGACGAAAACCACATTTTAACATCTCATATCACTTTTATCCTAATTTTAGTCTACTCTAAATAAATTCACGGTCGTTTCCCTGAAATTTCGTTCTTTTCTAATAAACTGGGAATTACGCGTTTTTGACCCGTATTTCCAGCTTTAACCAGCGTTTGTGCACCCAATGAGACTTATCACCCATTTTATATTTTTAGATGGAGTATAATCATGAGTTTCATCATTCCTACAAGTTTTGTATTTTTACGATACCCGGTTTTACGTTTTATGGCTTAACGGCTTACGATTAGCGATTAACGGAACCAAAACTCACTCCGTAACCAAGATAATACCAAAACTAACCACCTAAGTCATCTTATCTTGTTTAGGCCGACCTAAGGGGGGGGGGAGTCATCATTTTGGTGGCATCATCCTAACCATGGTACATTTAGATCTTTACAAGTGTCCTAACTTAACCATGATTAATATTTAACCCAATATATGGTTAACCAAACTTGCCCTCCTATAAATAGGATGTAAAATACATCCTAAAGACCTCCACAATCTGTTCTTGGTCGTTCATATCATAAATCCTTCACATCTTCCATCATTTGATCTATAAACTCCAAGTTTATGCAAGGAAGTTCCAAAGATCAAGCTACTTCATCAAATCTCTAGCAAGTTTAAGTGATCTTCTTGAGTTTAAATCCACTCAAGTCACTTAGTACTTCATCACCAACTCTTCAAGTTTGCAAGGGTGCCAAGGTGTGGAAAGCTAGCTCAATCCAAAGTCTTAAGCGATCAATCAAAGTCCGATCCTTACTAGTTACTCCTTTCTTATTGAAAGCCAAAAGTTGTAAGCAACTTATCACCACCATCATCTAATCTTTATTATTCATAATCTTAACTACTTCATGCTATATATATAGTTACTATGTTGGATCATGATGTACAAAAATCTTTAAAACAAGTTACAAGAACTTATATGTTAAACTTGGGTTAATAAGTGTTTAAATGATAAACTTTTGTACAAAGTTTCCACAAAATCGACCACATATAGATTTGATACTTTTCATATTCTTGTAGATAATATTAAAACAAAAACATAGCAATTTGAATCACCTGAAACGGACAAACGAGTCAAAAGTTATAGGCAAAAGAAGTTAGCGAAACATAAACGCCAAAACTGCCATTTTGTAACTGTTTTGGTTCTACCATTTTAAAAGTAGTACTTCTGGTCCGATTCATCAAAAAGTTAAAACACGAAAGTTGTCTGGAACGCCGTTTTCCTCCACTTTTAAAGAAGCTCGGACCTTGAAAACGCATAAACAGGCCATTAATTTTCATAAACAGAAACTGCCCTATATTTAGTCTCATAACTATACTTTTGTCACAACTAAAAAACAAACCAAGAGGCCTAATGGCCATAAGCCAAGACCACGGCTACGGCTAATGTCAAAGCTAAGTCTCAAGACCATGGTAGTCAATACCAAAGTCACGGCAAGGCCATGGCTAAAGCCTTAAGGCTTGTTTACCCAAGACCATTAACTAAGGTGATCATATTTATGAAAACGACGAGAACTTGTAAAAACTAGATACTTATTAAAAACATGATAAACTTTATGTTATAAATCTTCACTCAAAACATATGTTGTATCTACTAAGTGCTACAAAAGTAGGGAGCTTCATGTGAGGGGTTTCATTTGAGTAAAACGTATCGACGAGTTGCTGGATTTACGATTTAAAGTGTCCTAGCTCCTCGAACGTTTACTGCATGACCTCTGAATTATGATGGCCCGAACGGTAGTACGATATCTAAAAACTAAACATGTTTTCACAACTAGACCATTTCTATAGATGACATACACAAATACCATGTACTACATCATGATCAACATAGAGACGTATATAGGATGGTTTATGTTTTCCTAAACATTATTCCAAACCTAAATCGCAACATTCTATTTTAGGTTGCTCGTAGAAGTTCTCACGGCATATCCATCATTCTCATTTTACATTTGATATCATTTACTCTACGGTGAGTTCATAGCCCCACTTTCTATTACTTAAATTGTTTTACAAACCCTTGGGGGAGATACATGCTTTATTTTAAATCGAACACATTGCTTTCAAATTATACTTCAATATGTTAGTTGCACTAAGTACCACTATTGCCAATCTTAAGTCCCTATTATCATGAACCATTAATCACTTGCGAGTGAACGCGAATAATGTGGATAGATCTATCGGGAATGACAAATCCCGTTTGTGTTGACCGGGTAGGCAAACAAACGCACTCTATTTGAACATCTATAGGTTTATTGGCAAATTACCTATTAGGGCATCGGTTACTATTTTATGACAGTTGTTAACGTTTTCGGTATCATGAGCTTAGTGCAATAATATCTCTTTTGGTTTTCAAACCATTGGTGTGAATTTATAACTCACACTACAAACATTATGTGTTCAACTGATTTCCAAAACTCTATGAATTTCACTCAACCTTTGTGTTGACATTTTTAAGCATGTATTTCAGGTCCATAATGTCGGAAGCCGGCACGGAAGAGCAAGGATACTGAAGAAGGCTATAAATTTTATTATCATTCGAAAACCAATTTAATGTATTTTGTAAACTTGGAACCATCTGGGACCTCATTTTTGTAAACTCTGATATTTATATAAATCGAATGATAAATCTTTTAAAATGACTCCATTAGAGATTGTTTTCTATTGTTATGACTGTTGTGCCATGAAGTAACACCTAGTTTGAATTCCGCTGCGTATCACGAAATTGGGGGTGTTACAGAACAGCTGCGAAACCCTATCAAGGAGATTCTTAGGAATTATACCTGATCACAGGCAGTACTTGTACTGATCAACGGGGAACCGTGGGCCGTGTACCTCAATTCAACGAAAGTGATCAAAGACACTTTCGTGCGCTTTATTGCTAACTGTTGTATGCAGGTACGCCCGACGTTTGCAGCTGATCAGAATGGAGAGGTCAATCCATAGCCGCATGCTCACACAACACATTCATTTCCAAAGAAATCATGATAAGTGCATCAATGACTCTGATATTTTCACTCCATGCTTCTGCTACGTTGCTGCAAATATCATGAATCAACTAAAGCTTCCGCTACTCTGATGAAAAGATTTCATGTTCCAGAATGTGAGCATGTCGGTCCAAATGTCACAACATCACATAATGTCAACACCACAAAGGAAGAGTCAGAGATTTATGGTAACTGATGATCTTAAAGCTGGCTCAAAACTCATTATCACGTGGATCAATTAAAGACCTCCACTTGGATTAACCAAACATGCAATCATGAAGAATCAAAGACTACGGGCTACAGTGCAAAGAACATTAACAAGAATCCAAGAACAATCTTAATGTAATATCAGTTTGTATTCAATGTAATTTGAGGTGACCTCCCTTAGGGGGAGATTGTTAGGATTTAGTAAATCCAGTTATTAAAGTGTCGGTCACCTCAAGTATATGTAATCGTTAGAAAGCTCATAGTCGTAGTTATTTAATGTTAAGTCGTATTTAGTTAAGTAACACCGTGGAGGACGGACGGGTCTTTACCCACTGTATGCCTGATCCACAGCCCGTAGGTGGCATTTTATGTAAGACTATAAATACCCTCTACCTCCCAAGGTAGAGGGTTGGAGCTCATAATAATACTTTCATTTTCTCTCACTAAGTTCCCAAACCTCTAACTCTTTCTCTCTCTAAAACCTCAAGATATACGCCTATATGTAATCATGATTTGATGTGTTTGTGAAATCCAATATGTTACATAATTTATCGACTTTCTCTTAGAGATTGTTGGTATTGAAGAAGGAGACCCTCTCCCTAGTCTCCGCTTAGGAAACCAAAATGCACTAAACGAGTCTAGAGCCACGAGATTCATTAAAAGATCTCATAGGAACACTTGACATTTAATCGCTTGTTGTGCATCAATAAGGACGCAAGTGATACATTCTAGAGTCCTACGCAGATCTTAGCAATCTGCCAGAACATTTATGAGAGGTTTCAAAATTGTGATCCTCAGTGATTGAATGGAAATTCCTGCCAGGGTCAACATCAAACAGCCCTGACAGCAGGTCACTTCGTTAATTCCTTATGGGTTATGCTTAGTGTGTCTCAAACAGTCTACAGTCGTGAAGTGATGCTTCGGTGTACTTCAGCGACTCACCTGAACTGTAGGTGTACTTTGGTACATCGTGTTATCCTACTTGAGGGACTCCAGTTTCAGGAACAGCCTTTGTAAGAATTAGAGATGTGTTTTCACAATATGTTGTTAACACCCTCGACGTTCGAACCTGTAAGTGCTGGAAATCCCGCTAAGGAGATTCCTTTCACGAATCGAATCCTGAATATGAGGGTCGTTACTTGAATTTATTCAATGTAATGCCAACTGTCCCTTATGGAATTAAGACAACTGATTCACCCCACCAAGGTGAATGGAATTAAGAAATTCATCAGTAGAACAATTGTAGGAATCAATTCTTTAAGAAAAGATTACAATGATCAATTGGTGTTCATGACTGTACCTGGGAAGCTGCTGTTGCTGGATGCTCGCGGGAGGAAGAGATCGTGCAGATTCTCCACATGCTCATACCAACAACATCATTGGAATCTCAAAGTCAAAAAGAAGTGTGAGCATGGTGGAGAATGACGTTGAGACACCTACACCAAAGATGTTGAGAAATGGCAGAACACCATTAACTGATCACAAAGCATGAAGGAACGATAATCAAGACTATTCTATATCTATACACAAAGTTCAAGCTCAAGGAGAGTAAAGACCTAATCAAATGGAGCATCTTTTGAATGACCACCCCTTAGGGGGAGATTGTTAGCCTTGATAAAAATTAATAGAAGTGATGGTCATTCACGTTTAGGAACTTTGTAACGTGTGTTAGATATCGTGATAGAATAGTCAACGGGCTCGTGGATTGGGCTAAGCTAAATGGCTATTAGTTAAGTTAAGCTAGCCTTTTACCATTTGTAATCCAATCCATGTCTAACCCATATCCACGAAGCCCATGGCCAAGCCCATTAGGGCGTTTTGTCTTGTAGTATAAATACCCCTCAAATGGTCATTTGAGGGGTGTGCTTGAGTGTGTATGTGTGTGTGTTTTCTTTCAAGTAATACAAGTTTCGTTTCATCTTTTCTCTCTAAAACATACGCCTAACATATATTATTCAAGTCACCATCTTTCCTTTCTATATCATCTTTCTATGCATATAGTGTCTTTGTGGTTTAACGTGTGTTCATCTTGTGGTAACGTGGGTATACGCGTAAGGTTGATGTAAAAACAAGGTCCTACAATCCTTGTTTTGTTCAAGTCCACAAATGCATGTGCATCTTAAGAATCACCAGTAGCAAGGTTTGGTGATGAAGGCTTGAATCTGATGTTGGTAGGTGTGGAGAATTGTGACTTCTGTACAATCATTTGTGCCATTGATTTATACACTTTCTCTCCCCTGCAGAAGAATTAAGGAAAAAAAAGGTGCGAAGTTGATATAGCACACAGAAGGTTGATATAGTGAATTTCAATTTCCCTCCAAAAATAATTTTGAAACATTTTTCTTCTAAAATTTGAAATTCACTATAAAATTCAATTCTAAGGTTGTAAGAAAATTTTGAGTTTTGACAATTTTGACGCCAAATTTGATCGAAAATTTTGAATTTACAAAAATTTGAATTTTTGACCAAAATTTTCATAGTTAAACCAAAATTTGAATTTCGCGTAAAAATTGAACGTCTAGTCTCCCCTAAAAATTAAATTTTACCCAAATTTTCCCGGCAAAAAAATTTGAGTTTGTTGATGATGGATCTTTGTAGTCGAATGAAACTTGAGTTTGTTGATGAAGTATTCTTAAGCGTAGAAACCAGCTTAAACGTAATACCCTTCTTACGCGTAGACAAGTATCTTACGCGTAATACCCTTCTTACACGTAGACAAGAGGCTTACGCGTAGTAACAGCTTACGCGTAAACTTGAGGAAAACGTAGTTTAGGCGTAAACCAAAGACTTAGTAGTAGAATCCTTAGGCGTAATATTTCTTTAGGCGTAAGACAAGCTTAGGCGTAAGAAATGCTTAGGCAAAGAAGATTCTACGCATAAGTATTAAGCTTAGGAGTAAAACTAGGGTTTTACCCAAAAATCCTTTACACTTATACCAGTGTAAAAGATATCCAAAGTCGAAGTGTTTTCAGGCTTATCCAAGCAAGAAAACACTGAGTAAACCAACAACTGTGAAGATCAAATGATGAAATCCTTACGCGTAACAGGCAGCTTAGGCGTACACTTTGTGCTTAAGAGTAAAACTAGGGTTTTGTTACGAGTAGAAAATACCAACTTTCACCAAAACTGATTTTTATGCCCAAAAGTGTTTTGTAACCTGATTTTAATGATGAAAGAGCTTCAATATCACCAGAATAACGCGAAAGTGTGAAACTTGATGATCAAAAACTACTTTTATCCTTATGCGTAGAAAAATGTACACGAATAAAACCAAGCTTAAAAACTAATCTACACACGTAAAGTTTGAAACTTTTTGCTAAAAACTGAAACTTTAACACTAAATAAACCTTGAACCACAAGAATATTGAGTTTTTAAGTGTAAAAATTATAGCTTTTAAGCGTATGAAAAGTTATGTTCTAAAACCCACGCGTATGAGGTAAAAACTTCAATACAAGAGTGTTTCCCCCAACTAGATGGCGATTGATACCACTGTTAGGTCACCATAATGTAACACAAGCATCAATATGTAAGAAATAGATAAGAGATAGAGCGGATGAATAATACACACACACACGTATGATATGGAAAAGGTTATGCGTAGGAGAATGTATTAAGTGAACAACCAACCTTCAAATGAAGGTTTACAAGACTATTTATAGGGGAAGGGACTAGGGCAACACTACAAGTCCCTTTCCTTCCTTATTAGATTTGGGCCAAGGCTTATGGGCTTTCTACATAAGGCTTGCCTTTAATACAAACATAAAAGCCTAATTAAGCAACCTATTTCACATTGATTACAAACACTTGAAATATAGTTTAGGAGTGATTCCAATAGTATATTTATCAGGTTCAGTTTGAAGTAAGAAGAATACTTGCTCACAATCTCCAACGCATTGGATGTGCGTAACTCTTGCACAAACGTAAAAAATTTACATTTTCAAAAAATACAGCTAAAATTAAGCATTAGTAACATACGAACGGCAAGTTGCAACAGCAGACTCTACTTTAGACCGACCTATGTATGCTTCACCATGGATGATCTGAAATTTTGATAAATTACTACATCAACAATATGCTAGCTACCATAAGGCAATGAACAGACACGGCAAAATGATATATGAATGTGGCACATGATCACAACAATATAAATAAGAACTCGATTGCTATAGAAGAGGCATAACGAATGTTCCTGTCTGTGCAGATTGTTTAGCTCGACAACATCATGATCCACCACACCTAACTTACATGTCAAAATATTTTGCTACAGTTATTATCTGAAAGGTTTAAATAGTTTCCGTAGTTTAAAAACTAGTTTTCAGTAACACTGATGTGTCATGTCTAATACGGGTATACTTAGAAGCACAAGAAACATTTAACAATTAGTTCAACATTATTTGCCAATCTTATTCAGGCACATGACGTAAAAACCATCTTCGTTCATTACGTCACAATGCATAAAATAAGCAATCCCAAACACGCCGATAGACTTACACTCGAGCTCTAGTATACATCACTAATTAAAGACCCAAATACATGTATATAGTTGTATTATTGAAATTACCAACCTCAATCATCAAACATTACTATGTATTTACCCTGTTTGAGTCTGTGTGACAGCTGGCTCTAGCTCCGTTGATTAATCGGGCAAAGGTCGGAAACCATGGTTAACCAAAAAAACTTACTATGTATTTTGCAGTAGCTTTTAAGGGGTGTTTGTTTAAGCTTATTTTTTGGCATATCTGTTTTGGCTTATTTTTCATAAGCATAGGTTTTCCAGCTTATTCTGAGACAAATGGGCTTGTATAAGCTTATTATGATATAGTAAGCTTATATAAGCTAATGGGTCTCAAAATAAGTTGGAAAACCTAAGCTTATGAAAAGTAAGCCGAAAACAGATAAGCTCATAAGCCATAGATAAGCTAAAAGAAACACACCCACTAAGTTTTAAGTGGTTGATTAGATCAGATCTAACTCCCTAATTCCAAAATTGCATGTGAATACAATGTTGATCTAGTAATCGAATAGTACATAAAGTTTATTAAATTACCAAAGGGAAAATGTGATGCAACAAAAATAAAGCCCATCGAGTAGTGTATCCACCGTATCCTCGTACCACTATATCAGCCTATATATCACAATTAACACAAACAATTTATTGATTTTTGGTAAAGTGAGGATTGAAGTATGATCACCTTTCGAGAGTAGGTGTCGGTGAGAGAAGCGCCCCAACCACTGTAACGGAATGATTGTTCTGTTATCGAGTCTCCAAATAATACTATTGATGGTATAATCTTCATTCTTGTGTGTGTGTGTGTGTGTGTTTTAGAGTTGTGTCATTTGGTGGATTTTACTCTTCACTCTTTCAGTGTTACAATCTTATTCAGGCACCTGTGAAAAAACAATTAACCATATTAGTTTTCTTTGAAAGAATCCTTCAAATACATAATTGTTTTCTTTAAAATAGTATTAAATCCAAACTTGATCTTATTACCAAACTGCATGAAAAATTAAAAAACATCTTATTTTAAAAGAGATGTTAATCCATATTGTTAGCCTCACTCTTTTATAAAGATAACGTCACTTAAGTGAAATGGACTAGATATGTAGTATACTTTGCCCGCAGGGACTAGTATCGTTTAAGTGGCAAAGTAATAGAATGTAAAGCCTATAAATACCCCTCATGACTCTCCATGAGGGGTGAGGTGAATCATTTGGTATGTGTGTTTTTGTTCTTATCAATAATATCATCTTTGTTTTCTCCTCCCTCTCTCTAGTTTCTCTCTCTAAACAAGATGAATACTTTCATCTTCAATCACCAAACCCGACCTCCAAAACCACATAAATCTTATGTTAAACAGTCCTAACAAGTGGTATCAGAGCCATGGTTATGCTTTGATGATTTATGTTGGTTTTGTACCATGTTTTTAGACTATTTTTTGTACTCATTTGTTGGACGGAATTTTTTTTTTTCGATTATTGTGAAAAAACAGTTTCTAACATGTTTTTTTGTATCCTATTTGGTCAAAAACAACAAGTCTTGTATTATTAAATTTTAAAGATTCTGTCTTGTGTCATATATCCAAACAGAGTTAACTCATTTTTAAGACTTTTTTGGTCCAAAGATGTGAAATATTTCTGGTCAACTGGTCCTTATTCTCGGTCAAAACTGGTCAATATGAATACTCATATGCATTTCTAGGTTTTTCATGAAGCTGAACAATTTTTTTTTGGTCGGAAAAACTCGCCGGAAAAATGGTCAAAGGAACAAAACCCTAGTTTTGTACGCATAAGGAGCATCTTCAGAGATATTACGCATAATGATAAGGTTTTAAAATGTACCTTTTTGAGGGGTCGTTTAAGCCCTTATTTGATCACTTTTGTATCCGTTATTACTTAATATCGTTCCTTTTCACTTTTTAGGTCTCTTGAAGGCAAAATGCTGTAATGGCACTTATTTGGACGAAAAGGCGCGGATATACGAAGAAAATGCCCAAAGTCAAGAATCGAGACACTCAAGCTGCTGAAATACAAGGTGACGGCGTCACTGCTTAACTGCGACGCCGTCGGAGCATTTTGTGACGGCACAGAAGCCAAATTTCTTATTTTCAAGTGACGGTGTCAGGCTTTAAAATAGTAGGCCGTTGCAACTCAGACGGCCTAGATTTGATCCAGACGGCGTCAGAAGCTGAAGAGGACGGCGTCACAAGCAAAAGGTGACGCCGTCGCAAGACTAACGTGGCCAAGACGAAACCCTAACGACGGCGACCCGACGGTGTCACAAATCATAAGGTGACGCCGTCGCATATGTAATCTTATATATAGAATCCGAATTTTTTAGTATTTGTGTGTAGTCTTTTGGAGTAAAAACCTAAACCGAACCAAGGCTGTCTTGTACAGTATTTTAGGGTTCCAAACCCTAACTTACATCAAGATAAGTGTTTTACTTCATTAATTCAATTATGTCTTCAATTATTTGTGTGTATGCTTGCATGTTCTCGATGTCCGGCTAATCTACTTGTGTGTTTGCTTAGGGAATATGAAACTTAATTATTAAATATTGATTGGTTGTCTCTTATCTTAATTGTTAATGATCTAGTAATGCGATAGGTCATTCGTTGTGTAATTAATGCTTGATTAATCTTTGTGAACCTTAGGCTATAGCACTTAGAGCGGTTGTAGGCTAAACCATCCAAAGAGGGCCTTAGAGTTAGAGTTTATAATCCCTAGAGGGTTTTGTAGACGAGACCCTTTGGTAAGTTCAAAGAGTTAGGGATAAACGCACACCCTACGACTTTAGACACACAACGCGATTAAGAATAAGGATGTGACAATTCAACCATCAATAGGAGATAATTAAGGAGTAATAAAACCTAAGTGAACACATCTTTAAACTATCATACGAGCACACAATAATTAGACATAGACTACATACACCTTAGATTAGATAATTAGATAAGTAGAGTAATCGGTAGAAATACCAACCCCCAAATCCAAACCCCGAGATTCGTACCTTTCCATTTCCTAAAAAAAAAACATAAAATTATAAAAAAATAATCTTCCTCAACCCCAACCTTAGCGTAGTAACTTCTCACCAGCATTCCTATTCCTCTAGAGAACGATATCAATACCCGTGGCTTACCCTAATACTACACTACAACGATTAGGTTCACTGCCTAGGGTTTTATAAAACTTGCTCGAAGAAAAGGAAGTTCATTTGACCCCGAACGACGCGTGTAGCGTTATCAAGTTTTTGGCGCCGCTGCCGGGGAGTAGAATAGCTAGTTAGTAGTCCACCTCGTTTAGGTTTATTTGCTTGATTCCTATCTAGTAAATTTTTCTCAATTTTTAGCTTTCTCATAGTCTATCCCCCTTCTTCGTGACCTTTATTCGTAACCCCATCACTTTTCATCATGGAAGGTGATAACCAACCACCATTCATCAACCTACCACCAAATGACCCGCCAAGAGCCCGTACTCTTGGTGAATACTCGAGACCAAGCCACCTAGGCTATAGGAACACCATTGAGCTTCCCGACCAAGCCCAAACTACGGCCCTGCGATCCGACACCATTCGGTTGGTGTAAAACGGATGTGCATTCCATGGACTTCGTTCCGAAGATCCTAATCAGCATCTGAGGGATTTCCTCAAAATTGTCGATTCCATTGACCTTGATGCTACTACTCGGGAGACTACGCGCCTGCGTCTCTTCCAATTCTCTCTACGGGACCAAGTTAGTAATTGGCTTGAGCGACTTCCCGCCAGCTCCATCTCAAGTTAGGATGATCTTACCTCTCGCTTCCTTGCTCAATTTTTCCCACCGGGGAGAACCACTAAACTTAGGAATGACATCTTGATGTTCCAACAACGTCAAGGTGAATCTCTCTACGAAGCATGGACTCGATTCAAGGACTTACTCCATAAAGTCCCTCATCACGGCATTGATCTCTGGCTCCAAGTCCAACTCTTTTATGAGCATGTCAACTTCCCCACAAAGCGATCCATTGACCAAGCGGCCGGTGGAACACTTAGTGATCTCACCGCGGAAGAATCATGGGGTATAATAGAGGACCTTGCTCTCTATGACAACGAAAGTTGGAATGACCCCCGTGAGTTGCCCAAAACCGTTAAGGCAATCTCCTTGCCTCCCATTGACTTACAATCTTCCGACCGTAGTATGATCGAACATGAAGATCAAGTTAAATTGCTAATGAGTTCCTACGAAAATCCCAAGTCTGCACGCCATGTGAACAAAGTTTCTTCCTCGTGTGAGCCGTGTAGTGATCCTCATAACACCCGCACTTGCACCCGATCCCCCGAACATGCCTCCGTTGACTACGCATCCTCGCGTATTAATGGAACGGGAGGAAGATTCCCTACAATACCCGGACCTAGGAATTTCAATGAAACCCGAGAAGCATGGAAGGGCAAGCCCGACTTCTATTGGGGACAAACCAAAGAATTCACTTCCAATGATTTTTCATGGCCCCCATCTCAAGGTCCTAACCAACAAAACATTGAGGGGATGTTGCAACACCTAGTCGCATCCCAAGAAGCTCAAATAGCTAAGCTCTCGGACCGTTTTAACCAACAACAAGCCGAGATGGATAGAAAGATAGATAACCTCTTGAAAGCCATGACCAATAGTGATAGGAAGGTTAATGCTATCTCAACTCCCGAGCCTTCCGGTGTAGAGATTAAGGACCCAATTAAGTTAGCTAAGCACGTTCAATTCGTCAATACCATCGCCATAGTGAAACCTAATAGAACAAATGACGAAGCGAACCATGAGATGATGCTTGAGGTTAAGGAAACACCAACGAATGAAACAACCGAGGAAGTGAATGAAGTAGACAATGACTATTTCAATAAATTTCCTACGGAAGAAGAGCTATCTCGCCACCCTCACTTAGTGCGTGACCTCCGTCACATGTATGTTAGGAAAAGCCCTAGAATCAAGTTTGGGAACCCTTGGAATCTTAACATACCTTGTTGCATAGGACACCTTTTCGTGGCAAAGGCCTACATTGATCGCAAATCCCCTATCAACATAGTGACTAGCACCTACTACAATTGGGTAATGAAGAAGCATATTCCAACTAGGCAAGACCCCGATAATCCTAGGGTTAGGTGCAATTTTCTTGGTAGAGTTAAGGGATTTCCTGTTTATGTAGGTAGTTTCACGTTTCCTACGGACTTCATAATTGTGGATGATATTAGCACGGCCATAGATCCTAGCTTGTCCCACATTATTCTAGGAAAACCTTTCATAGAAAACACTGGGATGACTTATGATCCCTCATTAGGAATAGTGCGATTCAAGGATGAGACCGATGACATAGCTTACCAAATGCCGTTTAAGATTGAGAAGTTTTCATCACTCTCTAATGATGAAAAGGAACTTAAACTATCGGTCTATTATAGGAATGAGGAGGATAAGGAAAAGGGAGTAGATTATGTTATGGCTAAGATTTTTGGGTTCAATAAGGATTGCTTGAACTTAGGACTGAAATATAGGACCGAGTGGGGAGAGGACGAATCTTAGAAAGGTGCATCATAGGGCACTTCTACAACATGGAATCCCCCAATAGAGACTGTCATGACGAAGGAGGTGACGGTAATGAAGTCACGTAGGAGCACGACTACGAGTCTAGCTACAAGACTCTTAAATAAAGAAAAGCGCTTCGTGAGAGGCAACCCATGCTTAATTGTTTGCTTGTTAGTGTCATATATCTTTTATTGATCGTTTATTCTCATGTTTAAATTTGTAAAAATGCTTTATTTTGTTTTTAACCTCGTCTTAATTGCATATAAAGGTATTTTACATAAAGGATAAGTGTAGGGAGGATTACACACGTTTTCAAAGAAACATAAACATGAGAATAGCAATTCATTAAAAGATATATATGTGTGTTTGTTCGAGTCAAATGCTTGTATCGAGTCATAATGGATGTTTTGCAGAAATTTTTCCAGATTCTAAAGATGTAAATTTTCCAGAATTTTTTCCAGAAAATCGCAGACCAGTTTTTGTCAGGATAACCTGACGGCGTCAGGATCGCAACCTGACGGCGTTAGGAAGGAGTAAAAACAACAGATTACTTTTTTTCTCGTTTTCTGAGCTAACTATAAAATTTTGGAATTTTCCAGGTCTTAATTTTCCAGAAATTCTGTAAACATCCATTCCACAAGCATTATATCCTAGTTTAGTAGAGTCTTATATATATTATTACCGCCGATTTTACGCGAAGGTTTCGTTTGTTTTCTTCAAATGTGCAGGTTTTATTTATCAAGAAGAAGAAACAAAAGATTGGAAGGAGCTTTTCACGCATACATTTTTCTTGGAAAGGATTTAACCACTACTTCACACACGGATCCTACTTTGATACTTTCATTATCATAACTTTGATACTTTCAGGGAACATTGGGGACAATGTTCAGTTTAAGTGTAGGGGGGAAAACAAAACGGGAACTTTGAAACTATGCTTATCCTTGATTATTTGCTTTGTCCAATTGTATTTGTGCAATAAACCATGAGAAAATGTCGGTTCGGGTAATTTTGGCACCAAATTTTAATTTTTTTATGACATATAGGAGTGGGCCATTAGTCTTAACAAAAGCGTCTCACGGATAGGAAGTTGCATGACTAGCACAAAAACCCTTTACCACCTAAATTCCACCCAAAATGTGAGGATCACCCTTAGATTAGTAGGAATTAAAGCATTCATCTTTAATGCTTAGAGTGTGAACCGGTAGTATATTAGATTCTAGAACTTGTTTTGTGATGCATCCCGAGATTGCTAGTAAGACTACACTTGTGTAGTTAGGAATAACTAAATGATAAGAGGCATTAGGATAACCCTTGTTTGATACCCGTAATTTAATTACTTCTTCCACATCGGTTGAGTAATTCCCCCACACCTTTGCGTTGTACTCATCTTTATTACACGATACCCCTAGTTAACCGCTCATAGCCTATCCTTTTCGCGGTTCTCGTGATGTTTCGGTTTTTCCGGAATATCAATGAAGAGCATTGTTTACACCCCACCCCCAAATATACACCCAAATCGCCTTAGCCTACCTTGTATGCATTCACTTTTAGTGCATTATTGTTATCACCCTAAACCCTTAGTTTAATTATCTAGTTGCTTGCATGAGTTGCTAAGTCGAGTCATATCTTTTGTACACAGTTTTGGGACGATTGGGACTCATGGGAAAAAGTTAAAGTTTATGAAATGACTGGAAGGGAACGTTAAATTCCCTTATTTGCGTAATAACATACCCCAGGTGTTTTGATCTTTTCAGATCGGGTCAAATTAGTGTTAGAGTAATAAAAACTCAAGTGTAGGGATGTTCCTATAAATCCCTATCATTTTGATGTTACCGTAGAGGATGGTAGAGTAAAAGTGTATGAAAAAAAAAATCGAAAAAAAAATAGAAAAAGAGAAAAGAAAAAAAAATAGAGTGTTCAAAAAAAATCGAAAAAAAATAGAAAAAGAGAAAAGAAAAAAAAATAGAGTGTTCAAAAAAAAAAAAAAAAAAAAAAAACGGGCTACCATCCTACATCTATCCCTTAAATTTATGTTTGTTTGTTTCAGTTATCTAGAGTTGAGAGTGTCGAGTCTTGGCTTAGCAACGCCATTCTTCGTATGCTTGTAACATATAGATTTTTGACTTGCCACCACTAAATAGCCTATCCCACCAAACCCTTTGTTTCCCTATCGTAAGCCTAACATTACAACCCTTTAAAGACCTCTTTGATAGTCTTTCCTAGGTGCTTACGCCAAAGCGATGGAGGTTTGATCTATTCTCAAGCCTATGGTAATCTATGTACTAGGACCGGTTAATGAGTGTTTATCTTCCATTTCCAACTTGTTATATTTCATATACACCCGAGAGAGATGTGAGTATTCAAACACCCCATGTGAGGTGCTAGTATGTAATTTCCGTGCTTGTTATGACTTTTGCGGGGCTTATATGTGTTGTGGACTGTTTTAAACCAATGCTTCATGACCCCTAACTTATAAATTAATTGGCTAAAAGCACATTTGCTTGAGGACAAGCAAATACCAAGTGTAGGGATATTTGATAAGGTTTTAAAATGTACCTTTTTGAGGGGTCGTTTAAGCCCTTATTTGATCACTTTTGTATCCGTTATTACTTAATATCGTTCTTTTTCACTTTTTAGGTCTCTTGAAGGCAAATTGCTGTAATGGCACTTATTTGGACGAAAAGGCGCGGATATACGAAGAAAATGGCCAAAGTCAAGAATCGAGACACTCAAGCTGCTGAAATACAAGGTGACGGCGTCACTGCTTAACTGCGACGCCGTCGGAGCATTTTGTGATGGCACAGAAGCCAAATTTCTTATTTTTAAGTGACGGTGTCAGGCTTTAAAAGAGTAGGCCGTTGCAACTCAGACGGCCTAGATTTGATCCAGACGGCGTCAGAAGCTGAAGAGGACGGCGTCACAAGCACAAGGTGACGCCGTCGCAAGACTAACGTGGCCAAGACGAAACCCTAATGAAGGCGACCAGACGGCGTCACAAATCATAAGGTGACGCCGTCGCATATGTAATCTTATATATAGAATCCGAATTTTTCAGTATTTGTATGTAGTCTTTTGGAGTAAAAACCTAAACCGAACCAAGGCTGTCTTGTACAGTATTTTAGGGTTCCAAACCCTAACTTACATCAAGATAAGTGTTTTACTTCATTAATTCAATTATGGCTTCAATTATTTGTGTGTATGCTTTCATGTTCTCCATGTCCGGCTAATCTACTTGTGTGTTTGCTTAGGGAATATGAAACTTAATTATTAAATATTGATTGGTTGTCTCTTATCTTAATTGTTAATGATATAGTAATGCGATAGGTCATTCGTTGTGTAATTAATGCTTGATTAATCTTTGTGAACCTTAGGCTATAGCACTTAGAGCGGTTGTAGGCTAAACCATCCAAAGATGGCCTTAGAGTTAGAGTTTATAATCAATGAGGGTTTTGTGACGAGACCCTTTGGTAAGTTCAAAGAGTTAGGGATAAACGCACACCCTACGACTTTAGACACACAACGCGATTAAGAATAAGGACGTGACAATTCAACCATCAATAGGAGATAATTAAGGAGTAATAAAACCTAAGTGAACACATCTTTAAACTATCATACGAGCACACAATAATTAGACATAAACTACATACACCTTAGATTAGATAATTAGATAAGTAGAGTAATCGGTAGAAATACCAACCCCCAAATCCAAACCCCGAGATTCGTACCTTTCCATTTCCTAAAAAAAAAACATAAAAAGATAAAAAATAATCTTCCTCAACCCCAACCTTAGCGTAGTAACTTCTCACTAGCATTCCTATTCCCCTAAAGAATGATATCAATACCCGTGGCTTACCCTAATACTACACTACAACGATTAGGTTCACTGTCTAGGGTGTTATAAAACTTGCTCGAAGAAAAGGAAGTTCCTTTGACCCCGAACGACGCTTGTAGCGTTATCACATAACTGTGAAGTTATGCGTAGGAATTGTTACGCGTAAGATTTACGCATAAGCCTTGGCTTACGCATAACTCAAGCTTTTACGCATAAGCAAACTGCTTACGCATAAGGAAAAGAAGGGTTTACGCGTAAGAATGTTTCGAGCAAAGGATGTTACGCGTATGCTTTTTAACGTGCAAGAACTGAAAACAAAAACCTTATGCGTAAACACAAAAATAACCTACGACCACAAACCAAAATATATCAAAGACTCATTAACGACCTCAACAACAAATGCATCATCAGTCCATAATCAAAGGAACATCAAACGAAAAATTTACATCGAGCCAAAATCTTCAGCCAACAACAAATCCAAAATATATCCTAACTCAAACTCCTTCAATCCCAACATCATCCTAACCTAGACTCAACTCAAATAATACAGAACTTAAAAGTGATCTAAGATTGGCTTCAATATTTTTTGCAACCTTTTTCAAGATTGTTTTAATTGAATCTCTATCATCATAGATCCTATTTGATAGGTCACTAGTTTTACAACACAAGCATCAAGAGAAGAGATAGAGAAGAGAGATCGGTTGAACCCTTATCCAAACACACGAAATATAGAGAGAAAGGTTAAAGGAAAGAGTGAAATAGAAAAGAGAACAACCAACCCTCAAGTGAGGGTTTACATAAGGTATATATAGGAGGGAAGCTAGGGCAACACTCCTAGTTCCCTTCATTTCTTTAATGGGATTGGGCCTAAGCTCATGGGCCTTCTACATAAGCTTAAGGCTAATAACAAACATAAAGGCCATAATAAAGCTAACTATTACATATTAATTACTAACACTTGATTATGGTTTAGGAGTGATTCCAACAATCTCCCCCTCAAGTGTTGGTGATGAACGGTGAAGGCGTTGATGTAATAGTAGCTCTGACGTCTTCTGACATTCTTCTTTCTTGTGAGAAGAATTGCCTTGATTCGAACAATCTCCCCAGTGTAGAGAGATAGTTGTCTTTGAACAGTTATGCTTTGACGTCATCATTAACTTTGTTCTTTGATCATTGTTCTTTGTGGTGAAAGTGATAGTATGTTGTTGTCTGCATCAGTCTGCCTCAGGTCTGCTTCGCTGCTCCAGTGTCTCCACGTCATTCTTCAACATGCTCACACGTTCTATGACGTTGGAATTCAATACTGATGAAGTTCTCTAAGTCTTTAACTTTGTAGATTCTTTGGTTTGACGAAGAAACATTCTGACGGTTGTGTTGCTTTTGAATAGAACTTCCATTAGTGATGATGTTGGCGTGAGCATGAGAAGAATCAGCACGATCATCCTGCTCCGGAGCTTCCATAAGAAGAAAACATTTCAAACGGTTAGTAATAAGCAGGTTCCGGCACTTACAAGTTTGAACTTCGAGAGTGTCAACAGCATAGTGTGAAAACACAACTCTAATTCTTACAAAGGCCGTTCCTGAACTGGAGTCCCACAAGTGAGATAACACGATGTACCGAAGTACATCTACAGTTCAGATGAGTCGCTGAGATACACCGTAGCATCACCTCACGACTGTAGACCATTTGAGACACACTCCGCGTAATCCACGAGGAGTTACCGAAGTGACCTGCTGTCAGGGCTGTTTGATGTTGACCCTGGCAGGAGTTTCCATTCAATCACTGAGGATCGCAGATGTGAACCTCTCATAAATGTTCTCGACAGATTGCGAAGATCTGTGAAGGACTCGATATGAACCACTGATAATCTTATTTGGTGATTGTCAAGTGATAAAATGTCAAGTGTTCCTAAGAGATCTTTTGATGAATCTCGTGGCTCTAGACTCAATAGTGCGTTTTGGTTTTCCTGAGCGGAGACTAGGGAGAGGGTCACCTTCTTCAATACCAGCGATCTCTAAGAGAAAGCCTATAGTTTACGTAGGGTTCCCTGTGAGAATGAAACAAGCTTCTGTTGAGAGAAACTTGAGTGGCTAAGAAGGTTTAGTGCATGCGTCACTGGGTCCATGACGACTTTTAATCTTCAATACCGGTGTCACTAAGTGACAGCCAGTAGCATATGAATTGAACCCAGTGTCTGCCCTAAGTTGAATAATCTGGAGGGCTGTTTCTTTTCACCCTTTTCTTTGCATTTCTTTTTGATTCTTCAACTCCTTCTTTCTCCGATTCTCATTTTCTCCTTTTTATAATCGTACCTAAGGACTTCTAAGTACTAACTGTTTGTGATGTCCTTGGGTAGATCCCTCCGGCTCTGGCGGATCATAGGATGGTTATTCCTAACCTTAGTCACCTTATAACTCCATGACTAACCTATGTTGCCATTAAAACCACTGTTTGTGAAACATCTCTCAAAGGGTTTGTAAATGAAAAACATGTTTGAACCATTGTGAGAGATAGGATTTTGCATAAATACTCCCCCTGCACATGTGCTTAATAGTTTTAACGGTTAAATGCACAGTGAGGAAAGAGCGAGCACATTTTGAATTGATCCACTGGAGATAGACAATCCCCTGCGAGACACAGTTACGTTGCATAGTTAAAGAGTTACGTTGTCAGCTTTTAGGTGACAACTAGCTCTAATAACTACCTTGAAGGTGTAGACAATCCTCAAAAGGTTGTCATACCCGTCAGAGTTCATGTCTACCAATAGTTTCTCGAATGGTACTTTCTACTCGGACAAGTCCTTTGCGAGACACGTTTACATTACTAGCGAACTAGCTTGAAATTATTACCCGTCCAGGACAAGTCTTTTCGAGTTACAAACAGTTTAGTACTGTCAATTCGTTGGTTAAGTCTGAAGTACACAGATTCATTTGCATTTTGCACAACATATTTCTTATCACACAATTTTCTCCCCCTCAAAAATGGCATATGAAAATGTTATTTTTGAAACGTTTGAGAATAAATATGACCATTTCGAGTGTTGCGGGAAGAGTGACCACTGTGAACAATTTGTGAATCAAAGTTTTAGTTCAAATACTCCCCCTCAACAAGTGATATAAACGGTTGAGGTTTTGAAAATCATACGGGGAAGTACTTGTTCTTTTGAGCAAAACCTTGAATAATGAAAGGTTTGATAGGTTTTACTCAAAAGTAAGAAGCTTTCGCTCCTTTTATAAGGATTTTGGCACTGAAGCGTACCACAGGGTCCTTTCTTGACAATTACGGGTTGTACACTATTATGTGTGCACAAGCCATTGACATATATCATCACACATCCAAATTTGTAATGAAAGAACCAATTCAAGGGGTACCAGGAAGTGCAGTGATGTTCCCAGGAGTGCGCACAGGGCGTTGAAAGCCGGTTATGTTAATCCTGGGTCGACCACCAACATAGCTCTCCAATCGTCTGAACTGATCCCTTCTGAACAACCTTTCATCAATCATTGTGATGATTCGTCTCACATCCCTCCTTTCCTGAGAATTCCAGCGCTTAGGAGACCCAATTTTCTGGCGTATATCCTTCAACCTGTACACCAATCCGTCCCTAACCAGCTTCAAAGTATGATCCCCGAATTTCTGAAGTTCACTACACGCCATTAAGCAGTTTCTTTGAAGTTCACTGCGGTAAACAACTCTGAAAGGTTTGCTGATGAGCGTATATTGAGATAGCTGATTGATGTCGGGAAGATCAAGCGTTGGAGGAGTGAGGTTGACACGCGTCTGATAAGATTCAACAGCCAGCTGGATATCTTCTACACGTTCTTTGATCATGATGCGTCTAATGAAGATGAGAAGTGACTTGATAAATTCGCGTTGAACTTCAGTCGAGAATTGTCTCATACGACCCTGTACTTTGGCAAGGTACATGTCTTCGATGTCGTTGAGGGACAAATTCTCAAAGTCAGCTTCGGAGAATGCATAATCCTGTTCATCTTGTCGTTTGACTATGATATTCTTCAAGAAGGTGTAGTCCCACTTAGACTTGAGATCAACGTGTTTGATGGCCACGATGTCCTTAGAACTGTACACTGCATGTTGAGACTTCTGAACCAGGCAGCTTCTGTAGTAGATTCTTCGGCGTTCAGGACAATGATGAATCCCATGCAATGCATCTCGGTCGTATGCTTGCACGTTGTCAGAAAACAAGCGATTTGCACGTTCCTCGATAGCTATGCAGTTTGAGTAAATAGCCGCTGGGAATGGAAGAGTCAACGATGTAGCGTATTTTCGCGAACCATCGCTATCGTGTAAGAGAAAATCCAGGTCTCTGTTAAAGAAGTATCGGAAGGGAATCCGTGGTTCATCTGCTTGGCCAATGGTCGGTAGGGGTTTGGTCCAATCGGTGTAGTATGGAGGGTTGTCCCTTTGTGTGAAGTCAATGTTTGCTTCCGGATTGAGCCAATCCATGTTGTTAGACATAGCTCGAGCGATGTTCTCAAGATGATATTCGACCTTGAGGGCGCTTTCAGAGCTGTCTTTTAGAAGTTGAAACGCTTCATTCTTGATTCGCTTCAACTCAGATTTTGTCATTTTCTTCACATGGAACTTTTCTTGCAAAAGTTTTGCGTGCTCCAATGTAGAACCGTCTACCAAGTCTTGACCTTCATCAGGGTAGGGAGTTTGATTGACAAGTGTGGAGAACCATTCAAACTCTTCGGTTTTATCGTCATCTAGCCATGGTATGACTTCAGGCTGAGTCGTCTTCTTCTTCTTTTTGGAAGGCCTTGATGATGATTC
>BPTQ01000008.1:197008635-197207643 GCA_019973895.1 Chrysanthemum seticuspe | reverse complement strand
TTTAGTTGGTCTAGTAGTAGGTTTAGTCACTTCTTTGGTGGAGCTAGAACCTAAAGAGTACGAGTACTTTCTTAACACTTTCGACAGGTTGTTCAGTCTTTCTTTCTGTAAGGGGTTTTCTTCAACTTAAAGATACGACTAGTGTATGTCATAGACATACTGTTCGTACTTTTCTACTTTCTTCTTTCCTTCAAATAAGTCCTTAAGTACTTTTCAGTAGCAGTTCTCCTTGACTTACTTTACTAGCTTCCAATGTGATTGTTGATGGAAGTCTTATAGCAAGGATTTCAGTGTTTCCTCAACAAGTGGTCTGTTGAAATAGGTTTAGAATACGTTTAGCGGTTCGTTTGATAGGCTAGTTGCGGGGATTGGCATTGTTAGTTAGGTTGGCTAGGCCATGGGGCGTTGATCGGATAGTTTGCTTGGCGATTTGCATAAGATTTGGATAAAGTTGTCTGGTGAACAACTCCTTTGTGACTTTAGGAACGATATTCTGAAGGTAGTTGTTAGTGTAACCTTCGATCATTTCATTCAGTTCCTCTTGACGATGACTTTTCATGAATTCCTGAATAAACTTCCTTTCTTCTTTCATCTTTTCATGCTTGTCATACAGATACTGTATGTGATCAGCATAGAAATTCAACTTCTTTTGGGGAATGTCTTTCTTTCTGACTTGTTGGACAGCTTTCACAATTCTTTCATGAGCATGAGAAATCCAAGATCGAGGTGGTTTCTTCACTGATTTGGATGATGATCTGGTTGATTTCTTGGATGGTTGTTATGATGAGTGAGAAGAAGAATCTGATGATGATGAGATGTGAGGAGACTTTGGGTCCTTTGGCGGTTCATAAGTTTCCTTCTGTGTACGTGTCGGACTATCCAGAAGAAACATGTCATAATCAGCATCTTTATCTTTCTTCTTCTTGTCAGTTTCTGGATTCTCAAAGTCATACACTATAGTATCTTCCACAGGCGGTTGTTGTTGCATAAGAGTGGTGGTACCAGCTCCCTTATCGGGTCGATTAACCGCATCAGGAGTTGGTTCGGAGTGGGCAGCACCACTTGATCCTCCGGGACCACCCATTTGATCTTTTGCAAACACTTCAGCCTTGTGTTGATGTCTAAGTCGTTTGACTTTCTTCTTGTACTCAATTTCTGGTGGCTCTTCAACATTTTCACTTTCAGAGCTTTCATCAAATGTCTCAAGTATAGGAGTCTTCCCTTTACTTTTGTCAGCTTGAGGACTTGGAGGTTTTGGAATGTCTGAGACATCTTGTGCAGTTTTAGAATAATGAATCTCCTCGTCTGATTCTGTTCCTTCAGAACTTTCGTCCAAAAGCTTTCTTGGAGGTTCAGGTGTAGAGGATGGAATAGGAGTAGCTTCCTGAGAGGGAACTTTCTTCTTAGGAGTAGGTTTCCTCTTTGGAATAGGTTTCCTCTTTGGAACTTTCCTCTAACTATCTGTACTTGTGGCACTTCCAGCACTGCCTCTTCTGGTCCTTCGAGTAGGTGTCCCAGAAGCCTTTTCATCAAGGTGTCCAACTTTACCTTCTTTAACGGCTACCCGATACCTTTTGTACGTTTCCAGCTTTTTGATTTCCTCTGTAAGAAGGTGATCGGGTAATTCAGCTCCCTGTTTCTTCGTAGACGTTTCTTTGATTCTGACAGATAGAATGTGCTCAGTCTGGATGTCATGATTATTTGGGTCATTGATTCTCCTAGGGATATCAGGATGAAGTCCAAGAGCTCTCTGAATCAACAGCTTGGTGTATCTGACATAGGGAATTTTGTTGCCAAGCTTCTTCTGAAACAGCATCATGTCTTCCCAAAGCAGTGCTTCAATTATGATGTCCTTCTTGTTGATCAGTGACCAGAAAATCTGCATTTCCATGAGGTTGGGATGCTCATATCCACTGTCACGACCCGAGACTGATTTGGTGATGATATTATAGAGTGTCCTCCATGGTTGAGGAATATTCTTCAGCTCCACGAGAGAGTGCTTAGTAATGATTCCTATAGCTTCATCATAACCAATGTCTATCAAGAATTGCAGTACAGTCTCTTCAGTAGGGGTAGCGAAGAAGTTGGTTGGGGCGATGTCTGGAATTATGAGAACAGCCCGTAAGTCATCAGGAGTGATAGTGACTTGCTTGTGATTAAGAGTCACTTTCACAGCATTTTGACCAGGGATCCTCTGCATGGAATCCCATAATTGTTGAATGTAGACTTCTGGAACTGTGGCAGAGTGTGAGAGCATATTCTGATAAGGATGAGTCTTGAGAATATCCACCGCTATGAGACAAGAAGATTCTGTGCAAGTTAGGGTGGCAAAGTCAACCCTAAGGTTATTCTTTCCAAGTTTTCTCAGGTAACCTTCTGGAAAGATATCAGCAATTGTAAGAACTTCTTGTGCATCCATGTTCATTTGTTTAGCCATATCTTTATCTGAAATAACATTAGCCAAAAGAACCAACATATCGAAAGACATAATGTTAGTCAACAGAAGGTTTTATTGTCTAGTTATTGAATGAGTAGTGTTAATGATTGTTACGAGTCCTAAGTCACTTGTTTGTCCAATAGTCTAATGATGCTCAGAAACATTTCGTGAGTTAGTTAACTTTAAGGTTTTAAAGTTTATGTTATCACTTATATTTCATAACATATTAAACGTTTAAGTTTATTAGTGACATTATTGAATTCGTGATGATATGATTAGCTTATTAACAAGATTGTACACGTAACAATTCATTATGAAGGTCCATCCAGGCTTATGCGTAGCAATGAAAAAGTTATGCGTAAGCAAGTGTTTTATACGCGTAGTTATAAGCTTACGCGTAGGATCCTATCTTACGCGTAGAAAATGTTACGCGTAGGAAAAGGGGACCTTAAGCGTAGAGCTTACGCGTAGGCGTATAAAAAACCTTACGCGTAAGGCTTACTCGTAAGAGTAGACCTTATGCGTAGAGGCACTGTTTACGCATATCCTTCACAGGATACGCGTAGTCCCACTGTAGAACCTTACGCGTAGGCATAACTGACTATGCGTAGGGTAATCCTTATGCGTAGAAATGCAAATGACCTTGATTCTGAATTTTAAGCGTAACAAATCCTGAAATAAGTTCATCAAATCATTAACATTATCACAAAACATCATTTTAACAACAATTTATGGCAAGAACATTTATGATTCAGTTATGCGTAGAAAGTCATACGCGTAGGTCAAAACCCTAAGGGTTGAGAATTACGCATATCACTTTTAGCCATAGGATATGCACCATTTTAATTCTGGTAGTTCTAGAGTGTTGGTAGAGTCTTTAGGCCAAGTTATAACATCAAAATCGTTGTGAATCAAAAATACCCAAAAGTTATGAACTTTAAACCCTAGTTTCAAATTGTCAACCAATTTGTGTTTCTGGGTGGTTACCAACTATGGAAATGATCAATTCAACACCTTATGACCATAACCCAACAATCTATTTGACCAAAACACTTCTCATTTAGAAAAACCCAAATCGACTTATAAACCCTAATTTTTAAAAAATCACCAATTCGTGTTTCTGGGTGGGTTTTGATGGTTAAAATGGTATCATTGATGTATTTAAAACGTTTTGAAACCTCCTTTTTCACCACAAACACACACCCATTGATTGTGTGTTCATACGCTTAAGCGTAGAACACATAATCACGCGTAGACAATGTTTTAGCCGTAGGATTTACATGAAATTCAAAACCTTATCTTAAAAACATGTTGTAAACACGAAAACACTTACAAAATGAAGATAAAAAACACGGTTTTCTTGAATCAATTTGAAGCGTAGGATGAAAGTAGTTGTGTGTTCTAAATGTGAAGTGAAAAGTAGGTGGGAGGTGTTTTTATTAAAAGTGACTTTAACATTTTGACAGTTTTAGTCCCTCCACCTTTTCCTTTTTTCAAACAAAGTCATTTAACTTCCATTTTGGTTACCAAATAAAGTTTTTAGAAAGAGATTTGACGACACTCCCCCTTGACTTAAGAAAAATGATGAAAGGTTATTAATTTTAGTCCGAGGAGTGTTATTGAACCAGAAACATTTACCACCATTGATAAGAGAAACAACCGAGATAAGATAACATGCAAGTACACAAATGTTTTGAAACAGTTAAGAGATTATTTTCTCCCCCTCAACACTTGATCAGAAAAATACTGAATTTTGAAAGAATAAAGTGTTGACGGAAGAAATGTACTTGGCATGTTGAAAGAAAAATAGATTAGGAGAATATTTTTGTTGTTTTATCAGATTTTATATTTTTGTATTTTGTTTTTGAAATATTTATTTACAAAAGAGAGTTTTGGTGTTTGACAGGTTTTTAAGACTGTTTTAGGAGGTCATCCAATTCCTCTTGAGTCAAACACCTCATACCAATCCGGTGGACCAACGCATTAAACCTAGCGAGAGGCAAGGCTTTGGTGAGCAGATCTGCCAATTGATATTCAGTACCCACAAAGTATAATTCAACAGTACCCTGTTCCACGTGGTCCTTGATGAAATGATAGCGAAGATCGATGTGCTTTGATTTCGAGTGCTGAACTGAGTTGCACGAGATCGCAATGGCACTCCGATTATCGCAGTACATCAGGATTCTGTCGAATACGTAACCATAGTCTTTGAGTTGTGTTCTCATCCAGATGACTTGAGCACAACATGCGGACATGGCTACATATTCTGCTTCGGTTGATGACAGCAATGTACAATCCCGCTTCTTTGATTGCCAAGACACCAGTTTATCACCAAGAAATTGTAGAGCTCCTGAAGTACTTTTCCTTGAGTCTAAGCATCCTGCGTGGTCAGCATCTGAAAAAGCGATTAGTTCAAAACCAGAATCCTTCGGATACCAGATCCCCAAATTAATGGTTCCCTTGATGTATCGGAGGATTCTTTTAGCCTCAGAGAGGTGGGTTTCAGTTGGTCGCGACTGATAGCGGGAGCATAGATAAACGGCAAAGACAATATCAGGTCTGCTAGCTGTTAGATACATAAGAGACCCAATAATACTTCGGTATTTGGTAGGGTCAACTAATTTCCCATGTAAATCAGCATCTAGCTTCTTGGTATGAGCCATTGGTGTGGCATAAGTGTCACAGGTTGTCATTCCAAATTTGTTTAACAGTTCAAGGGCATATTTGGACTGACTAAAGAAATACCACGGGGTAATTGATGAACTTGCAATCCTAGAAAGAATGTAAGTTCACCCATCATGGACATTTCAAAATTTTTCTTCATTAGTTTTGCAAAAGCGATTGAAAACTTTTTATGTGTAGACCCAAAAATGATGTCATCCACGTAAATTTGAATAATTAAGATATGTGCCCTGTGATATTGTATAAAAAGAGTTGGGTCAACCGAACCTTTGGTGAAATTATTAGCAATGAGGAAAGATGATAGCTTATCATACCATGCCCGAAGGGGCTTGTTTGAGACCATAAAGAGCTTTGTTCAGTTTGTAGACATGGTTCGGGCACTCTGGATCAACGAATCCTTCGGGTTGGCTGACATAAACCGTTTCTTTCAGTTGTCCGTTGAGAAACGCAGTTTTGACATCCATTTGAAAGACCGTCATATTCATATGAGCCGCGAACGCGAGAAATATCCGAACAGCCTCAAGGCGAGCAACCGGAGCAAAAGATTCTTCAAAGTCTATTCCCTCTTCCTGACGATAACCCTTAGCAACTAGACGTGACTTGTTTCGGATGACGTTCCCTTCAGCATCCAATTTGTTTTTCCAAATCCATTTTAGACCAATGACGTAGACCCCTGTTGGTCTTTCAACCAGTTCCCATACTTCAAGACGTTTGAATTGGTTGAGTTCTTCCTGCATGGATTCAATCCAGTTGTCTTTTGCGATTGCGTCTTTAATGTTTTTAGGCTCAGATTGGCAGACAGTGAGTGCATAAATGCAATGTTCACCATCTGTGTGAAGACGTTGTCTCGTAACGACTGGTTGATTCGGGTTGCCAATAATGTTAGCCAGAGGATGGTCTTTTGTCCATCGGTGTGTAGAGGGTCGATGTTGGTATACATTGTGCAGATTCTAAGGATTCAAATGGTTTGTTGAAGATTCCGCGACATCTGGTGCAGCAGTCTCATTAGCAAACGGGTTGAAGAACGCATTTGGATCAAAATCTGCAGGTGGGGGTACTTCATTCAGAATATCATCAGCTGGTTCATCATTGTTGGAAGCGGTGTGTTCAACTGTTGTGTTGGAGTCAACTGGTGTCGGTGCATCTTCAACAGTAGTTGTTGTAGCAGGTGTATCTGGTATAGGAATATTATCAGGTTGTGCAGCGGAAACAGCGGAAACACCTGGAGCACGTTCATCAATATCGTCAAAGAACAGAGGAGCAAATAACCTTTCCATTTGTTGACGAGTTAGCTGGGGGCTTTGTTCAGCTGATGATGGGGGTTGAGGGAAGTTTAAATGGTTGTGACCGGGTTCTAAGCTGTTATACTCAGAAGCCATTTCCGTGAGTTCATCAAAATGAGCATGAATCGTTTCCATTACCTCCTTAGTTTGACGATTCCAGATTCGGAAACCTTTAGAATTGTCACAGTATCCAATAAAGACTCCAATATCAGCTTTGGCTTTGAGCTTTCCAAAATCATCACGATCATTATTCGGATAGCAAAGGGATCCAAATACATGAAAGTGTTTGAGGTTCGGTTTATAGTTGTGGACAAGCTCGAAAGGTGTTTTGTTGTGGCGTTTTGTGATCATAGAACGGTTTTGAGTATAGCATGCAGTAGATACAGCTTCTGCCCATAAGTAATCTAGAAGTTTAGCATTGATTAACATTGTTCTTGCAGCTTCCACTAACGTTCGGTTTCGTCTTTCAACAACTCCGTTTTGTTCAGGTGTACGTGCAATAGATGTTTGATGCTGAATTCCCACTTTCTCATAGAATTCACGAAGGGTTTTGTTAACAAATTCAGTTCCTTTGTCTGTTCTGATGAGCCTGACGGTGTTGCGGAGCTGAACCTGTATTTTTGTGAGAAAGGTGATGATCATTTGTGGAGCTTGGTCTTTGCTTCGAAGAAAGTAGACCCAAGTCCATCGTGAGTAGTCATCAACAATTACTAAGATGTAGCGTTTGCCATTGATCGTTTGCACGCGCATTGGGCCACACAAATCCATGTGAAGAAGGTGAAGCACATGCTGAGAGCTGTGTTCCACCTTTGAAGGAAAATGATCACGAGTGCTTTTCCCTTGTTCACAGGCTGAGCAAAGATGATCTTTTGAATACCGGAATCGTGGGAGTCCTTCAACTAGTTTGTGTCGAGCAAGGTTGGTGATGGTTTGAAAGTTTAGATGTGAGAGATGACGGTGCCATAGCCAGGATTTTGTAGATGTTGCCTTTGAAAGTAAGCAGATGGGAGAGGAAGCAACCATGTCTTGCATAGAGATAGTGTAGAGATTAGAATTACGCGAGCCAGACATAAGGTCATTTCCTTGTAGATCACGAATGAAACAAGTTTTCTCCCTGAAAGCAACCTCCAAATCTCCATCACAAAATTGACCTACTGAGAACAGATTGTGACCGAGGCCTTCCACATAGTAAACCCTGCTGATTTCGATGTTCCCATTGATATAGTCTCCGTAGCCCATGATAGCTGCGAAGTGATCATTCCCGAACCTGACAGTGCCAATGAACTTTGCAATAAAGTTTGATAACAGTTTAAGGTTGCCTGTCATGTGTCAGGAACATCCGCTATCAACAATCCAGAGAATGATCTGTATCACCTGCATTACACACAGACGACACAGATGGAATAGAAGTAGATGTGGAACCCGAAATGTTAGAGGGTTCCGAAGCAGGTATATTAGACATACACACATTAATAATTTTAGGCATCCATTTAAATCCTAGTGTGTTATATATCCATTTCTGCCATCTATAACTACTCTTTGCTTTAGTCTTAGTGAATGCACTAGGTGGTACTACATTCTTAGGAGGTGGAGCTACAGTGACAGCAATGGTTGCCTTAGAATATAAAGAAGGCGATCTACCAAGCACAGACTTAGAATGATTAGTGGGCCTAGAGGTATTCCGATTCTTAGGATTCCGTAATCGAGAGATTATAGCTTTAGCAACACATTTGTCATGACAATCATAATTCATACTTTTACGACAAATATCACAAGGTGCATCAGACTGAATATCAAAAGTACTTAATGGTTTAGCATTCGGTACATCACTATTTGTATTACATTTGCCAGACGCAACATCTATAGTCGAAGCAACGTGAGTCTTATTCATAGTCCTAGGGTGTTCTTCTACTTTAGCATTCCTTATTGATCTTTTCTTAGGTCGCAACTTCCTATTCTTTGATTGAGTGCTCCTAGGCTGTGAAGTGCGGACGTTTGGAAAAGACGCAACTATTCCTGTTTCAGTAGAGGGAAACACGTTAGCAACTTGTGATTTGGCAGTAGGGATTCTTAGTTCACGATTACTAAGTGTGACTGGTGCTATTCTCTTAATTACGGTAGGCGGAAGTTGTTCATACTTTCCGAACATTTCTCTTAACTTAGAGATAGTGTGAATCAAATCTTGATTTTCAGAACGAATATTACCAGCAAAATTCATGACTTCTCTAGTGTGAGCAAGATAGTGATCAAGTTCGTTTGATGCTTCATGACGAGTCTTATTGAGTAAATCAAACATGACACCATATTCCTGTTTAACTTTTACAAGTTCTTGTTCATATTTAGAAATTTGACTTTTCAAAGACACGTTTTGATCATCCAGTTGCTCAATTTTAGGATCAGAAGATTTTGCACTCAACTGAGCGATTTTCTTTTGAAAACTAAGTTGATGATTGTGAATATCTTTTTCACACCAATGAAGACGACGTTTGGCATTGTAAATTTCGTTGAGTAATCGTTTATTTTCAGCTTTTAAAGACTCGATCTGAAGCACATTATCGGTGTTCTCAATAGTTACAACATTTTCAACAATATCAGCAGAGATATAATCAGATGCATATGGCAAAGAATGAAACAACACAGCATTATAAACATCAGCACAGATAAGGTCTTCCAAGAGTCGATCAACATCTTTTCTCAAAAGTTTCTTTTTACGTTTAGTATTAGAAATAGATGTTTCTGTTTTCTCGAAAAAGACCTTCATAGTTCCAAGTTCCTTATGAAAATCCCGTTCCCAGGCTAATGCACAACTTTTCAAGTTTTTAACATTCGGTAAAAGATTTTTCTGAAAAATGTCTCTTTGTTCTCGCGCCAGAGGCGATTGAAAATGTTCAATTTTGATTTCAGAACGATATTCTATCTCATGTTGTAAAATTTTGAGGTCAGCCATGAAAATGTCAAAATATCTAAGAATATTTCGATTTTCAGGTTTTGAGTTTACTTCACTAATTGAAGGTAAAGGACCATAAGTTTGTGCATAATCTGTTTTGGGATTAATATTAGAAGACTCAGGTGTTTTGATGATAACCCTTGGTGTGTTAGAAGAATCCGTTGGTGTGACGAAAGTGACCGCGTTTTTATAATTAAAAGGTTTGTTGTAAACAACGTTTTTTAATTTTGATCGACTCTCGTCTTCTGCATCTAATTCCTCTTGACGATGATAATCAACAACACTCATAACAGTATTATCAATTTTGTATTCTGCACTGGAAACTTCAGGAGTTGGTTTGAATGTTTTTAGTGAAAGCTTTCGTTTGTAATCAGCTAGATTTTTTCCATATCCTTTTGGATTGGGTTTTAAGGTAAACTTTTCAATAGCTGTTACTGATTCACCATGTTTGTAAACAATAGTTTTAAACTCTTTAAGTTTGTTTTGCAAGCCGATAATTTCTTCAAGAAGGTCATCTACCCGATTCGTTGAATGCTTTTTGTATGCGGAGAACTGTTTTTGACAAGTTAACAACTTAGCCTTAGCTTTTTGATTTTCCAAGGTGAGAGAGTTAATTTGCTTTTTATGTTCATGTTTCAGTTGTTCTAATTCAGGCAACAAAGCATTCTTCGAAGCGGCTATATCACGCATCTGTTTCTCTAAGTATTTTTCGTTTTGATGAGATTTTGCAAAAGCGGCTTCAAAACCTTTTTCACGGTTTTCTTAAGTTTTGAAAAAGTTGAGTTGCATTTGTAAGCATTCAAAATCCTTGGTTAACAGTGCATTTTTACTTTTTAAGGTTTGATTTAATGCAACACATTCAGCAATTTGAGATTGTTGGTCTTTAAGTAACAAAACAAGATCTGGATGAGGCAAAGGTTCAGCGTGTTCAACGTGAGTCACAACATGATCATTATTGAGATCCTCAAGTATAACCACGGAGTCAATTTGATTATCAAGGGAAACCATAAGGTCATCTGGATCGTCAAATGTAACTACTGGGTTTATTTGAAAATCGTCAGAATGAGATGTAGATGACTCATTTTGAACAATTTGAGCCGTGCCGAATTCAGATATTGGCGGAGATATTAGTTCAGTTATGATGATGGTTTGTTCGGGTACCTGAGACAAGCCATCAGTGTCATACACTTGGCCTGTTTCACTCATGTGTAACTCTTGCATATTAGCCATCAACATAATAGCTGCATTGGCCTGCAAGTCCTCCATATCATCATCTGAGTCTGCATCTGCCATAAAGCTCTGTTCTTTGTCTGTGAGAGATCCACCAGCTTCATCCTTAAGAGCCAAAAGTAAAGCCTCTTTGAAATAAGCACTGCCCCTAGTCCTCGGATTTGGGCATGCATTAGCCAGGTGTCCCTTCTCATTGCAGTTGTAGCATCTAAGACCATTTAACCGATTTTGAGCATTTCCCTGTTCCACCACTTGAGCTCTGTTGTTGTTCCTACCCACAGCATTAAACCCTTGACCACCGCCCATCTGACGATCATAATCACGATTCTGAACTTCAACACGTCCATTGTTTACAACAGCTTGAGTCCGTGTGTTAGATGAGGAACGAATACGATTGTTGGATTTGTTGGTGTAACGGCCAAAAGCATTAGCAATCATAACAAATCCTTGTTGCAATGCTTCGAACGGATCGATTTCCTTAGTCGCTTCACTGACATATGCTTGAGCATTGTTGTTGTTGTATGGAACCAATTGATTTTGCTGAGGTTTTTTCTGTGAAGGTGTGGTTGAAGCAGTTGGTTGAGTTGCTGGTTGAGAGGGATAATTCTGTTGAGCATACAAGGCAAGTTGTTGATTTTCCGGATGTGACTGTGTAACAATTTGAGCACGGAGAATCCTTTCCCGATCAACTTCCTTTTCATGAGGCTTCAAGTAATCGTACAACATTCCATAAGTAGAATGATTCATATTCTTCGCTTGACGGAGAAAAATGACATACTTCTCCCATTCAGGACCAAGACTACTCAGGAACTTAGTATTCACTGCAAATCTTGGCATGATGATGTTGTGTTTATCCAAATCATTGATGATGTCTGAAAATCGATGATGATAGGACTCTAGTGTCTCTCCAGGTTCAATCATGAAGTGTTCATAAGCCAAGTAAATTTTGGATTCCAAATCCTCCTGATTGATTCAAGTCTGCAACAGTAGCAATGTTCGTTTGTTCATCTCTTGGTGGAACAGCAGTTGGATCTCCGGGTACAATGACAGTAGGCATCTCAAATGGACCTTCCAAGATAACCTTCTTTAAGAACTTTCCATGTGGCTTCTTCAGATCATAAAACCTAAAGAACCTTATCACCCATTGATCATAGTTGCCTGGAGTTAGCATTGGAGGTCTATCAAGTGATCCAGCCTCATGAATTGATTGTTGGCTGCTTAAAGCTTCACACATCTTTGCAAACCAAGTGGGTTCCTTAATAGTGTTCCTTGATGGATGTTGATTGAAATCATTTGTGTAGGGTTGAACTTGAAGGCTTGGTGGTGTTTGAACCATTTGTGGTGGTGGAATTGCACCAATTTGTGGATTATGTTGTTGATTAAATTGTTGTTGATAAATAGCTTGTTGTTGATTCCATTGTTGATGTTGTGGAGTTAATTGTTGTTGTTTTTGATGATTATAAGTGTGAGGGAAATAGTTAGAGTATGGTGGTTGAGACATGTTGATAAACTTGTGTAGTAAAAATGGATCTTTGTAGTCGAATGAACCTTTGTTGATGAAGAGTCCTTAGGCGTAGAAAAGACAAGAACCAAGTAGCACTTATGCGTAAAAACACCAAAGTTACGCGTAACAATGAGAAGTTACGCGTAGGATTTAGCTTACGCGTAAGTAGGAAAAGCACTAAAGTTAGGCGTAGACAAAAGTTAGGCGTAGAAAGTTATGCGTAGGATTTTCTTATGCGTAAGACTAGGCTTAGGCGTAGGAAAAATCTTAGGCGTAGGATTTCTACGCGTAAGCTTATGCTTATGCGTAATTTTAGGGTTTTTGCCCAAATGATCTTTTACACTATCACAGTGCAAAAGATATCCAAAGTCGACGTATTTTCAGACTTATCCAAGTATGAAAACACGGAATTAACCACGAAAATGAAGATCAAACCAATGAAGCACTTACGCGTAGTTTTCGGGTTTTACTACGCGTAGGAATGCTCGAAATTTTGATTCTGTCCAAAAGTGTTTCTAAACCAGTTTTTGTGTGATAAATAGCTTCAATAACACCAAAATTCACAAAATTGTGAAACTTGATGAACCAAAGCCTCTAAAACAGTTACGAGTAGGATAGAACCCTCGTTCAAAAACTCGATCAAAAACAACTATCCACGCATAAAGTTTGAAACGTTTTGCCAAAAACAAGTATTTTAACACCTTAAAACGTTGAAAGTACAAGAATTTTGGATTAAAAAGTGTAAAAAACAAGTTTTTAAGCGAACCAAAGTATCAAATGTGCGTTTTAGGCGTAGGACCGAAACCCACTTCAAAAACAAACACGATTCACCCAACTAGTAGGCGATTGATACCACTGATAGGTCACTAGTTTTACAACACAAGCATCAAGAGAAGAGATAGAGAAGAGAGATCGGTTGAACCCTTATCCAAACACACGAAATATAGAGAGAAAGGTTAAAGGAAAGAGTGAAATAGAAAAGAGAACAACCAACCCTCAAGTGAGGGTTTACATAAGGTATATATAGGAGGGAAGCTAGGGCAACACTCCTAGTTCCCTTCCTTTCTTTAATGGGCTTGGGCCTAAGCTCATGGGCCTTCTACATAAGCTTAAGGCTAATAACAAACATAAAGGCCATAATAAAGCTAACTATTACATGTTAATTACTAACACTTGATTATGGTTTAGGAGTGATTCCAACACTATTGAAGCATAACTTCATTTCATATCCGAACTATTCAAGATAATCACTATAACAAATCTGTTATGTGCTTTCTTTAGTTCGTTCAAAACAATCTCATGAAAACACAAGACAAATAATTGTTACCTACCTTAGACCCAATGGACCTTGATGTATATCTTCATTCGTATGAATCAATATCAGAAAATCAAAGGAAAGGGGCGGATATTGTGCTTTCTTTAGTTCGAATATTGTGCTTGATGCTTTTGAGATTTGTTTTTGATATTGATTTGATAAAGGAGAAGGCAGATTTGTGAGTGTGATGATGGGGGCGGATGAAAGAGGAGCGTATGGTGTATTTTAGGGTTAGGGTAATATGATGTGAGAATTCTTAGGGCATCACAGTTTATATCCGGTTTGTAATCACATCTAGACTGGACTTGGTCGATGATCATTGGGCTGATGTATTTGGACATGGATTTGGGCCGTTTGATACATTTGCTTCATATTACAATGGAATGGAGCGGATGTCATGCACTGTTGGGCCGATTAATTTGAAAACAAAACTTTGTCATCCGATTTTTTAGATTTTTTGATACAAATTTTTTAAAGAATGATATTTTTGGTATGGTATATTTTCACGAAGGATATACAGATTCACGGCTTGAGCGAAGACTTGAAAAAATGATCACGGGGTTTTTGTAAGGTATTATTGACGCGAGATTGAAGTGACGTTTCACGGGTGAACTTCATTATCTTTGAGACGTTGTTGGTTGGTTGCATGTCTCAAGATAACTTGTTGGGGTATTACTGTCACTTTAAGTGATTTTGAATTGACAATCTGGTTATAACTGATGTAAGGAGTTACGTTGTAGTGCTCACAGTGTGTAACCATCACTTTAAGGAGTTACGTTTTAGTGCTCAGTGTCACACGCCGTTGTGGATTGTTCAAGAATTTAGAACAAGCAGTAAGTCACATAGTTGGGATGTTCACTTCCTTTTCAAGTTAGTCGTATCGGGTTATCTCCATATGTGGTCATTATTATTAGCCGGTGAATTAAAAGGAGGATCGATTAAAGGTTGGTTTGAGAGACGTAGTATTGAGAGTATTTTTGCGATATATTCTCACGGAATTATGCTCAAACTAAGGATTTAATATTGCAACAAGAAAAAGGTAATACGGCATGTACGTAACATTATGATGATTCCGATAGCTCGCAACCATCAGGAGGGAGAAGTTGGTATTTCATCTTCCGTGATTGGATTACGAAGGGATTTGTGCTTATGACTGAAGAAGGAGAAGTAGTGTGTGTACATCGGGGCTTTTTACCAACTTGGATGCAATACTAAGTGAGTTATGTTATTATGATGTTCCCAGAACGACAACCATTGTGCTATAATAAAGAGTTTACTTTCTCCGCTGCGTGTTGGAAGAGAGTTGTAGGTTCAGGAGGGAGCATAGAAAGAAAAAAGGCTCACTAGTTAGGAGGGAGTAATAACCTAACTAGACCGTTACAGTTGAAGTTCAGAGCTACAAGGATTTGGGCCGTCAGCGCCAAAGATCAAATGCCGAGATCGTCGGAAGAGAGAACTTCAAGTTTGCCTCAGTATCTAGACTACAGAGACTCTGCGCTTCAACAAAGTCAACATTGTTCATTACTAATGTAATTTACTTTGTTTTGTATTTATAGGTCTCATTGTAACCATTCACTTGTGACGATATCTTGGAGGGAGATTGTTAGCCTCACTCTTTTATAAAGATAACGTCACTTAAGTGAAATGGACTAGATATGTAGTATACTTTGCCCGCAGGGACTAGTATCGTTTAAGTGGCAAAGTAATAGAATGTATAGCCTATAAATACCCCTCATGACTCTCCATGAGGGGTGAGGTGAATCATTAGGTGTGTGTGTTTTTGTTCTTATCAATAATATCATCTTTGTTTTCTCCTCCCTCTCTCTAGTTTCTCTCTCTAAACAAGATGAATACTTTCATCTTCAATCACCAACCCCGACCTCCAAAACCACATAAATCTTATGTTAAACGGTACTAACACATATCATAATTTTTAAAAAATCAGAAAGAAAAAAATGCCAGATAATCGAAAAAGCTCCACAAAATACCTACACCCTCTTATAATCAATCTGATTGTCAATCCCGGTATTATAAACTACCAAAAACAACAAACCACAAATCAACATCAAATTCATCAACATTTGAAATGGAAACATCGGAAGTGGGTTATTGAAACTTCTTTTTAACCTAAACATATAATGTGGCTCATTCAAACTGACTATGGTAAATGATGTTTGTTTTGTGATGAAACCGATACCCATGATAGGCTTTTTGAATTTTAAATTGATGATTGAGAGAGATTGATTGCTGATTTTTAGGGGAGTTACAAAATTTGTGTTATTTTCTGGAAAGAGGGTGGTTTTATTTATTGGGGAATTCTATGTGATTAAGAGATTGTCAGATATGTATTTGGTTTTAAAATCTCTATAAAAAAAACCACTTGCTCTAGTGGTTGGAGTGTTTCTTTGTGAATGTGGAGACTCAAGTTCGAATCTCTCAAGTGACATATTTTTTAAACAATTTATGGATAATTCATGAAATGTGTGTGCCATGTCATCATTGATGTGCTTAAGTGGCATTGAGGTGGCATTTAAATTGTACACATGGCATTGAGGTGGCATTGACATGTCATTGTACATGCTTTCAAGCTTCAAGTGCAACTCGTACTTAGCCTCATATATAAGTAAAGATATATATATATATATATATATATATATATATATATATATATATATATATATATATATATATATATATATATATATAGAATCTAGATCAAATAAGATCAAACTTAAAGTTGTTAAAATGAGATTCAACTAAAATTTGACAAGCGACACTCTCCTTACAACAATAATAAATTCTTTATTAACTACAACTAAAATTGTTAAAGTTTCGATGTGCTTTTACACATAGTTGTGAATTGCATTTTACTGATTTTACGATGGTGAAATATTTTTCTGGTATATTTGTGCAGGACGACCACTAATAACTTCACTGACAACAAGATTGGAGAAGTAGCGACGACCACGTATTGATAACTTCTTTTAGCGTGTATGAAGCAGAACACCTTCTGCTGTCAAGTCAAAATATTCAACTCATATGGTATACCATTTAGGTTTAGGGGGTGTTTGTTTAAGCTTATTTGTGAATTTATGAGCTTATTTTGAAACTTATGCGGTTATATAAGCCTATTATATCCAAAATAAGCTTATATAAGCTCTTCTGTTTTAAAATAAACAGGAAAAAAATGGGATTATGAAGCACAAGCTTACAAGTCCAAATTATATAAGCTTACTTTTTACGCTTATGCACTTATAAATTAGAGTTTAAGTACTTAATTTTTTCATCTCTGTCATATGGATTTACAATTAAATGTACACTTTAGGCATATGTTATAATGGCGTTAGCAGATTCAAATGGAGGATCATGTTCGACAAGTATTTCAAACTACTTAGCTTTAAAACTATCTGGTGGTTGACTCCCAGATCTATCGAACTTGAAACATTTGGAATGTTTAGATTTTAGTAACTAGAGCAGCTTAGTTGTCTTGCATGGTCTATAGAATATCAATATAAAAAAATTATATCTTAAAGGCTGCACTAATCTTGAAATAAATCTCGAAGAAAGCTTATTTCAGGTCTCAGCCTCTCCCTTATTATGTGTGTGTATCCGTCACTTATGTAACTATACGCGGATATGTGACTTACGTTAATTATTTTGTTTAGGGATACACCGAACGAGCCGACATCTGTAGCATTTTTCTTTCTAGGCGGGACATACCAGGCTGGTTTAATCATCAGAAATATGGATCTTGCATCTCTTTTAATGTACCTTCAGGTGTATAATCAGATTATCTGAAAATGACTATTTGGGTCGACTACATAAAAGAGGGCAAATGCGAAGTGGGACTTCAAGCTGTCATCAAGAACAAGACACATGATACTGAATGGACCTATGAGGCATGATTTTTTAGGACCCAAGATGTTAATTCATGGGTCAGCAATGGACCACAACCATACTCAATAAGAAGTGGAGACACGATTGAGGTTTATATTTCCGTCCAACTCTCCAAACATCATTATAGGCTTATATGCAACACAAAACGTCCGTGTGAACAGATGTATGAGGTGGATTGATGACGTAGGATTATAAGGTGTGTTCCTTTTTGTAACCATTTAATTCGTGTTACTACCTTTCTATGTTGTTTTTGGGGTTACTGCCACTATAGAGCCTAAACTACTTTAAACCAAAACTTATAACTTTAGATCTATAAAATGATTTCAAATGCAAACCAGATAAAGACAGACTCCTGTCTATCTATGTTAATCGAGATATATAAAAGGGACATTGATTGTAATTCTCTATTTTTTGTATTTTTCATTGTTCAATCAGACTCTTTCAGGGTCAAACGTTGTTCTTATTCAAAGTCAGAGCACAAAAATAAAACTGAATTGGTCACTATGGGAAAAATCACAGTGGAGAATATTGATGGGTTCTTACACTCAATGCATCAAAAAACAAAGTTCTGGAGTTTATTGAAAGCAGAATGGGCTACATTGCACCTAATCTATCTGTCATTGTTGGGAGTGTTGTCGCTGCAAAACACATGGAGACAGCTGACGGTCTGAAGTCACTTGCAAATATACCAGCTTGTAATGTGTGGCATCTAGGAGCTCAGAAGAAGGCTTTATCTGGGTTTTTTACTGTGACATCTCAATTTCATGTTGGTTATATTGAGCAAACCGAGGTCTTCCAGACTACACCTCCAACTCTCAAGATGTGTGTGTCAGCTTTTGGCTACAAAATCAACCCTTGCAGCACGTGTAGAATCTTTAAGAAGGGATCATTCTGGAAGCCAAGGAAGAACATATCGGGAATATATTCGTAAAAATATTGAGAAGTAGCAAGAGCCACCGCCTGCAAAGCAGCCTAAACCACTCCCAGTCCCAGATTCTAAACCCAAGAAGAAAAGAGGTGCGCGTCACGTTCGGAAAATGAAGGAAAGGTGAGTATCTTAATACAGAGTCTCAAATACAGTTACAACTTCTAGAACTGATTTTTACATTTGTGTAGTTGTAGTTAAAAATCCTAACGCCAGTGTACCTCATTTTCTTATTAGACATGTTACAATGTATTACAGGTGCAAGTTGGTTATCCAAATGTTGGTAAATCATCTTTGATCAATTGGTTACTGAAGCGTCGTATGTGCCCAGCAGCTCCAAAGGAAGTGAGAACTGTGTTAATCTGCTGCTACACTATAGAGCAGATCCAAATTCCACATATTCAGGAATGTTCCTTTGTGGGAGGCTATTATGGGTGGTTATGGTATGGTGGTTGGACCTTTGGCAAGTTACAATGCCACTTTATCATTAGGTGGTTGGACCCTTTGAGACTTGGCTGACCAACAAGGAAATGAAGATATAAAGAATCTCCTATTGACTGTTAAGTTCACATATGACCACCAGTTCACCAAAATCGCACCAGCATTACTCGTGCCGATCCCTGAAGAAAAGCGTGTCCTTGATTCCCCGTGCGTGAAGTTTCTTGGGAGGTTCAAAAGTGAGCCAACAATTCAGAAGATGTAGATGACCAATCTTTGAGTCGATCACGTAGAAGACGAAGAGGTGATAATAATCACAATTCTCTTTTCGTTATAATATCAAATGCTACAGAATTTTATCTTATTTCGACAATTATTCAATGTTTCAAATAAATGTTTTAGACCAATTTACCCAGTTTCCTTCTAACACCTATTTTTATTGTGTCTAAACATCTTCGTTTCTTTAGGAGTCTAAACATTTATTACTACATCTTCCTTTCTTTAGGAGTCTAAACATAGACATAAGGAATCACTCATATCCCTGATATTTAACCTGGTTCTAACTACATGTTATTAAAGAACAAAATTGGTGGCAGATGTATCAAGGTCATTGGTGATTTGTTGTTGATTCCATATGTGCTATTCATGACTAAAGAAATATTATTGGCAATTATTCCTTTGTTCAGGTATGCTTGAATGATTATTTGTTCAAGAAATTCTTATTGAACTTTTTTACAATGTCAGTCTGTCAGATAAATCTTGAAATACTTCCCCTATGTGTGAACACTACCAATCATCCCCTTAGTCTGGTGCTATAACCGCAGATGAGCAAGTAAGTTGTAAACATTATTATGTCTACGTGTGCAGAAGTATGAGTATCACGCACTACAATTCAATGAGACTTACCTAATGAAAATAAATCGCCACCTAAACATGAGTAAGAGGCAGCAAAAAGTATCTTGATATTACTAAAATTTCTATATTTTAGGTTTTTCTTATTAGTTGTCAGACTAACATTGGCTTTTTTTTAATGTAAGGTGATGCACGGCAGGTCAGGTAACAGGTTAAAAAGAACCATTTTCAAGGCCAATTATGCAAGGCCAGGGGTTGGGTCAAAACGGGTTATGTTGAATTTTTGTCTTTCCTAACTTACATCTTCACTTCTAACTATAATCTTACCATTCCATAATCATTTTATGTACATGATTGCGGTGTTTTTGTCCAATATAATCAAATGAACTAGAACAAATAATCACCTCAACCATTATTCATAATTCTTTGGACACTACAAATTCTTTTATTTCAATGTGTAACTACATAAGTGTGAAAGTACAATGACATTTTTTTCCTTCTTTGGATGCTGGAAATAAGATCTTTTGACTTTAGTATACAGGAAACAAACTAAAGGCAAAGAGTAATAAAGAGACTAGCTAGCCAACCACCAGCAGATCATTGAAACCAGAAACAAGGTCTTCATGAAGAGTATTTTCTGCCACAAAGGTCAGAACAATGACATGCATACATGCACCGCTTACCCTGCCACATTCTGATTGAGTATGTTGTTGTTGTGTTCCTATGCACCGCTTAATGTTACTATCATTAATCGAACCTGAATAGGTTTATTATTTTAAAAAGATTCCCTGGATTTTTTTGAGTTCAAACCAACTGCTTATGTAGGTAACTATTCTTAAGAGACTACCCAACGGTTGGCAAGCGTGATGATAACGAATTTGAAGGTCGGCCTAGGTCCTGATCCAAATGACTTAGACAACAATGGAAGAACTACTTTTGTATACACATATTTAATTGCAAATTAATTATTAATGCATTGGGCATATACCTCATATTGACTTTCATAGTGTTTTATGATTTTTTCAGCATATAGCAGCCACAAAAGGAAGTGAGAACCGTGTTAATCTGCTGCTAGACTATGGAGCAGATCCAAATTCCACATATTCAGAAGGGAACATTCCTTTGTTGGAGGCTATTATGGTTGGTTATGATACGGTGGTTGGAACTTTGGAAAGTTATGATGTCACTCTATCATTTGGTGGTTGGACCCTTTGAGACTTGGCTGACCAACAAGGACATGAAGATAGTTCACATATGACCACCAGTTCACCAGAACCGCACCAACACTACTCGTTCCGATCCTTGAAGAAAAGCATGTCCGTGATTCCCTACGAGTGAAGTTTCTTGGGAGGTTCAAAAGTGAGCCAACAATTCAGTCCGGTTCACAAGATGCAGATGAAAGATCTTTGGGTCGATCAAGTAGAAGACGAAGAGGTGATAATTATCACAATTCTATTTTTGGGATAATATCAAATGTTACAGAATTAATCTTATTTCAACAATTATTCAATGTTTCAATTAAAATGTTTTAGACCAATTTGCCCTGTTTCCTTCTAACACCTATTTTTATTGTGTCCTTAAAAAATCAAGTATAACCCTGATCGACCCATTTATTACTCATCTTCGATTCTTCAAAAGTCTAAACATAGACAGGAATCATTCATATCTGTGATATTTAACCAGGTTCTAACTACATGTTATCAAAAAAACAAAATTGGTGGCAGATGTATGGGTCTAATCAGGTTATGTTACGAGTAACTAGAGGTTCACTCCTAAGGAAACGGGCCATAAGTGTAGTTTGGTTGGTATCTAATTCATATTATAGATTTTTTTCTAATCATATTTGACACACTAGCCATTTCTGAGACGCAAAAATTTCTTCTTTTTTTACCAGAAAGTGTTTAAGGTCTACCCCGAAAAATTAAACTATTTTGACATATTCAAGGTAAATTCATGTTGCCACTTCTATTAGCGTATATCTGTTATGCTGCTTTTGTGGTTGTTTTTATAATTTTTTACTGAAAGATTGTGCGATTTTTTGAGAAATCTATAAGTGGAGGAATCGAAAGTCAGTAAGAAACCTCCTTTTGGTTTTTCCTTGATATGTTCTCCTGGACATCATCCTATTGCAGAGGGGGCCCTGGGATTTTGTATTTTTGGTAATGTGGCTGTTGCAGCTCGATATGCACAGCGGGTACACGGATTGAAGTGTGTCTTCATTATCGATTTTGATGTCCATCATGGGAATGCAACCAATGATGTGTTCTATGATGACCCTGACATATTCTTTCTGTCAACTCACCAAGTAAGCAACACATGTCTATTGACTTTCTATTTTAAATGCCATTTAGTTTGGTATATAAGTGACTTCTCTATACTTAACTGATTCAGTAAGTGTCCCCATGTTGTCTTTTAATGTTATTTAACCTGATAAGCTGTTGCTTCTAGGATGGTAGCTTCCTTGGTACCGGCAAAATGGAGTATATATTAAGGAGGCATTTGGATTAGCTTATTTTCGGGCTTATGGTTTATTTGAAAAAGGTAATGCTCATAAGCTCACTTTTTTCCAGCTGATGAGCTCATCAACTTGAGCTTATGAATTATTTATGTCCGCTCAACTTGATTAGCCGATAAAAGTGGGCTTATAAGATTTGAAAAATAAAAATAAGCCTATAAGCCCATAAAATAAGCTAATCCAAGTGACTTTTGCGGGCCAACGATAGAAAATGTCAATCTTGAAAACTCCCTTGTCTTAAATAAACCCGTTTTGTTTTTAGAATCTCACAGCAGTTTGTGTTCCAACCCTAGATATGGTATGAATTTGTTTAATCTCTGGTGTAAATTTGATGATGTCACTGAATCATACAAGAACCATCTCCATCATTAATACACAAAATAAAAATTAATCAAATGATAAGCTCTTTTTTGTAAACTAAAGTTTTGGCTCCACAAAAAAGACAGACAATATTTAAACCATGACTCTTGTGTTCTGCAGGTGGTTTTTCTTGTGAAAGGACCAATTTATTTAGTTTGCATAAGCTGTACTGAAGAGCCTTATGAGTCACTGCACGGGTAACTGGAGCTTCTTTATGGACAGGTAGGAATGGATATTTTTCCCATGATCAATTTGTCTTACACGAACATCTTAGCTTATAGTCATTATAATCACTTAAATTTATTAGCCTCCCTGATTGTGCACTGATTGGTCCCAAACGGTCAACCCAAATTAACCAGGTGAATGGTCAACAAGAGTCAATCACTTGAGAACGCAATGCAATTATCCAGGAGAGTTTAGTGTTTCCCCGGGTCGTTAAGTCCCAACGAGCTATACGATTGAATAGCTAAACGCGTAGTGATCGGGTGAATATTGAACAGGAAAGGGGTTATGATTGATTACACTAAGGAAATTAAATCTAATAAAGACTTTGAAGTCATTTTAATTCTATATTTAAAATCGTTTAACGATTAAAACCTAAAAATGATCTAAAATCACTTTTACTCTAAAAATGCAATTTAAAACTTAATTATGATTTAAAACTAATTTTTATGATTTTTCTTTTATTTATTTGATTAAAAACTAATTTTAAACTTTTAAAACTAATCTAAAATAATAGAAATTATGAAATTAAAGAGGAAAATTGTGAAACTATTTTTCAGAAATCTAAAATGACTAAATAGAATTTTAAAAACTAATTTTATATTTTTATGATTATTTTTCTATTTTCTATGAATTAAAAATTATTTAAAACTAATTAAATGGCTAAAATTACAAATTTAACTAGGAAAAATTTGGAAAAATTATTTTTTTTGCTTTTTATATTTATCTTAATCTATGAAAATTGAAAACTTATTTTTTTTGAAGCTTTTCTGATTTATTTGTAATAAGAGCTATTTAAAAAGTCTTAAAAACTGATTTAAAATAAGAAAAATAGTAAACAGAATCAGAAAATTATGAAAAATTCAGGAAAATTCTAAAATTATATTCTAAATCTATAAAAAATATAAAACCCTATGCTAGTGTGTAAGAATTAGGTTTTGTAGTGTAAATGTCTTGCAAATAAGCTACTAACTTAAGCTAACAAGTGCAATAAGCTACCAAACTTTCTCAGAAGCTAATTTATACTAAATTAAGCTAATCCTAACTGATTTCAGCTAATTCTAACAAGCTAATGTGCAATCTACTTAAGATATAAACTAACCACTATTTTAAACCAAACAGTTCTAACCTTCTACTTTAAGCTACTGAAACAGCTTATCTACTAACCCAAACTGAAAACTAGAACTTAGGTACTCAAGACCACCAACTAGAGATTAACTATACCAAATTTCAGACCCTAGTGATCAAAAACAAGACATGCACAAGGTCTGGAAGTTTCCTGATTCACACTCAGTATTAGCTGAGTGTGAACAGGGCAAATCAGCTCTAAAGGAGAGCTGATTAAGAGCTTATAAAGGCTTGAGAAAATTCAACAAAAATCAGATTTCAAAAATAGACCAACTGAACTTGTTAAGTCCAGAATTCCAAAAGCTTTTGATCAATATTGAAGATATGAAAAATCCACAAAGATTTGGAAAAACTGGTTTGAGCAATAATTGACTTCTTATGACAGAAAATGAAAAGTTGACTATTATGAGATTTGATCTACTAAAACTGTTTGATTATGATGTTTTTTAAAGTAATGAATCTATATTAAGCTATATTACCTATATCCTAACCTAATGGCAAGATCTAAGAAACTAATTCCAACAGAAAATGGGCACTAGATCAGATTTCATTTAATTTTGACTTAGAGTGAAAATAGATGCAAAATAAGAACTGTTATGAGTGTAATATACCTAAATGAGACTAAATCAACTGAACTATACTTAATACTAACCTCAAACACATATGTGAACACCTGATCCAAACACACTTTCCAACTGATTTCCAACTTACTCTATCCTATACTCAATCCTAAACCTTAACAGCAATGAGATCGATATTCTAATAATAACACCCTATCAAATGCCAAATAATCACTAAAAACTTAAAGCAAAGAGTAACACAAAAAGTGAAGCAAAACTGTTATGAGTTTAGACTCAATTAGCACTCACATGAAGTCCAGTTTATTTGCAGCTTATACCATAACCAAACTACCCTATTTTAAACCAATTCAAATCCAAAACCAGCTCTGCTTCAACCCAAATCCATATCCATAACTGCTTAACCCAAAATTCCCCACAGTTTGACTTTGGTTGACTGAGTTACTTTTTGAGAGAATTGCACTTAAATGTTGCCGACAAATGATTTAAACAGGTTCAAAAGTCACACAGAACTGTATCCAAGCTTACTACAATATCCAAGGTCCAATTTTTCCCCTCCTTTGACTTTTGTTGACCAGAGATAAAAATTGCTTAAAACTTAAAATTGAGCTCACTAAAAGCTACACACAGCTTTAGTTAGCTCATTGGAGTTATAATAAAGCTTATTGAAGCCTGGGTTTAGATTATTTAAGGCTGAATAAATTAAAGAAAACTGAAAAACAAGAATTTTGAACAAAACTCTGAATTAATGCTTTTAATTGAATTACAAGTGACTGAAACACTTAACTTTAGTACATAGCACTGGAAATTACAATTTAAGAAGTTTAAACTAAGACATTAAAATTAAAGCGACATACAAGAAAATTGGAAAATTATACTACTCCTTTCTCTAGCTTCTCTTCCCTCTATTTATCAACAAAATCTTCCCACTTGTGTTCTGAGCATTTCCCACTTCTTATCTGGGCCATTGGATTAGTAGAATTGATATTAGCCGTTGATGGCTTTTTGGCGCCAAAACGATATTTGCCAACTGGGCTTGATTGAGTGCACGGGAGGAGAAGCATTTAATGCGTCTTGTTTTGTTAGGTGAGGTGGAAGGGCTAAGGTGAGGGGTGATGATGATGGAGGTTGGAGCGTGGGTGGTTTTGCAGAGGGTGGGTGAAGAAGGAAGGGAAGGAGGAAAAAGTTGTGGGCGGGATTTGACTTGATTTGACTGGGGGAATTATTAATAGGGGACGGGTTCAATTAGGGGGGGGGTTCACGGGTATTTTGACAGGGGTTCAAGGTTGGGCCAAGGTTCATGGTTAATGGGTTTGGAAGGGATTTGGTATTAATAACAAGGACCAAAATTGCAATTCCACAAAAATCAAGGGACCGAAACTGTAATTATCCAATATTCATCATAGGGACCAATTATGAAAAGTTTAATTTACCAAAGGACCAAAAATGTAAATTTTTCAATTTAAAATGTCCAGGGGTAATTTCTGTCAATCTTTAAAATTCCAGGGACCAAAGTTGCCATTTTGCAAAACTAAGCTTTATAAGGCTAATTTTGACAACTAGAAAATCCCTGAGGGCCTTTTATGAAAAATTATCATGTTTTGAATAACCAGGGACTAGATTTGACAATTTATGCATAAAATACAGTCTAAATATTTTTTTCTGTCTTTTCAAGACTTTTCAAAGTGTTTTTGACTGTTTTTGCAGTGCAGATGGAATAAAATGATGAGTATTTAGACACTCATCAATCCCCCACACTAAACTATTGCTAGTCCCTAGCAATATTTTGAGAAAACTTAATGAATTTGAATCTCTTTACCAAAAGCCATTACTTCTGGAGTAGCCAATTGTTTCAGTTCAAGTAAGAACCTTGGTACAATGATAACCAAATGATTTTGAGCAAATCACCAGCTTTCAACGGTTTTGATTTGTCTTTACCAGAAGCCGTTTGCTTCTGGACTAGCCAACTCTTAGATAATATATACTATCTTTGGTGAGTCGATTACCAATTATGGTTTTCCAACTGCCTTTACCACAAGCCATAAACTTGCGGGCTAGCCAACTCTTCACTAATTAAAGATATGGTGAGCTGAACACCATACAATTTTGGGCAAATTGCAAGCCGTCAACGGATTTGAGATATCTTTACCAAGAGCCGTTTGCTCCTGGATTAGCCAATCCTTTTGTTTATTAGACATGGCAGACTGATAACCGTAAGCTGAGTAAGTGCAAAACACTTACTCCAAAAAAAAAATTGGCCAAAAATGGGGGAATTGGGTGGTATAATTACATGATAAAATTGGTGAGAATTCCCCCCCCACACTAGAAATGAATATTGCCCTCAATATTCAAAGTATCGGCGGTTATGCCGAAACATAGAACGTAAAAGGGAAATACTACGGCCATTTTTTTTTTTGATGAAAACTTATATACAACAGCGGGGGGCAACTCCCCCACACTAGGGTGGTAGAAAGTAGAAAGAAGTCAGAAATACGGGTGAAAACCCATATAGTGTGCTACTGTTTTTGATTCCCGAGTCGCTAGCTTGACTCGATCCCCGCATTCATTGGTTCATGGGGAAAGTTTGTAGATCCGGGACAACCACAGGTGGAATGTTCTCTCCAAAATAGTGCTTCAATCGATGACCATTCACTTTAAAATTTGGACCATCGGGTTGAGATAACTCAATGGTTCCATAAGGAAATACTTTCGTGATGGTGAATGGTCCAAACCAGCGGGATTTTAGTTTTCCTGAGAAAATCTTCAATCTTGAATTGAAAAGAAGGACTCGATCACCGACGTTGAAAACGCGGTTCTTGATTTTGGAGTCATGAATCTTCTTTGTCTTTTCTTTGTAGATCAGAGAGTTCTCGTATGCTTGATCACGGAGTTCATTTAATTCATTCATTTGAACTTTCCGGTGATCACCAGCTGTCTGAATATCGAAGTTGGCATGTTTCAAGGCCCAGTATGCTTTGTGCTCAAGCTCAATCGGCAGATGACACGCCTTTCCGTACACTAGCTTGTATGGAGTACACCCGATGGGTGTTTTATAAGTTGTACGGAAGGCCCAGAGTGCGTCATCTAGCTTATCTGACCAAGAGGCACGGTTTTCGCCTACTGTCCTCTCCAGAATTCTTTTAATCCCACGGTTGGAAACTTCCACTTGCCCACTTGTTTGGGGGTGGTACGTAGTAGAGAGACGGTGAGTTACACCATACTTTTGCATGACTCTATCAAACTGGTAATTGCAGAAATGCGTACCACGATCACTGATTATAGCTCGTGGAGTTCCAAACCTAGCAAAAAGAGATTTTAAGAATTTCACAACAACTCGGGCATCGTTGGTAGGCAAAGCTTTCGCTTCAACCCATTTTGACAAATAGTCAACGGCCACGAGTATGTATTTATTTCCTCGAGATGAAGGAAATGGCCCCATAAAGTCAATGCCCCAGATGTCAAAAATCTCACACACTTGAATGGCGTTTTGCGGCATTTCATTTCTTTGTGAGATATTTTCGTGACGTTGACAAGCGTCACAGGTTTTGACAAATTCGTGTGCATCTTTGTAAATCGTGGGCCAATAAAATCCAGAATCAAACACCTTCTTGGCAGTGTAGTTGGGGCTATGATGTCCCCCAGTAGGTCCAGAATGGCAAGCATTGAGAATATCATTGGCTTCCTGACCATACACACATCGCCTGATGACTTGATCCGCGCAAATTTTGAATAAGTAGGGGTCGTCCCATAAGTAATGTTTTACATCTTTAAAGAATTTGTTTTTCTGTTGGGACGACATCCCTTTCACCACAAAGTTACCCGCATGGTAATTTGCAAAGTCAGCAAACCATGGGGTAGAAGAGTCTCCACGAAAATAAACCACATTGAGTGTTTCGAGAGGAAATGTTTCGTTTATTTCCTTTTTCTCGAACACATCCTGGTGAGGGTTTTCTAGACGGGACAGATGATCAGCCGCCAGGTTCTCAGCTCCTTTTTTATCACGTATAATGATATCAAATTCTTGCAGGAGGAGAACCCAACGGAGCAATCTCGGCTTTGCATCTTGTTTTGCAAAGAGATATTTGAGAGCCGAGTGATCCGTATACACCACGCATTTGGTCAAGATTAGGTATGGTCGAAACTTCTCAAACGCATACACCACAGCTAATAATTCTTTTTCTATAGTCGTGTAATGGGTTTGAGCTTCAGTCATAGTCTTACTCGCGTAGTGGATAGGCTGAAAATGCTTGGTTTTACGTTGCCCCAGGACTGCACCGATAGCAAAATCACTTGCATCGCACATGAGTTCAAAGGGTAAATCCCAGTCGGGGGCAACGAGAATGGGTGCTTCCGTAAGCTTTTTCTTTAATGTTTCAAAAGCTTCGATGCACTCAGATGAGAAGATAAAAGGAGCATCCTTCTCAAGGAGATGAGTCATAGGCCGAGCGATTTTAGAAAAATCTTGTATGAATGTGCGATAAAAACCAGCATGACCTAAAAAACTCCTAATACCTTTGACGGTAGTAGGATGAGGCAATTTGGAAATGACATCCACTTTCGCTTTGTCAACCTCAATCCCATTTTTTGAAATCTTATGGCCTAGGACAATTCCTTCCTTGACCATAAAATGGCTCTTCTCCCAATTTAGACAAAGATTGGTGTCTTCACACCGTTTTAGCATTTTTTCTAAATGGGAGAGACATGTTTGAAATGAGTCCCCAATGACCGAGAAGTCATCCATAAACACCTCCATTGTTTCCCCGATCATGTCGTGGAAAATTGCCATCATACATCGTTGGAACGTGCTAGGAGCGTTACATAGGCCAAAAGGCATACGTCTGTAGGCAAAAGTTCCGTATAGGCAGGTGAATGTGGTCTTTTCTTGATCCTGTGGATCAATGGGGATCTGAAAATACCCCGAGAAACCATCAAGGAAACAATAGTATTCGTTTCCTGCTAGTCTCTCAAGCATCTGATCCATGAAGGGTAGAGGAAAATGGTCTTTACGGGTGGCTTCGTTTAACTTGCGATAGTCAATACACACACGCCATCCCGTAACCAATCGAGTTGGAATTAACTCGTTTTCTTCATTTGTGACAACAGTTATGCCACCTTTTTTTGGGACACAATGGATGGGACTGGCCCAAGGACTATCAGAGATCGGGTAAATTAGAACGGCATCAAGAAGTTTGAGAACCTCCTGTTTGATAACTTCATGAATCTTAGGATTCACCCTTCTCTGATGTTGGACTGTTGGTTTGAAATCATCCTCCAATAAAATCTTGTGCGTACAAAATTCAGGGTTAATACCCTTGATGTCGGAGAGTCTCCAAGCAATTGCTTGCTTGTGCAACTTCAAAACCTTTATGAGAGCAGTCTTCTCCTCCTCAGTTAAGTCCTTAGCAATTATGACGGGTAATTTATCATCACCCTCCAAGAATGCATACTCGAGATGAGGAGGTAGGTCCTTAAGTTCAACCTCGGGAAATTCTTCAGTAGATGTTTGTACGGATTTGATTTCTTCAATCGTGATCTCTTTCGGAGGGAGTGACGGTAATGGATCTTCGTTTAACAATTGCTCAAGATAAAGGATATCTCCCTCCGAATCATAAACACCATCATCAATTCCCGGCGGAATCGATTCATCATTATCAAGAAACTCATCGATCTCTTCTAAAAAGAAGTCACCTCCCTCAAAAGGAGTAAGAGAGGGGGAAGAATCGGCAATAATTGGTTGAGAAGATGTGGTGGAATCCCCACTCACAGAATTATGAAGATAACCAAGAAACTCTTGAGAGTACTCCTCTGAAGAAATATCAATTACATCGATTCGATTAACCGATTCAGCATCAAAGTTTGAGGAGTACCTCGAAGTTTGATCAAGGTTAAAGGTGACAGCTTCATTACCCACACGTAATGTGATTTCTTGCTCAAATACATCAATGAGAGCACGACCCGTTCTCAGGAATCCTCGTCCAACAATGAGGGGAACCCGATGATCGGCATCGAAGTCAACAACCACAAAGTCAGCTGGAAAATGGAACTTTCCTACTTTCACGAATACATCCTCGGCGATGCCAAGAGGACGCGATATAGAACGATCTGCAAGCTCAAGAGTCATGCAGGTAGGAATAAGTTCTGGAAGATAAAGTTTCTTCCATACTGAATAAGGCATCAGATTGATGCTTGCACCAAGATCGGCGAGGGAAAAGCATTCAATCATTCCTGGAAAAACACAAGGTAGAAGAAATTTTCCAGGATCTCCAAGCTTCTCGGGAAGCTTCTTTAACAGAACTGCTGAGCAGTTCTCGTTCAGAGGAGTTTTAGCCATTTCAAACAGTTTTTCCTTGTTGCTTAACATGTGTTTGAGAGTTGATGCAAACTTGGGCATCAGCATGATAGCATCCGCAAAGCTTATGTCAATATGTAGTTCTTGGAAAATTTGAAAAAATTTGTCCATTTGATGACTGGCTTTTTCGCGGAGCTTTTGCTCATTTAAACGTGATGGGTAAGGAATAGAAGTTTTGGATTTGGGGTTTTCAACTGGAGGTTCAAAAACAACTCCTGGTTTGGATTTGGGTTTCGGGACAACTTGAGGATGGACATGTGCTGTGCTCTGTGAGCTAGTGGGTTGCACTTGGTCCTTTGTCGCCTCAGGTTCACTTTCCACTACCTTCGGGAGAGAAGAAGAAGAGGTAGTAGGAATAGCGGGTCCATCATATGAAGCACCACTTCTGGTTGTGATCGCCTTTGCATCGCCCATCGGATTAGCGATCGTGTTGCTAGTCAGAAATCTGGCTTACCAACAACCTATTCATTTCCTCTTGGGATTTCATGAATTGCTTCAACAACTCATTAGATGATGGTCCAGTTGGAACAATGGCCTGATTTTGTGTAGGAAAATTCTGGCCTCTATTGTTTGGATTAGGGCCTTGATTTTGGAAATTTCCTTGATTATTGCCATGAAAATACCCTGGGTTGAAATTTCCCTGACATTGGTTTCTATTAAAATTTCCTTGGTTTTGGAAATTTTGACTTTGATTTTGAAAACCGTTATTCTGACTAAAATTACCTTGGTTCGTTCTATTCTGATTTTGATTACGGTTTTGGTTTTGGTTGAAACCGGGTGGTCCAGGGTAGTGGTTAGGACGGTGGTTCGGGTCCATAGGAGCACGGTATTGGTTGCCTCCTGAATTGGAAATCCCGCCCACAGCGTTTGCTTCAAAAGGGTTACCATCGGTGGCCATACAGTTGTAATAGGCATGGGGTCCACCGCAAGTAACACATACTTCCACTTTCTTGACTTCAGCAGGAGGTGAAGTTTGTGGAAAAGAAACTTTCTTTTGGTTGGAGAGAACCAAAGCTTGAATTGCTTCCGCGAGTTTGTCAATCTTAGCATCGGTGCTAGATTGACTCACGGGCGATGAAGCAGAAGGACCAACACTGACTTGGGAAACAACCGGTTTGCTTCGTGCAGTACGGACTTTAGACTTGTTTTCAATTATCGCTAAAGCTTCTTTTACAGTTTTGCTTAAGAAATTTCCTCCAGCTGAGGAATTGAGAGAATCTTGATCAGATTGACTCACTCCATTATAGAAAGTATCGAGTTGCATCAACTCGGAGAAACCATGGTGAGGACATTTGCGGAGCAACTCCTTAAAACGATCCCACGATTCACTGAAGGATTCATCAAAATTTTGTGTGAACTTGATGATTTCATTTTTAAGACTCGTGGTTTTAGAAGGTGGATAGAACTCGTTCACAAATTTCTTCACCAGGTCTTCCCATGTTTCGATCGATTGAAGGGGTTGTTTTTCAAGCCAAATCCGGGCTTGTCCCTCGAGGGAAAATGGGAACAGAAGAAGTTTGACAGCATCGGTAGGGACATTCTTGTATTTGATGGTAGATGCAACCTTGTTAAACCATCGAATATGAGCATGAGGATCATCCCTCTCAAAACCATAGAATTGACTTGAGGTTACAAGATTTAGTAACCCGGTTTTGAGTTCAAAATTTTTAGCCACAATGGCTGGAATAACAATAGCATCTCCATACCCATTGATGGGTGCTTGGAGAAGCTCGCACATAGGACGTTCATCCGCCATGATAACGGAAGTAGCGCGAGCAGTCCGGATCTCAGATCCGACTGATGGGGCAGAACGTCTACGGATACGCCTTCTTGGAATCCTGACAAGCTCACGAAATGGGCTCACAGACCTAGAAAATGGGGAAAGAATTTTTTTTTTTTTTTTTTTTTTTTTTTTTTATTTTTTTTTATGGTTTTGTTATAAGAAAATATAAATATATATAGATGGTATGAACAAGGAGTGAATATTCAAATCACTAATCTGCTAAACGTAATTCTATTAGCACAGCTCCCCGGCAGCGGCGCCAAAATTTGATTCGTTCCAAACGGTCAACCCAAATTAACCAGGTGAATGGTCAACAAGAGTCAATCACTTGAGAACGCAATGCAATTATCCAGGAGAGTTTAGTGTTTCCCCGGGTCGTTAAGTCCCAACGAGCTGTACGATTGAATAGCTAAACGCGTAGTGATCGGGTGAATATTGAACAGGAAAGGGGTTATGATTGATTACACTAAGGAAATTAAATCTAATAAAGACTTTGAAGTCATTTTAATTCTATATTTAAAATCGTTTAACGATTAAAACCTAAAAATGATCTAAAATCACTTTTACTCTAAAAGTGCAATTTAAAACTTAATTATGATTTAAAACTAATTTTTATGATTTTTCTTTTATTTATTTGATTAAAAACTAATTTTAAACTTTTAAAACTAATCTAAAATACTAGAAATTATGAAATTAAAGAGGAAAATTGTGAAACTATTTTTCAGAAATCTAAAATGACTAAATAGAATTTTAAAAACTAATTTTGTATTTTTATGATTATTTTTCTATTTTCTATGAATTAAAAATTATTTAAAACTAATTAAATGGCTAAAATTACAAATTAAACTAGGAAAAATTTGGAAAAATTATTTTTTTTTTTGCTTTTTATATTTTTCTTAATCTATGAAAATTGAAAACTTATTTTTTTTGAAGCTTTTCTGATTTATTTGTAATAAGAGCTATTTAAAAAGTGTTAAAAACTGATTTAAAATAAGAAAAATAGTAAACAGAATCAGAAAATTATGAAAAATTCAGGAAAATTCTAAAATTATATTCTAAATCTATAAAAAATATAAAACCCTATGCTAGTGTATAAGAATTAGGTTCTGTAGTGTAAATTTCTTGCAAATAAGCTACTAACTTAAGCTAACAAGTGCAATAAGCTACCAAACTTTCTCAGAAGCTAATTTATACTAAATTAAGGTAATCCTAACTGATTTCAGCTAATTCTAACAAGCTAATGTGCAATCTACTTAAGATATAAACTAACCACTATTTTAAGCCAAACATTCCTAACCTTCTACTTTAAGCTACTGAAACAGCTTATCTACTAACCCAAACTGAAAATTAGGACTTAGGTACTCAAGACCACCAACTAGAGATTAACTATACCAAATTTCAGACCCTAGTGATCAAAAACAAGACCTGCACAAGGTCTGGAAGTTGCCTGATTCACACTCAGTATTAGCTCAGTGTGAACAGGGCAAATCAGCTCTAAAGGAGAGCTGATTAAGAGCTTATAAAGGCTTGAGAAAATTCAACAAAAATCAGATTTCAAAAATAGACCAACTGAACTTGTTAAGTCCAGAATTCCAAAAGCTTTTGATCAATATTTAAGATATGAAAAATCCACAAAGATTTGGAAAAACTGGTTTGAGCAATAATTGACTTCTTATGACAGAAAATGAAAAGTTGACTATTATGAGATTTGATCTACTAAAACAGTTTGATTATGATGTTTTTTAAAGTAATGAATCTATATTAAGCTATATTACCTATATCCTAACCTAATGGCAAGATCTAAGAAACTAATTCCAACAGAAAATGGGCACTAGATCAGATTTCATTTAATTTTGACTTAGAGTGAAAATAGATGCTTTTAATTGAAGCTTATTGAAGCCTGGGTTTAGATTATTTAAGGCTGAATAAATTAAAGAAAACTGAAAAACAAGAATTTTGAACAAAACTCTGAATTAATGCTTTTAATTGAATTACAAGTGACTGAAACACTTAACTTTAGTACATAGAACTGGAAATTACAATTTAAGAAGTTTAAACTAAGACATTAAAATTAAAGCGACATACAAGAAAATTGGAAAATTATACTACTCCTTTCTCTAGATTCTCTTCCCTCTATTTATCAACAAAAGTCTTCCCACTTGTGTTCTGAGCATTTCCCACTTCTTATCTGGGCCATTGGATTAGTAGAATTGATATTAGCCGTTGATGGCTTTTTGGCGCCAAAACGATATTTGCCAACTGGGCTTGATTGAGTGCACGGGAGGAGAAGCATTTAATGCGTCTTGTTTTGTTAGGTGAGGTGGAAGGGCTAAGGTGAGGGGTGATGATGATGGAGGTTGGAGCGTGGGTGGTTTTGCAGAGGGTGGGTGAAGAAGGAAGGGAAGGAGGAAAAAGTTGGGGGCGGGATTTGACTTGGTTTGACCGGGGGAATTATTAATAGGGGACGGGTTCAATTAGGGGGGGGGGTTCACGGGTATTTTGACAGGGGTTCAAGGTTGGGCCAAGGTTCATGGTTAATGGGTTTGGAAGGGATTTGGTATTAATAACAAGGACCAAAATTGCAATTCCACAAAAACCAAGGGACCGAAACTGTAATTATCCAATATTCATCATAGGGACCAATTATGACAAGTTTAATTTACCAAAGGACCAAAAATGTAAATTTTTCAATTTAAAATGTCCAGGGGTAATTTCTGTCAATCTTTAAAATTCTAGGGACCAAAGTTGCCATTTTGCAAAACTGAGCTTTATAAGGCTAATTTTGACAACTTGAAAATCCTTGAGGGCCTTTTATGAAAAATTATCATGTTTTGAATAACCAGGGACTAGATTTGACAATTTATGCATAAAATACAGTCTAAATATTTTTTTCTGTCTTTTCAAGACTTTTCAAAGTGTTTTTGACTGTTTTTGCAGTGCAGATGGAATAAAAATGATGAGTATTTAGACACTCATCATGCACCATTACATGGATGCAGATGTTACTTATTCTTACCAAGTCTGTAGATAGGTGTTTTGAGAAGAATCCTAAGTTTGATATGACCCCTTTGCTTGGAGGAACAGATGCTGTTTTTTCTTCTCTCTTCCACTCTTTCAGTTGGTTAGTTTTTTTTCCTCTTTGAAGTACTTGTTTGTTAGTGTTCTTTGCTTTACATGCCTGTAGTGGTGCAAATGGTTGTATGGTAGGTCATTCCATATATAAAAGTCAAGTTGAAAGTTTTTTCCTACATCTGTTTGAGCACATAGGGTATCATTATCATCATCTGTATCTTATAAAAACATAGGATGTTACTGCCATAAACCTTCATTGTAGTATGTCGTAGATATTACACTATAATGTTATCTAGTTGCAGCAGGGTCAAACGTGATACTCATTATCTTCTTCATGCTAAAGTTAGGAATAAGTCTTTGTGATGATTACGTGTTGAAGTTTTGCCAATTATTTAGTGCGTCGTATTTAAGCTCAATACTAGCACTTATAAACTGTGTGCATAACATACTTATGATGACAAGATCATATGCAATTTTTAAACTATGAGCTTCAAGTCTTCAACAGTTCAAAGATGGTTCATACAATTTTTAAACTATATGCAATCAAGATAGACTTACTAAGATAGTATTTCAGATGTTACATTATCATTCTTAGCATAGTGGCGTTTGTCTTTATTGATTACTAATATTAAAGCCCTTTCTATAATGAGAATGTTGCAAAGAAAAGCTAAATATTAAAGGTGCATTTTTTGGCCTTTATAATCAGTTGAAGCTATTTTCAAGAGATAAATACTTTTTTTAGATTGGTTGAGTATGTTTGCCAAGTTTGGCAACCTCTAACCACGTAAATGTAAGATGGTGTATGCAGAGTGCTATGGATGACTGGTGCCCAAGGTGTTCGGAGAGAGAAACAACTTGGTGTTATGACACATATGCTTCCCTCGGCCAGACCATAAAAAGCTACAGATTTCCTAAAGATGTTGTAAATTGTAAGTTTGATGATTGTTGGTGCTCTTGTGGAACAGGTTTTGAACCTTTACTTTTGCTATTTTTTGTAGTCATAACAATATAATTAAGGTGTCCAACTTATATGCAATATATATATTACATTGATTTTTTTTTTCTTTTTTGATGTCAGATTAATTTGGGAAAATTGGTGGGCACGTGTAAATCGGATCATGTCATCTTTTTCTAAAAGTTAAGAATGCGATGACGCATTTGTTACATCACCATGACATCTAGCATTTATTCATTTGTTATGATTAAGAGCAGATGATATATTGTGGGATTTTATAAAGAGGAATGGAAATCACTGGTATAAAAGACTCAAAAAGAGGTATCTGGAGATAAAACGCGTTCTGAGAGGAGATTAATGACGAAGACGATTTTTGAGCCCTTTCTGCAAGAATCTACACAACAAGGTATAAAAATCCTTATCATCTGATTGTTGTGTAGGTATTTAGGTATAGTGTTCTGATAATTTAAAGTAAAATAATTAGCTCAAGAGTAGTGCATAAAGGCCCAAAAATTAAAGAAGATGATTGCTAAATCTCTTGTCTTAGTGTAATGATAAACCATAGTTGTTGTGGGGATAGTATATCAAAATCCGAGTTACAACACACCCAATACATAGGAATGTTGTGAGGCTCTGTAGAGCAACACCCAAAGTTGAAAGAATAATTCCTATGTATATGATTGCTAAAGTAGGACAAGCTATAGTGGCCATCAGTAATTTGCAAAAAAAATTTCAGGTTACTGTAACTCGCCATTATTGTCTTTTTAATAGAATAAAGGGGATCATTGAACATTTACATGTTTGTAAAAGGTTTTTACCTGGTAGCTACATATCCAAGTAGAATACATAAATGAAGTACGTGGCAATAGTTGTAAGTGTTGAGGCTAACGTCCGAATAGGCATCGAATGCTAAGTGTCTTTCAGCGAGGACGAGTAGTTTGGAACCAACCATGTTCCCGTTACAGTAGGGTAGAAAAGATCTACTAACGCACTGAGAAAGAAAATCCAACCTATTAGACAACATAGATCATAGATATTTTCTAAAGATGGGGTCCATATGTAAGACTTTATAACCCTAGGATGAAACAAAATCAAAATTATCATAAATTAAGAGTAAAAACTTTCTACAAAATAACATAGCTATCATATAAGCCGCTAATGTAGTTTTTTTAAGATATAATGGCAATAGACATAAGAAGAATTCGTTCCTTAATTTTAAGATGAAATTTTGTTTATGAGTAATAAAGTTTTGAGGTGATAAAACCATTTTAAGTGTTAAAAGAATTTATTAGTGTTGTATTAAAACATACAAAGTCAAAATGTATTTATCAATTTTGAAATATAAGGGAGTAACTAATTAAAAACTTTTAAAGTTTAGTTATACTATATTTATGAGATTTTGGGTCCAAGGGAAGAGTGATGAGGATGCATATTAACTGTAGAGCTGGTACTTCCATAACTTACTTGAAATGCCGTGTATCTCGCCATTAGGATCGGGTATCCCAAAATTCTTTGTTGTTTGATACTCGATGCCCTAATTCTATCTGAATGATACCAGGGTGTTGTTATTTCATATGTAGTTTTATGGTGTATATGATATTTGATAGGTTGAGTTAAGCGTTAAGTACAATTAATACTAAGGTAAAAATTATGTTTCATTATACTAATAGAGGTGTTTTGTTGTATTCTTTTTTGCTTGAAAATATGATTTTTGGTCCAAAATCTTAATTCATCATCACTATAAATTCCTCCTCCCCCACCCTCACCCTCACCCCTACGCGCAGGCACACTTACATTTGGGCTATAATACTCTTAACTGGTAAAGTAGTCAAACTTGAAAAACTTGGCTGAAATTTGAAAATGCCAAACGGGTCAAAAGTGTTGTAACTGACCCGAAGTGTACTTAATTAACTCTAATCACTCAAATACCAAATAGGAGCAAAGAAAAACTTTAATAACCAAACTAGCCCATTTATTACTTTAATTACCAAGCTAGGACGTAAAAATTATAATTACAGACCGACCATTTTTCAAACTAATTATGTTGTTATTTATGAAATCATTATTTTTGATAATCTTGATCTACATTCATGAATTTATATATACACGTTTTTTAATTTGATTGAAAAATGGTGCATTAATGTATGGGTGCGGCTATGGAAACGGAAGATTGAATATATGTAGAAGAACTTTATTATCAAGAAGACAAATTCGCAAATAATAACTCATCATCTTTAGAAGACACGGAGAAAGAATTGGCTACATTGGCCACTAACACAAATCCTGACTTTGACAATGAGATAGAAGGCAATAGCTCTTTGACACATATGCACATACACTTGGTATACAGACTATAATCTGATTTTTTATGTAAGAAAATAACAAAGTGTACACAACACATGTTGATCTTTATTTAAACATGTGAAGTAGAAGTGTAAAATTAGGATGTGAATATATATATAGTTGGTATCCTTTTTAGAAACATAGCAAAGATTTTGTCATCTAAGATCCTTTCGTGGACAAGTGAATATACATAAAATATTAAAAAGCCGTGCATGAAATTTAATTCTATGTCTAAAACCCGTTTGTGCAAGGAAAGGTTAAAACAACTAAAATGTTATTCTTTAGGCAATTCATTGATGTTTGTTGAGACGGAAATATGAATATCATTCGCAATGATCATAATCTTCCTATTGCAGGCTAATCAATATTCATTGGTCAAGACCGTCACTGTGTTCATAAATTGATAAATAGGTCTGGGATGAACTACGGTGTCGTGCCATTCTTCTCATCTCAGTTTTATAACTTTGGTAAGTACATACTGTGCATCTAGATATAATCTCAGTTATTCAGTATGTTAACATAACTAACACATTTTTTTAAACGATGTTTAGGAAACATGAACGAAGCATCCTCCTCGTCTACCTTTCCTGAGGAACTTGCGGACATTATACAGGAAGAGAAAGTGTAAGTATATCTACTCACATTTGTATCTTTACAAATCCTAATATACAACTCCGTTGCACCATCCATTGTCGGCTTTCTATTTCTTACCTAAAGCTATATATGTGTTTGTGAGCAGAACTTTCTATACCAATGACTTCCGACTAGAACCAGAATTGGACAACTACTACCAGCAGATTGATCATAGAGCCGTTGACGTTCCTCTGCAATGCCAAATGATAGACTATCAATCATCAGGTGTAAACAATAATCATGGTGCTATATTATAGCAACCATTCACTCCCGATATGAAACATTCAGATTGGAGATGGGAACAAGTACGATTATTTGTCTTTATTAAAATTATGGTCGTAAGGTTTAGAACAATAATGTCATTCTCATAACATTGTTAATGATTCAGAATTCTCAAGTAATGGAGAATCCAAGGAAACGTATGAACAATGTTCGTGATCAAAAGGCAGTGAACAAGGAACATGCACGCCTTAACAGAATGCAAGGAACCGAAGTTGTAACAGAACGGGTAGGTGTACTACCATCATACTGGCACATTTTGTAAATAGTTAACTTTTCATAAATAGTTGATGCATAAATTTGATTTCAGCCAGTTGTTGCGTAGTTCAATTTAGTTACTATAAGATGAATACAATTATCAAAACAAAACAAATTGGGAAGCTATCAGCATATAGTATATACTTGGACGACTTTCAAACCATTTGTCCCGTTAAGAATAAATTGTGACGCATTTTACCTGTCGAACGTTAACTTAAAAATCTTATCTTGAGCCATAGGGATAGATTATAACCCAAATCAAGCAATTAAATAAGAAATTTGTCACCTCTACGCCTGATGTTGAGTCAAATGGGGGCCTACAACATACGCTATCGCCGTTCAAGTTATTCTTGCTACTGACACTAGCTTTCAGCTTTGAATATTAGTTCAAGTTTCAGCAGTTAATAAATCAAGTCAAATATTCTTTGCTACGTGGTATAGGTGCCGATGAGAAGAAGCCAAAAGCTAGCTCACAAAATTACAGCCCTCCAGAAGCTTGTCTCTCCTTATGGCAAGGTTAGGCTTTACACAAAGATTATCCATTCTATTCTATGGGTACTGATCCCATGAAACGATAATTAAAGTGGGATAATTATCGCATTTTTTTACAAGAAAAACTCTAAATCACATGGTGCTCTATGTAGACGGACACGGCTTCTGTGCTCCAAGAAGCTCATATATCTATCAATCTCCTTCAAGACCAAATTCAGGTAAACTTTGCTTCCTTAAAAAAGTCATTCTATAGAACCAAACCGTTAAAGTCTATTAATTTTGAATTTGAATTTTCTTTGATAAACAGAAGTTGCTGCAGAGTACGCAGACTCCAACGATCAACATTGGCCCAATCCAAAAAAGGGTAAAAACAAGATTTACGTAAATGTTACATTATTAGGATAGGTGGCTTTTTCACTAGCGTATAAGTGAGTCGGTTTGGGTTGAATTGTGATTTATTTCAAATGAGTCAAATCAATACAAGTAGCCAAAAAGGAACAGTTCAAATGTGTCAAACGGGTTGAAAGTGACCAAAAGTCTATTTTAATGCATACAACCGCCTAATTTGCTACTTATTTTATTCAAATATTTATAGTTTACAGTTATAATTCATGTTACCATAATCTATAAAACGTCTAAAAGCAGGTAAGTACTTTGATTTGTGGTTTATATTTTTAGGATTTAGTAGAGCAAATATATACTAAAAAGTAATTAAAAGTTAAATTAAACGGATAAGAACTAATAATTGATGTTACCATAATCCATAAAACGGCTAAAAGGAGCTAACTACTTTATAACATTTTGTTCTAAACAATATTAATCATGAACATCTTTTACATTTGATAATATTATTAACATTTATTATTATTATTTTCTGTACATTTTTTTTAATTTTTATTATTTGCATGATCAAGTGAAGTAAATTGCAAGTGTGGCCTTCTGTGATTATATGTTTTCTTCGTTTATATAAAAACATTATTCTTATATCACTTCTTTTGCATTACATGCTTTGAATAAGATCTATGAGAACGTTTTACAGGTTTTTATGTAGGCTTTTATAAAGTTTTTATTGTACTTATTGCTATACTAATGTTAAATTTATTAATTACACATTAAAAAGTTATTTTAAATTGTTTATGTAGGCTTTTATAAAGCATATCTACTTCAAGGTTGTTAGATGTGTTGTTATTGCAAGTCCGGAATTCACTAAGGTGGGTATCTGAAGCTGAATCATTCAAATTTTTGCATATAGGAATAACGTTGTGTCACACTGAACGTACGGAAGAAAGTGTATGCTATGTGTGAAACTTGTGAAATTTTGTTTATGCTTAACGATTATTTCATGTGTACATCAGGATCAATTTCATCACCATTTAATGTTAGAAACAGAAAGGAGAGACCTTAGGAATATGATTGAGAACAAATCACGAATCATTCTCGTGCACTCGACTTCAGGAGACAAGTATGTTGATTGTTGTCATTCCACTTTCTTACTTAGAAGACTATACTTCGTCCTGTAATCATGCCACCCATGAGTGGTTAGTTAGACTTTAACTTCCTGATCATATTAGTGGTTTAGTTTATCACTGATTTCAAATGGAGTTGCCTAATTACAGGATGAAGTACAGTCTTCTATGTAATATACGGGCATTTCTTATTTTGCATGTTTGATCTAATTTCCATTCAAGAGTATATTTGCTGAAGACGACTAAAAATATGTAAATTTGTATTAGGTTTATTTGGGTCGTTCTAATTTATATTCCAATTGGGAAGTTTTTGATGATTCATGTATGATCATGAAAAAGTAGTTTATTAAGATCTGCATACGAGCAAAATGATCCCATAATAAAATTGAAAACCTTAAATTAACATCAATTATAGTTTAGTATATATTTGTTCTACTAAAACCTAAAAATAAAAACCACAAGTCATACTAGTGTATATATATACATATACATATACATATACATATATATATATATATATATATATATATATATATATATATATATATATATATATATATATATATATATATATATATATATATATATATATATATATATATATGATAACGCTACACGCGTCGTTCGGGGTTAAGGAAACTTCCTTTTCTTCGAGCAAGTTTTATAACACCCTAGGCAGTGAACCTAATCGTTGTAGTGTAGTAATTAGGGTAAGCCACGGGTATTGATATCGTTCTCTAGGGGAATAGGAATGCTAGTAAGGAGTTACTACGCTAAGGTTAAGGTTGAGGAAGATTATTTTTTTATCTTTTTATGTTTTATGAAATGGAAAGGTACGAATCTCGGGTATTGGATTTGGGGGGTTGGTATTTCTACCGATTACTCTACTATTATCTAATTATCTAAACTAAGGTTGTGGGAGTCTATGTCTAATTAATGTGTGCTCGTATGATAGTTTAAAGATGTGTTTACTTAGTTTGTATTACTCCTTAATTATCTCCTATTGGTGGTTGAATTGTCACGTCCTTATTCCTAGTTGCGTTGTGTGTCTAAAGTTGTAGGGTATGCGTTTCTCCCTAACTCTTTGAACTTACCAAAGGGTCTCGTCTACAAACCCACTAGGGATGATAAACTCCTACTCTAAGGCGCTCTTTGGATGGTTTAGCCTACAACTACTCAGGTAATTATATTCTAAGGTTCACAAAGATGAATCAAGCATTAAGTACACAACGAATGCCCTATCGCATTACTAGATCATTAATCAACTAAGATAAGAAACAACCAATCAATATTCAATAATTAAGTTTCATACTTCCTAAGCAAACACACAAGTAAATTAGCCGGACATGGAGAACATGCAAGCATACACACAAATAATCAAAGACATAATTGAATTAATGAAGTAAAGACTTATCTTGATGTAAGATAGGGTTAAAAACCCTAAAATACTGTACAAGACACCTTAGGTTTGGTTTTAGGTTTTTACTCCAAAAGACTCTCCACAAAAGACTGAAAAATTCGGATTCTATATATAAGATTACAATTGCGACGGCGTCACCTTATGTTTAGTGACGCCGTCGTGTCGCCGTCATTAGGGTTTCGTCTTGGCCACGTTAACCTTGCGACGGCGTCACCTTATGTCCGTGACGCCGTCCTCTTCAGCTTCTGACGTCGTCTGGATTGCATCTAGGCCGTCTGAGTAGCGACGGCCTACTCTTTTACAATTGGACGTCGTCGCTTGAAAATACGAGTTTTGGGTTCTGGACCGTCACAATAATTTTAGGACGGCGTCGCCATTAGCACCTGACGCCGTCGCCTTCTAGTTTCAGCAACTGTGAGTGTCTCGATTTTGACTTTGGCCATTTTCTTCATATATTCGCGCCTTTTCGTCCAAATAAGTGCCATTCCAGCATTTTGCCTTCACGAGACCTAAAAAGTGAAAAGGAACGATATTAAGCAATAACGGATACAAAAGTGATCAAATAAGGACTTAAACGACCCCTCAAAATGGTACCTTTTAAAACCTTATCAAATATCCCTACACTTGTTATTTGCTTGTCCTCAAGCAAATGTGCTTTTAGCCAATTAATTTATAAGTTAGGGGTCATGCAGCATTAATTCAAAACGGTCCACAACACATATAAGCCCCGCAAAAGTCATAACAAGCACGGAAATTACATACTAGCACCTCACATGGGGTGTTTGGATACTCACATCTCTCTCGGGTGTATATAAGAAATATAACAAATAGGAAATGGGATATAAACACTCATTAACCGGTCCTAGTACATAGATTACCATAGGCTTGAGAATAGATCAAACCTCCATCGCTTTGGCGTAAGCTCCTAGGAAAGACTATCAAAGAGGTCTTTAAAGGGTTGTAATGTTAGGCTTACGGTAGGGAAACAAGGGTTTGGTGGGATAGGCTATTTAGTGGTGGTAAGTCAAAAATCTCTATATTACAAGCATACGAAGAATGGCGTTGCTAAGCCAAGACTCGACACTCTAAACTCTAGATAACTGAAATAAACAAACAAAATTTTAAAGGATAGATGTAGGATGGTAGCCCGTATGTTTTTTTTTTCATACACTTTTACTCTACCATCCTCTACGATAACATCAAAATACTAGGGATTTATAGGCACATCCCTACACTTGAGTTTTTATTACTCTAACACTAATTTGACCCGATTTGAAAAGATCAAAACACTTGGGGTACATTATTATGCAAACAAAGGGAATTTGAATTTTTAACGTTCCCTTCCCGTCATTTCATAAACTTTAACTTTTCCCATGAATCCCAATCATCCCAAAACTGTATACAAAGGATATGACTCGACTTAGCAACTTATGCAAGCAACTAGATAATTGAACTAAGGGTTTAGGGTGATAACAAACATTTGCACTAAAAGTGAGTGCATAAGGGGTAGGCTAAGGCAATTTGGGTGTATATTTGGAGGTGGGGTGTAAACAATGCTCTTCATTGATATTCCGGAAAAACCGAAACATCACGAGAACCGCGAAAAGGATAGGCTCTGAGGGGTTAACTAGGGGTATCGTGTACTAAAGATGAGTACAACGCAAAGGGTGTGGGGGAATTACTCAACCGATATGGAAGAAGTAATTATATTACAGGTATCAAACAAGGGTTATCCTAATGCCTCTTATCATTTAGTTATTCCTAACTACACAAGTGTAGCCTCACTTGCGATCTCAGAATGCATCACAAAACAAGTTCTAGAATCTAATATACTACCGGTTCACACTCTAAGCATTAAAGATGAATGCTTTAATTCCTACTAATCTAAGGGCGATCCTCACATTTTGGTGGAATTTGGGTGGTAAAGGGTTTTGTGCTAGTCATATAACTTCCTATCCATGAGACGCTTTTGTTAAGACTAATGGCCCACTCCTATATGTCATAGAAAATTTTAAATTTGGTGCCAAAATTACCCTAACCGACATTTTCTCATGGTTTATTACACAATCACAATTGGACAAAGCAAATAGTCAAGGATAAGCATAGTTTCAAAGTTCCCGTTTTATTTTCCCTCCCTACACTTAAACTGAACATTGTCCCCAATGTTCCCCGAAAGTATCAAAGTTATGATAATAGAAGGTAATTTAAAACGAAAGAAACTAATACTCCCCTGATTAGCTCGGTAGGATCCGTGTAAAGTGGTGGTTAAATCTTTTTCAAGAAGAATTATTGCGTGAAAAGCTCCTTCCAATCTTATGTAACTTCTTCCTGACAAACTAAACCTGCACACTTGAAGAAAACAAACGAAACCTTCGCGTAAAATCGGCGGTAATAATATATATAAGACTCGATTTAAACTAGGATATAATGCTTGTGGAATGGATGTTTACAGAATTTCTATGAAAATTAAGACCTGGAAAATTCCAAAAATTTATAAGTAGCTCAGAAAACGAGAAAAAGTAATCTGATGTTTTTACTCCTTCCTGACGCCGTCAGGTTGCAATCCTGACGCCGTCAGGTTATCCTGACAAAAACTGGTCTGCGATTTTCTGGAAAAAATTCTGGAAAATTTACATCTTTAGAATCTGGAAAAATTTCTGCAAAACATCCATTATGACTCGATACAAGCATTTGACTCGAACAAACAAACATAAATATCTTTTAGTTAATTGTTATTCTCATGTTTACGTTTCTTTTAAAAACGTGTGTAATCCTCCCTACACTTATCCCTTATGTAAAATACCTTTATATGCAATTAAGACGAGGTTAAAAACAAAATAAAGCATTTTTACAAATTTAAACATGAGGATAAACAATTAATAAAAGATATATGACACTAACAAGCAAACAATTAAACATGGGTTGCCTCCCACGAAGCGCTTTTCTTTATTTAAGAGTCATGTAGCTAGACTCATAGTCGTACTCCTACGTTTTCTCATTACCGCCCTCTTGACGGTTTCTAATGGGGGATTCCATGTTGTAGAAGTGCCCTAAAATGCGCTTCTCTAAGAGTTCATCCTCTCCCCAATCGGTCCTATATTCCGGTCCTAGGCTCAAGCAATCCTTATAGAATCCGAAAATCTTAGCCATAACATAATCAACACCCTTCTCCCTATCCTCATCATTCCTATAATAGAATGACAGTTTAAGTTCCTTTTCATCATTAGAGAGTGATGAAAACTTCTCAATCTTAAACGGCATTTGGTAAGCTATGTCATCGGTCTCATTCTTGAATCGCACTACTCCTAACGAGGGGTCATAGGTCATCCCGGTGCTTTCTAAGAAAGGTTTTCCTAGAATGACATGGGACAAGCTAGGGTCTATGGCCGTGCTAATATCATCCACAATTATGAAATCCGTAGGAAACGTGAAACTACCTACATAAACGGGCAATCCCTTAATTCTTCCTAGAAAATTGCATCTAACATTAGGATCATTGGGGTCTTGCCTAGTTGGAATAGGCTTCTTCAATATCCAATTGTAATAGGTGCTAGTCATTATGTTGATTGGGGATTTGCGATCAATGTAGGCTTTTGCCACAAAAAGGTGTCCTATGACACATGGTATGTTAAGATTCCAAGGGTTCCCAAACTTGATTCGAGGACTTTTCCTAACATACATGTGACGGAGGTCACGCACTAAGTGAGGGTGGCGAGATAGTTCTTCTTCCGTAGGAAATTTGTTGAAATAGTCAATGTCTACTTCATCTACTTCCTCGGGTGTTTCATCATCCGCAAGTGTATAGTCCTCTTCGTCATTTGTTTCATTAGGTTCAACTAAGGCGATGGTATTGACGAATTGGACATACTTCGTTAGCTTGCTTGGATCCTTAATCTCTATACCTGAAGGCTCGGGAGTTGAGATAGCACTAACCTTCTTATCACTATTAGCTATGGCTTTCAAAAGGTTGTCTATTTTCCTATCCATCTCGGCTTGTTGATGGTTAAAGCGGTCCGAGAGCTTAGCCATTTGGGTTTCTTGGGATGCAACTAGGTTTTGCAACATCCCTTCGACATTTTGTTGGTTAGGACCGTTAGGTGGGGGCCATGAGAAATCATTAGAGGTGAATTCTTTGGTTTATCCCCAGTAGAAATCGGGCTTGCCTTTCCATGCCTCTCGGGTTTCATTAAAATTCCTAGGTCCGGGTATTGTAGGGAATCTTCCTCCCGTTCCATTAATACGTGAGGATGCGTAGTCAACGGAAGCATGTTCTGGGGAGCGAGTGCTATTGCGCGTGTTATGAGGATCACAACACGGCTCACACGAGGAAGAAGCTTTGTTTACATGGTGTGAAGATTTAGGAGTTTCGTATGAGCTCATGAGGAATCTAACTTGATCTTCAAGTTCGATCATCCTACGGTCGGAAGGAGGCAAGGAGATTGCCTTAACGGTTTTGGGCAGCTCACGGGGGTCATCCCAACTTTCGTTGTCATAGAGGGCGAGGTCCTCTATTATACCCCTTGATTCTTCCGCGGTGAAATCACTAAGTTTTCCACCGGCCGCTTGGTCAATGGATCGCTTAGTGGGGAAGTTGACATGATCATAAAAGATTTGGACTTGGAGCCAAAGATCAATGCCGTGATGAGGGACTTTATGAAGTAAGTCCTTGAATCGGGTCCATGCTTCGTAGAGAGATTCACCTTGACGTTGTTGGAACATCAAGATGTCATTCCTAAGCTTAGTGGTTCTCCCCGGTGGGAAAAATTGAGCAAGGATGCGAGAAGTAAGATCATCCCAACTTGAGATGGAGCCGGCGGGAAGTCTCTCAAGCCAATTACTAGCTTGGTCCTGTAGAGAGAATTGGAAGAGACGCAGGCGCATGGTCTCCCGAGTAGTAGCATCAAGGTCGATGGAATCGATGATTTTGAGGAAATCCCTCAGATGCTGATTTGGATCTTCGGAACGAAGTCTATGGAATGCACATCCGTTTTGCACCAACCGGATGGTGTCGGATCGCAGGGCCGTAGTTTGGGCTTGGTCGGGAAGCTCGATGGTGTTCCTATAGCCTAGGTGGCTTGGTCTCGAGTATTCACCAAGAGTACGGGCTCTTGGCGGGTCATTTGGTGGTGGGTTGATGAATGGTAGTGGGTTATCACCTTCCATGATGAAAAGTGATGAGTTTACGAACAAAAGTCACGAAGAAGGGGGATAGACTAAGAGAAAGCTAAAAAAAAATGAGAAAAATTTACTTGATAGGAATCAAGCAAAGAACCTAAACGAGGTGGACTACTAACTAGCTATTCTATTCCCCGGCAGCGGCGTCAAAAACTTGATAAAGCTACACGCGTCGTTCGGGGTCAAGGAAACTTCCTTTTCTTCGAGCAAGTTTTATAACACCCTAGGCAGTGAACCTAATCGTTGTAGTGTAGTAATTAGGGTAAGCCACGGGTATTGATATCGTTCTCTAGGGGAATAGGAATGCTAGTAAGGAGTTACTACGCTAAGGTTAAGGTTGAGGAAGATTATTTTTTTATCTTTTTATGTTTTATGAAATGGAAAGGTACGAATCTCGTGTATTGGATTTGGGGGGTTGGTATTTCTACCGATTACTCTACTATTATTTAATTATCTAAACTAAGGTTGTGGGAGTTTATGTTTAATTAATCTGTGCTCGTATGATAGTTTAAAGATGTGTTTACTTAGTTTGTATTACTCCTTAATTATCTCCTATTGGTGGTTGAATTGTCACGTCCTTATTCCTAGTTGCGTTGTGTGTCTAAAGTTGTAGGGTATGCGTTTCTCCCTAACTCTTTGAACTTACCAAAGGGTCTCGTCTACAAACCCACTAGGGATGATAAACTCCTACTCTAAGGCGCTCTTTGGATGGTTTAGCCTACAACTACTCAGGTAATTATATTCTAAGGTTCACAAAGATAAATCAAGCATTAAGTACACAACGAATGACCTATCGCATTACTAGATCATTAATCAACTAAGATAAGAAACAACCAATCAATATTCAATAATTAAGTTTCATACTTCCTAAGCAAACACACAAGTAAATTAGCCGGACATGGAGAACATGCAAGCATACACACAAAAAATCAAAGACATAATTGAATTAATGAAGTAAAGACTTATCTTGATGTAAGATAGGGTTAAAAACCCTAAAATACTGTACAAGACACCTTAGGTTCGGTTTTAGGTATTTACTCCAAAAGACTCTCCACAAAAGACTGAAAAATTCGGATTCTATATATAAGATTACAATTGCGACGGCGTCACCTTATTTTTAGTGACGCCGTCGTGTCGCCGTCATTAGGGTTTCGTCTTGGCCACGTTAACCTTGCGACGGCGTCACCTTATGTCCGTGACGCCATCCTCTTCAGCTTCTGACGTCGTCTGGATTGCATCTAGGCCGTCTGAGTAGAGACGGCCTACTCTTTTACAACTGGACGTCGTCGCTTGAAAATACGAGTTTTGGGTTCTGGACCGTCACAATAATTTTGGGACGGCGTCGCCATTAGCACCTGACGCCGTCGCCTTCTAGTTTCAGCAACTGTGAGTGTCTCGATTTTGACTTTGGCCATTTTCTTCATATATTCGCGCCTTTTCGTCCAAATAAGCGCCATTCCAGCATTTTGCCTTCACGAGACCTAAAAAGTGAAAAGGAACGATATTAAGCAATAACGGATACAAAAGTGATCAAATAAGGACTTAAACGACCCCTCAAAATGGTACCTTTTAAAACCTTATCAATATATATACATATATAGATATATATACATATATATATATATATATGTATATATATATATATATATATATATATATATATATATATATATATATATATATATATATATATATATATTTATAGAGTAGGGATCCAGTGAGAAGTAAATTAAAATAAGAAGTGGTGAGAAGTGACCAAAACCACGTATTTGAGATGCAACGACTTGCATTAGATGCATTTCTATTCATATATATGCAACATCTTGAGTTTCGAAAGTTAATTTGATATATAGATGGTGCAAATTGATTTTCATGATTTCGGTACGTGCAGAGGAACAAAAAACAAGAGAAATCATGAAATGCATCTACTATACGTATATGCATCTGATTAAAAGCTAGAAAACACACTATAGTGCGTTATAATGCATCTAAGATTATAGGGATGCATCTAGTTTAGGTCGGTGCATCTTGGATTTGCGATTATAATTCTTCTTATTCCTTCTTATTTTAAGTAATATTCTTATTTGATCCTAACTATATATATATATATATATATATATATATATATATATATATATATATATATATATATATATATATATATATATACACACATATATATATATATATATATATACATATTATTATATACACACATATATATATATATATATATATACACACACACACATATATATATATATATATATGTGTGTGTGTGTGTGTGTGTGTGATATTTTAAGCTTACATAATCCCATAGGACCAAAATGTTTGTGCTCTAGGGTTACAGCTGCTTATATATAGTTATTTTGTTTCAACTTGCTTCTGGTTATATGCTTACTTGTTGAGGCCGAATAACTTGTTTTGGGATTGCGTAAATCCCTAAGAAAGCAGGATTGCTCAACATACCAATAACAGTCTGTTTGATTGTTGCATTTCATTACAACTTAATTATATTGTTTCTGCTTATTCGGTAAAGCACAAGCAGTTTTAGTAAGCAACCCTAAACATCCCTTAAATGGAGTTTCAATATTTATTATATTAGTTTTCTAATTAGATGGATAATTTAATGTTCTTCATCTGTAACCAGTAATGAAGTGGGATTTGTTCATCCATCCCAATTTGCTGCTCTAAGTGTCACGTCTAGCACTCCTTGTTGCTCATCACAAGTTAAACAAACTAATATGGCTTTTTTGAGTGAAGACCACAAGTTGGGCATCTCAACCGAGGTGATCAAGACGTTATGCGCCGCTGCTAAACATGCATTTATGTCTTCACGAGACCAGTATAAAAAGTTAGTCAGTGATAGCATGGCAAGTGATTTATTTTCTCTAACTACCATTGAGAATGACATAATGATGCATAGCAGGGCAGTTTTGCTGCTGACTTACGATTTTGGAACTGCATGGAATTCCAAGTTTCCCTTTATTCATTCGTTCATCTTTTTATTATATTTAAATGTGTTTGTTTAGTGAAATCATCCCTGAAAGATGGCTTTTTTTTATGTTCATGATACTTTACATGAAGGAAGTTGTTGTAAAGAAGCATAGTATGACACTATATCTTGATGAACTCCGATTTTCAACTTTGGTTCTTTCAGATTCACCAAAAAGCAAGCGTGCTTGGAGCCATAGGTAACATTTGACAAGGTAACTCCTCTATAAAAAGGCTTTCTTGTGATCTTACCTAAAATTTCTATCAACACTAAGTTTGTGAACTCCTTATGTCCAGATTGGCAGAAATTTGTCAAGTTTGTTCGTTAAACAAAAAATCTCCATGATGTGAAATATGGGTTGTTGTTTGATTATCTGAAGCACCATGAAAAAGAGCCTCAAAAGGATCGTGCTCTAAGTGGAATGTTGCAACCCCCTACACGTCCGAATTCACTTGCACTTATGGCACAATCTTATCCACATAACCGTAATTACCCTCAAACATCAACCCAACAACTAGAAAGTTCCATATGACTCACAACAACAAACAACTGATGGTCAATTTGTTTCATATGGCAATACGGACCCAACTTACTATGCACAATCAAACGATGACGATCAAGAGGCATTCAAAGAATTGAATCAGGTATTTGCATTAATTGCTCGAGCTTTCGAAAAATATACTAATTCATCTAACAATCATCTCTGAAACTCTTCAAACACAAGGAATCAAGCTATAGTTCAAGGTGAGTGCAAAGTCGTAACAATGGACGTCAACTGATCACCTGTGGTTATGTGGGAATATCAAGGTCTGGCCAGGTGCGTATAAGACCTGATGGGAATGTGAATCAAGCTGGTACTCCTCAGAGAAGGGTTGAAATTTTGGAAACAGGGAATATATCAACTGGGAATGCAGAGATCAAGTGTTATAACTGCAAATGAATGGATCATCTGGCTAATGCTTGTTCTAATTCAAGGATTCGAGGCATCGAATATCACAAGAAAGCTTTACTTCTTGCAAAAGAATGGATCATAGTTTTATGACTGATGTTGCATCTGATGATAAATATGAAGAGTTGCAAGCCAACGCAACTGTAGTACTTATGGCTAACATGCAAACAATTCATAAGAGTGACATAGGATCAATTTATGATACTGACGGCCTGTCTCAGGTACCTGATCCAAACATATGTCTCATACATGAAATTTCATCTCCATCTGCATCTGCACCTGATAATGAGCAATATGTTCAAAGTGATTCATTGCTCTCTTTACAAGAAGATGATCAAATTAACCTCGTTGTTACATTTTATGATCCAATTGATGAATATACCAATAATCAAATTGAATTAATTGAACTTTCAAATGGTCCAGATCCAGAACTTATGACCTTACTCATGACCACCCAATCCCAAGTTGAAAAATGCAATGAGATAAATGGAAATTTAAAGGATAGGATTGCATCATTAACTTCAGAACTTGAGAGCTGTAAAATTCAACTTACAAATTTTAAAACAAAATAACAAAGAGAACAAAGTTTTGAAGCAGCATTTCAACAATCATATTTTGAAGAACGAACCTTACAACATCAAATGCGAGAATTGATGGTCTCCCACAATGAGTTGATTTTAAAACTTGAAAAATAAAAATTTGAACACAAACAACATATTGAACAACTCGCAACTGATCTTTCGAAAAAAATTTGGAGTTGTCCGTTTGTCAAGCGAGTTTTTTAGAATATAAGCAGAAGTCAAGGAGACTAATTGATTCTCACCTTGATGAAATCGTCCCAATGGAAGGCAAATTAAAATATTTTACCAACGTTGTATACAAAACTGGTGAGTCAGTGGAACAAATACAAATGTTGACTTTAAACCCAATCCTGATGGTTCAAAAAGTTATGCTATAGGCTTCAATAACCCAACGTTTCTCCACACAGCTCTCAAGAAAATCCATAACCTCCGGATATCTGGTGCCAAATCGTCGCCCCTGAAAAGAACCTATTCCTATTCGTCGTAAACAAAAGCTGAGGGGGACAGCGTAAGTGAGCGAATGTGTGTAATCCCAGTCAAACATAACTGTTCTAGGCGGGGTGGGCCGCCCACCTTCGAATGGTGTTGGTCCGATATATAGTGCTAAATGTTTGGAAGACGATGCAATTATGCGTGTTGTTGTATATGATTGTGAGGAAGAATGGGAATAAGAAGACGAGAGTCTATTAAAAATGAGCAAAAAGGATTTAGTTAAAACATTTGATTATTCAACCTTATCTCATATTTATGAAACTTTTGTCCCTCAACAAGAAAAAACAGAACAACCATGGTATGTTTCAGCAATTTATGAATCTTCTTCTGACATTGGTCCCGTCAAACCAGTGGCACAAATTAATATACCATTGCCAAACTCTTGCGAAAATAGCACTTTACCAATCCTTCCTAAACGTTGCATGGTACTTCGGTATTTTGATACGTTTATGGAGGATATAACACTTTTGGAACAAGAAATTGAACGTAATTCTAAAATAACTGTTTCTACTTTTCAGTCTACTTACGCAATAGAGCAAAGAGAAATTTTTCAAACACATTTTTTACCTCATGTCGCACATTCGATTCTTTGTGAAACACATTGCGTTAGGAATTTAGCAAAGACAGTTTGTACTACCAAGGTTAATGGTTAGTATTGCTAGCCTTAACTGTGGACTTTGAAGAAATATAACTAGCAGTACAAACTGCTAGTACAATTAGTTAGTACTGCTTATAAGATTTTGTATTGTCGGTTTGATAATTATAGAAAAGATTCTATAATATGTATCTTGTGTAGAAAGTTATTGTAAACGTAGTAGGACTCCTTAGCCTATAAAAGGAGGTCCTAGGTTAGATTTAGAGTACGAGTTATTCTAATAGTCGATCACTTCAAGGTTTTGTAACCGTAATACTTTTGAGTATTCATATACTATATTGAAGTATTTTGTGAGAAACAAATTGTGTTTAAGTATTCTCTTTATCATTAAACATTAGATTCCGCATATTGTCTAATATTTGATACAAGACAACTTGCTATATTATTGTTTGTGTTAAATTTATCTAGCTCAATCAACTTGATAATATACTCAGCTAGGATCAACATATGATCCCAATGGTGAGAAGTTTGAGAAGACATACCGAACTAAACGTACTAGTAGGAAATTAAAAGAGAAGTTTGATCCTATCGATGTCCTTAAGTATGAACTCACTCACCTAGTTACATAGTATGGCTTCGAGTCTAGCTACAAGACTCCTAAATAAAGAAAAGCACTTCTTGGGAGACAACCCATGTTTAATTGTTTGAATGTTTGTTTTTCATTTTTTATTTGTGTGTTTTATATATCTTTTTCATTATTTTTTAATTCTCATGCTTTCATATTTTGTGAAAATGCTTTATTTTGTTTTTAACTTCGTCTTAATCGCATATAAAGGTATTTTACAAAAAGATAAGTTTAGGGAAGATCACATGTGAACCTATATATATATATGTGTGTGTGTGTGTGTGTGTGTGTGTGTGTGTGTTTGTTAAGTCAAATGTTTGTATCGAGTCACAATGGATGTTCTGCAGTAATTTTCCAGGTCTTTAAAGAAGTAATTTTTCTTGAATTTTTTCCATAAAAAGACTCTGACTCATTCTGTCAGGACAAACTGACGGCGTCGGAATTAATACCCGACGGCGTCAGCAAATGTAGAAACAGTTTTCAGATTTTCATTTTCTATGTAATCTATATTTACAGAATTCTTAATTTTCTAGAAATCTGCAAACATCTATTTTAAAAGCATTATATCTTACTTGCTTTCTAGTGTAGTTTAGTTTATATAGTTTTTACCGCTGATTTTATGCGAGGTTTCATCTCCATTTTCTCAGAATTAGTAGGTTATATTGGACAAGAAGATGAATTACAAGATGGAAGCAACACTTATTACTTACTCATTCTTCTTAGAGGAGGATTTAACCGCGATTCTACACATATCCTACCGAGCTAATCAGGGGAGTATTAGTTTCTCTCTTTTATTTTACCTTTCTCTATCATTACTTTGATACATTCAGGGAACATTGGGGACAATGTTCAGTTTAAGTGTAGGGAGCAAGAATAAAATGCTAACTTAGAAACTATTCACCCACTTGATTTTGGATTTGTCCTTAGTAATTTGTGTAATAAACTATGAGATATATTTGTTAGAGTAATTCTTAGCACCAAATTTTTAATTTTTTATGACACTTACGAGTAAAACTTTAGTCTTAATAAAGCGTCTCATGGATAGGAATTTTATGACTAGCACAAAAACCGTATACCACTCAAATTCCACCCAAAATGTGAGGTTCACCCCTAGATCTTTAGGAAGAAAAGCATTCATCTTTAACGCTTATGAGTGTACCGATAGTATAATAGATTCTGGAACTTTTTTTTGTGATGCATTCCGAGATCGCTAGTAAGACTACATTCGTTTAGTTAGGTTTAACTAAATGATAAGAGGCATTAGGATAACCCCTGTTTGAAACCTGTAATTTAATTACATTGACCACATTGGTTGAGTAATTTTTCCCACACCTTTGCGATATACTCATCTTTAGTACACGATACCCCTAGTTAACCTCTCCGAGCCTATCTTTTTGTGGTTCTCGTGATGTTCCGGTTTCTGGAATATCAATGAAGAGCATTGTTTACAATCCACCTCCAAATGTTACACTCATCTATAGTGCATTATTGTAACTATTGTTTAACCATTAGTTAAATTGTCTAGTTACTTGCATGGTTTTTAAGTCGAGTCATATCCTTTGTACATAGTTTTGGGACGATTGGGATTCATAGTTTAAATAGTATTTTATAGAGTAACAAGAAAGAACAAATTCAATTTCCCTTTGTCTATGTAATTAATTACTCCAAGTTTTTTGAATTTTTCAATTCGGGTCAATAATTGTAGAGAAATAAAAACTCAGGTGTAGGGAAGCTCATATAAATCCCTTTACATTTATGTTATCTTAGAGGATGGTAGGGTAAAAATGTATGAAAAAAATGAAAAAAAGAGAAAAAGAAAGAGAAAAATATACGGACTACCATCCTACATCTATCCTTTATGTGTTTATGTTTATGTTTTGATTTTGTTCCAAGTTATTAGTTAGTGTGAAATAGATTGGTTATCATAAACACACAAAAACACAAGTATATGGATCGAATAGTATAATTTCTAGAGAGATAAAGTTAGAGAGAAATGGGAACTTAGTGAGAGAAAATGAAAGTCATAATATTGAAAGCTCCAACACTACCTTGGAGGGTAGAGGGTATTTATAGTTCTTACACAATATGCCTCCTACGGGCTGTGGATCGAGTCTACAGTGGGTAAAGACACGTCCGTCCTCCACGGTGTTACTTACCTAACTAATAAATGTTTAAGACTACGAACTTTCTAATGCTAACAAATACCTGGGGTGACCGAGTCTTTAATCCTGGATTTACTAAATCCTAACAATCTCCCCCTAAGGGAGGTCACCCTATAAAATACATCATGAAGTGTAGCATTATATTACACGTTCTTGATCTTCTAGCTCATAGTCTTTAATTCTTCAAAGTCCGCAATCTTTGTACTTCCAGTGGTGATCTTTGAACGTTCCTTGACTTGGTGATCTTTGAGCTTTCTCCAAGATCATCAGCCACAACAAACCTCTAAATCATCCTTTGTTGTATCGCCTCCATGTGATGTTGTGACTTTTGGACCGACATGCTCACACTTTTCTGGATCATGATATTTTGCATTAGAGTAGTGGAAGCATTGTTGTATGTCTTTTGAGTATCATGATTTCTTGGATTGGGAGTGTGTAGTCTGAGCATGTGGCTATGAATTGACATCTCATTAGCTATCAACGGCAACCATCAGATGTTTGTGCAAACAACCGTTAGCAATAAACATACGAAAGTGTCTTTGTTCACTTTTGTTAAATAGGGTTGTAAGAACCAAGGTTCCCCGTTGATCAGTATAAATACTGCCTGTGATTAGGTAGAATTTTGAAGAATCTCCTTGACAGGGTTTTGTAGCTTAAACTAACTGTTCTCTAACCAGAGCGTCTCAAAGTAGACAACATGAAGTGAGTGAACCAGTGATTTGAGATTCACTGATTGATGAGAAGTTGATTTGAAAAACAATCGCATATTGCTGAATAAAGAGTTTTTGCAATACGACGAAAATTTTATGAGCAAAATCAAGTTTCAATCAAAAATACTTTTGTTTGAAAAATTTATGCACAGTCGATGTGCTAGAAAACAATTGTTTAGCACATCGAAGAGTTTTCTCAAAACTATACGTCAATTCCTTTACTGGAACAAGGTTGATTCAAATGCGAATCGCCCTGTTGTTTTCTATTTGTCAGAAGTTTGATCCATGAAGGATCTCACATGTCACCCACCAAGAGCTTGTTTGATGTTGGCTCTAGAAGGATTTTCATCTTCATTATAAATACTTTACATATCACTCAGATATTTTGACAATACCACAAGGATAATGCGTAGGACTCTTAATATATTTTCTTACTTTTCACGGTGTATGAAATAGTAAGTATATTGTAAGTGTGTCCTAATGAGATTTATTGATGATCTCTTGGCTCTATACTCAATAGTGCACATTGGTTTTCCTATGCGGAGACTTGTGAGAGGGTCTCCTACTTCAATATCAACAATCTCTAAAAGAAATTCGATAGATTACACTGGTTCCCCGTGAGAATTAAACAAGTTCTTTTAAGATAACTTGAGTAGCTAGGAAGTTTAGTTCAGTGCGTCACTGGGTCCATGACGTTGATGTCCTATTTCATCCTGCTTTTAATATTTATAAAACTTATACAAACTTAGGATAAACACATACTAACTGGCAGAGAACCCGATTAGATGAAGTAAAGCCTTAGGTAAATCCGAGTGTCGTCCCAAGAGAGCTGTGACCTTGAAAAAACTAAGATGGTTAGAAATGATATGATATTGATAGGACATTGATATGATATGATTATTCCAATCACACAGACACAAGAATTTAGGATAAAGAGATAGAAAAGCAAAGCATAATAAAGAATACAAATAAGAACTGATTCACAATATAAGGGTTCAATATAGTGGTTAATTATCGCCAGACTCCTTTGGTCAATTCGTCATGGCCTATGGTTCTTAGATTCCTCACTAGGATGAACAGGTCACCCGGGATCATTCGATAACCTAATATCAGCCATTAAGGGCCAAATCTACTAGATCTATTATGGGCTTTCCGCACCGCATACAAAACACCCATCGAGTGCACCCCATTTAATTTGGTGTATGGAAAAGCTTTCCATTTGCCCATTGAGCTCGAGTATAAGGCATATTGGGCCTTGAAACATGTGAACTTTGACCTTAAGACCGCGGGTGATCACCAAAAAGTTCAATTGAATGAATTAAATGAACTTAGGGATCAGGCTTATGAGAATTATTTGATTTATAAAGAGAAGACTAAGAGGATTCATGATGCTAAAATCAAAAACCGCGTGTTCAACGTTGGTGATTAAGTCCTCCTCTTTAATTCTCATTTAAAGATATTCTCGGGCAAACTCAAAACCCGTTGGTCCGGACCATTCACCGTTGCTCAAGTTTTCCCATATGGAACTTTAGAGCTATCTCATTCTGATGGCCCAAATTTCAAGGTGAATGGTCATCGGGTGAAGCATTACTTTGGAGGGGACATCGCGTCTATGGTTGTCCCGGATCTCCAAACTTTCCCCATGGACAAATGAATGCGGGGATCGAGTCAAGCTAGCGACTCGGTGATCAAAAACAGTAGCGCTTCATGGGAGGCACCCCATGCTTATCTCTATCTTCTTTCTATTTTCTCTAATAAGTTACGTGAAGGGGTTAGCCTCTTCGATTTCTCGTGTTTGGTTGTTTGTGATGTTTTTGTCTAGGATTTTCCCGATATGAAGACTCTCGTGCTCAAAGTTTGTCTTTTCTCCACTCGAGTTTCATGATCGATGCTGATAGAAATCCGATATCTGAAATCTTATCGACTAACTTTTATCTTTAAGCATACTTAATAAACGGCTTTTTGATTTTCGATGATACCCTTGCCTTTAAACATTGAGCACGATGTTTCGTTTTAGTCTGGGGTGGGTAATCTTCGATTTGATTTAACCACACTTCCTTATTCTCTGCCGTGTACTCTCGCAACCCGTTTTTCCTTAGAAAAATGAAAAATTGTGCAAAAATGTGAAAATTTAAAAAAATTTGTTAGATTTTGCTAGTTTTATGATTGAAAAGTCTTTGCTAGTCTCTTAGAAGTTACTTTAAATATGCGTTTTCTTGAAAAAGTCTTTGCTAATTGCTTAGACAAGAGGCCATAAAATGCGATTCTAGCTCACAAGGCCAAGAATTTGCAATCTTTCCTAAGTGATTTTAAATATGCGAAGCTTTGAAAAGATTTGCTAGTTTCTAATAAGTGACTTTAAAAATACGAGACTTGAGATTATTTGACAAAGCATTTGCTAAGTTAATATTTGTTTTGACACCTTGTTGACTTTCCGCTGGTGAGAGTAGGAATAGAATTCTGACTTGACCGGGCGTGTTGAGCCCTAGCTTGTTCCCTTAAGCATAGATAATTTAATTATAGGCTAAGCATTTGCGGATCTCATTATTTGAGATTTTAAATTTGAGGAGATCGAGGAATGATAGAGTTACTTATGAGTTTAGATGCTAAGCGTGGAGTAGATGGTTCTCTTTAGAGCTCATCGAAGGTACTTGTGGCTTTTTGCTCCCACAAAATTGTCTCACCCCATATTTGTGAATAAATAATTAAAGATGTTAGTTTTTGGCGATAGTTAGTTCTTTATCTTCTTAAAAGAATCTTTGTTTTAAAAATTGGGTGCACATCAAGGATTCGTAATAAATAAAGTAATAAGTAATAAGTTAAGTTATGAGCTGTAGTTCGAGATCGGACCCTTGGATCCTTATTCCGAAACTAGGCGTTTAGGTCTTGGCTACCGTTTTACACCGGCCCTTGGACCTTTAGCCGGAACTGTATGAGGTCTTGGCCTAACATCCTTGGATCTTCATTTCATGAACGCCTAGAGTCTTGGAATTCTCCGTCGTAACGGCCCTTGGATCCTTTATTCTGAAACGTGTAAGGTCTTGGAATTACCCCGTGAAGCTCCATAGTTCATAGCTCATATAAGTAAAAGTATAAATTCAAAAAAAAATGTATGAAAAAAAAATGAAAATATATATAATTGAATAAAGTTTCCTTGATGTGGACCTCATTTTTAAGACAATGGTTCTTGAGAAAAGATGGAAAACTAATTAGCGTTTTAGCTTCATATCTTTATCGGAATAAAAATTATCGAAATGAGAAACTTGAAGAAATTCATTTCTCACCAAAAATAAAATAAATAGAGGAAAATGGGAGCAAAAGGTTATTACACAAGTAACTTCCATGGGTAGTGTTAGCATCTAAAGTCACATTTAACAATGATTTCGATTTTACGCTTAGTTTGGGGACTTGTGAAAAATCAGGGACAATGTATTCTATTCGTATGGTCACTTCTCGCTGAGTTGTGTTTCCTACTCCGTGATCCTAAAAATGTCTTTGAAAAATGTTGGAGTTATTGATCGACATGAAAGTTCAACAAACCGTCACTCATAACCAGAATATGCTTAATCGTAATATCTAGATGTGAATTAAAAGGTAAACGAAGCGTTTTTAGAATTAAGGGTTTCTTAATCTCTTTTGAGGAATCTTTGCTACTTTTCAAAGGTTTAGTAGAAAGAGATTGAAATCTTTAGTTTTAGAAGCGTGAGTTGATTACATTACTTGAGGACACGACAATCGTCTAGTCTGGGGTATTTTGGTATGTGCAAAAACACATACCTTTTCTTTATCAAATCAGACCCAAAATAACCAAGAAAGAGCCGTTTATATCTAATATTTGTTGGTTTCTTGAGTTTATGCATGTGCAGGTACGGATATGGCAAAACACAAAAAAGAAAGACAAATCAGACAAAAACCGAGCACGGGAAGGAAGAGAGTGCAAAAGCTGAAGCCGGGAGATAAGAATTGAGTGAATTTGAAGTTTTTGATGCCTAAAGGATGATTTTTGGAAGCTTGGATCAATTTTAAAGAAATTACATATTCAGTCCCTCAACTTTCAGAAACTGTCAAAATAAGTCCCTTGAAGAATACTTTTGAAGAAATGACATCAAAGGCTCCTCAAGAATTAAAGAATTACAATATTGGCCCTTGGATCAAATTTTTTGAAAATGGCAGATATGGTCCTTACACTTTCAAGAATTATACCTGTGGTCCTTAACCTCTAAAATTTATACAACCCAAAACCGGATCCTTTTTATTATAGTCCCAAATCCGTTACCCAAAGCCCATCTAAATAGCCCTAGCCGTTTACCCTTTTAAACCCAGAACCCACCCAAGTCAAACAAATATATCCCCGATCAAACACCCATTTACCCCAGTCAACCACTCGGTCAAACAACAATAAAAATAACTTTACCCAAATCCATCCCGCGTAAATTTTCCTCAAATTAACCCAGAAACAAGAACCCTAATCTACCCCTATCCTAGTTGACCAAAATTACCATCAATTAAGGGTATGTTTGTACTTTTATCTAACATATGCTGACACTAGAATGCCACCTTGGCAATCCGTGTGCCAAGGTGAGCTTTCATTGGCTGATGGGACATGGAGCTATCTAACCAAGGGTTGTGATTGATTTGGGATTGATGGAAATTGATCTGATGGTTGAAACGCACTCAGAGAAAGCACAAGTTCTCCTTCTGGATCCTTCTCAAGGCTTAGAGTTTAGCTATAAATACCCCTACTTATTCACAGTTGTATGTGTATTCTTAACAATACCCCTACTTAACAATGTTTATTCTTTGATTAGTTATCTTATATAGCTAATTAAAATAATGTGATAGCAAATTGTGACAAACCCACTTGAATAAAAAATCTAAAGATGTTAAAATTGTATAAGTAAGAACTTGAGAATGGAAATCACAATTTTAGTGAAGATAAAACTTACACAAGTGATTGGATTGCTTGGATTGATGAAGAAAAAGCTCCTAGGAATAGTAGTTCTAAGATTAGGGTCATGTATGAAAGAGTAAAGTGGAGGATGGGAGTGTACATTGAATTATCAATGACTTATTCTGTTTTGCTGATGTGCCGGTTCCCACGGATCCCTTGAAAATGGGATTCGGCTAGTTATAGTCGAGGGATTCGGCTATTTAGTAAGAAAACAGTTTTAGTGGGTTTGATAATTTTGACGCGGGAGTTTTTTATTTCAATTTTTGTCAAAGGTTTTGCTCTATTCCTTTGAGTTTATCTATTATAGATGTGATACAAGGTTTGACGAGTCTTCGTGTTTTCCCCGAATTTCATCAGTTCCAGGCTCAAGTGCCTGTTCATCCATCTTCATTCCAAAGGCGAGCATATCCATTGAGTGACTGTAACTGCTATCGTTTACAGTCAATAGTTCTTAACCAACTTTAGAGCTTTATAATGTTTACTAAACACATTTGACGAGGTTCTTTTATGAGTAAACCATGAGTCGAGAGGAAAAATAAGAATCATATCAAATTCCATTTTAACATGATATAGAGAATTATATATATGATATTGATGTAGATTACTAATGCAACAACAATATCCCTATGCGAGGAACAATAGATCAAAAATTTTGGTTAGCAATATTTCTTTTCAAGATAAAGACATATATTGACTAGTTTATAATGTTTAGGGAAATCAAAGAGGAATACTTTCCCGATGACGTGTTTCAGATGAAGATCAACTTTTTAAAGAATTTGTGACATTGAAGTTAGACACCAAATCTACGAGTCTTTGCATAGTATTAAATATATGCAAGGACCTTAGAAGACCACTTATCATAATATAGAAACATATACCATTATTTTATCCATAATCAATTAGCATGTTTTTAGATTAACTAATTGTAATTTAGGAGAATATACCTTTGTTATATATCTTTTTTTATGACTTTTGAAAATCATATACGCGAAATACTTCATGAGCTTTTAAAATACTTAATCGTATTTTGTAAAAGCAAGTTGTGAACACTTTGGATTCTTCTTTGAGTGTTGACTTCATTTTTCTTTGGATAGAACGAAGTCATTGAAAGAATCCTAGTATGAAGATTTCTCAAAAGAAAATGTTAGAATGATCTATCACTATCCAACATTTGTTAAAATATAAAAATTTCTAAAACATGAATTTTTGTTTTAAGAAATTTCCTTCTTTGTAGTTTTCAAACATACACAGATCGTATCAACTTTTTAAATTACAATATACTCTAAGAAACTTGGTAACGAAGCTCCGATGCTAATTGTGGAAAACTAGAAGGGAAGGTTGAATAGTTTTGCCGATTAAAACTTCATTTTAAAGTATTTAGATCGACTTATGTCAATCCATTTATGTCGTGTGTTGGATACTAAAAGATGAAAATATAAGTAATTAATGCAAGAGATAAAGAGTAAAGGAACACAGAACCACGACAAGAGTATTTATAGTGGTTCGGCTACAAAGACACCTTCCTTGCCCTACTCCACTCTCCGAGTACCCCACTCGAGAGTTTCTAAGCACTACACAATACAAGCTCCTTAATCTGGCGGAGAAGCCTTCACAACGTCACCTACTCTTTATCCGGTACAAGGCTAGACAATGAGTTTCTTCCACGAGGTAGAACCAAACCTATCACAATGTCGCCTACACTTTATCCAGTACAAAGCTATATACCGAGTTCTATTACAAAGGAGGAACTACTACCTAAACACAACTACCCAACACAACTACCCAAAGGAGACACAGTCCATTTTACAATACTACAAAGGATATCAATATCCTTTAACCCATACAACATAACTTGTACATCGACGCACCACATCGATTGTACACCTTCGGCACCATTCACTAATACCTTCAACACGACACTCTATGAAGGGAGAAAAGAATTATCAACAAGATGCACTTCAGTGGTCTTGATGCTAACGAAGCTTAGCAACTCATGACCTTGAGCTTGCAAGTCTTCAAGAGGTGATTATCTCGCCTTTAGGAGGAACCTAGAGAATCACACAAAGATAAAACTACATAAAATGATCATTTGGATCTGTGGTTAGAGAGGCTAGAGTATAGAGAGAAAGTATATCTAAAAGTGGTAGTGAGCAAGAGAGAAATGGCTCACTATTTATAGGAAAAATATGCCTACTTTCCCACGATTTCGACGGATCCCTCACCCAAGGGATCCAGTCAGTGCATATCCTGGGATCCGGCTACTGGGTCAGTTTAGTCCAGATTTTGGGTTGCAAACCGGGTTATAGGTTACGGGTTATGGACCATGGGTCATGGACTTTGGATCATGGATACCCAACAAGATTCAATGTACCTAGTCAATGGGTTATGGGTCTTGGGTCATGGGTCATGAAATTTGGGTCATGGATCATGGATAATATCCCACATGACTTCATGCATGATGTCATGCCATGGGTCATAGGTTATGGATCATGCTCCATGGGTATGGGTTATGGACTTTTGTTCTTACCTAACAAGATTCATTGTACCTAGTTAATGGATCATGGGTCTTGGGTCATGGGTTATGGACTTTGGTTTTTACCCATTACAACATATACAAAGTACATATACATTTTTATAAGATATACAAAGTACATATACATTTTTATAAGATGTAAGTGTTTAATAAAAATGTCTTTGGTTTTATATAACTTGTTTAGCTAAACATGTTTTGATGGTTTTAATATGGTTAGTAAAAGTGTGTTAGTAAACTATTGGCTCAAAGCTTTTACGTATTTTATTTATTTCGTTAAAATGATTTTACGTTTGTTATCGGCAAAACATAAGAAGATCGTAAAATATAAATAAAGTTTTTATGGTTTATTTGTATTAACACAAGTGTCACTTTCAACCAGTTTTGTCTTTTTACTAAAGTTCAAAACGCAACTTTGTCCTTATGCTCAAACCGCAACACCTTCAATACTAAATACTCAGAACTATCAAATTGCAGGTTCAAATCCGTCAAACCGCAAGTAAGAGCTACTCAAACCGCAACTAAGAACTTGTAACAATTCGCATTTTTGGGTCACTATTCATTTTTACTATTCAATGTTACTATTCACTTTTTACTATTCACTCCCGAAATTTTTATTTAACATTCTCGTAAGATAAATTATTTTAATAATGACCTGAGAGTTTGACAATCGTTAGATCCTTTTCACAAAAGTTATTAAGAAAACATCATCTTAAAGTTTCATTTTGGTCGGAGCACCATTTAGTCATCACGCGCATAACGAAAATCAACTATGTCAATTTTTCTCACATCAGATAAATTTTTAGATCACTCATAATTAATTTGAGAATTTTTAAGATTTCATTTTAATGTTACCAAATAAACCCTGCGCCGAACGAAACTAAACTTATATTTTAAACAATTCTACTTACATCCAGACTTAACGATTCCTGCATTGTGTTTCTAATATGTTTTTGACACTTTTACATTTTTTGGAAAAGTCAAACATATTTCCCTCCTCCTTTGACAATAAAGAAATTAACCTTGTACATTCTACACTTTTGATTAAATCGCGTAACTTTTAGACTTCACGTATAACTGTTAAGTTATCCCACGTATGACGAAAACCATATTTTGACATCTCATATCACTTTTAAACTAATTTTAGTCTACTCTAAATAAATTCACGGTCATTTCCCTGAAATTTCGTTCTTTTCTGATAAACTGTGAATTACGCGTTTTTTACCCGTATTTTCAGCTTTAAGCAGCGTTTTTACACCCAATGAGACTTATCACCCATTTTATATTTTTAGATGGAGTATAATGATGAGTTTCATCATTCCTATAAGTTTCATATTTTTACGACACCCGATTTTACGTTTCATGAATTAAATACTTACGGTTAGCATTTAACGGAACCAAATCTTACTCTAAAATCAAGATAATATCAAGAAATTCCAATCTTATCACCACCTAACCATAGAAACGTGTAAAGACACATGTAGGGAGGATATTTGATCTTTCCTTAGATCATTACAAGTATACAACTTAACCATGGTTAGTTTTTAACCCAATATATAGTTAACCATAATCTCTAGCCTATAAATACCAAGCTAAAACCTTCATAATTTCTTGCACCACACCTTCTTAACATCTAAAGTCCTAAACCTAAGGCATTTCTTATAGATCTTGTAAGAACATTCATGTGTTCTTGAAGAAAACTAGTGTTTGATCTTCGTTCTTGGAAGTTTTCAAGAAAAAGTCGTTATAATCTTCAAATATCTTCAAGTCTCCAAAAAGACGTCGTTATAATGTTCTTTTTTTCTTCGGGTTCTCAAGAAGGCGTTGTTATAATCTTCTAATAGCCGTGGGTTTTCAAAGATTGCAAATGCTACGTCGAAGCTCCGCTAATATTTTATTTTTCCATAATACTCAAGCATTCTATTTTAAGGTAAATATTTATAAAACTCAAACTTATTTAAATACTTATAAACTTTGTTAGTTTATTTATTTTATTTATAAACTTTTAATATATCATATAATCAAGTAATTAAAATACATGTTTTACTTATTGAGCACTACAACACTAGGGAACTTCATGTGAGGGGTTCATTTGGGTAAACGGATCGACGAGTTGTTGGATTTACGAACTAAAGTGTCCTAGCTCCTCGAACATTTACTTCATGACCTCTGAATTGTGATGGCCCGAACGGTAGTACGAGATATACAAACTAAAACCATTTCTATAAACAATCATACAAATACTACTTCATGATCAATATAATGGCATATATAGGCTCGTTCATGTTTTCTTAGGCATTATTCTGAACCTAAGAGTTGACATCATATTCTAGGTTATACGTAGTGACTTCCAGGCTTATCCATCGATTCCGTTATACGTTGTGATATCATTTATTAAGGTGAGTTCTTAGCCCCGTTTTTATACACGTTTGAAACTTTTGGGGGAGATACATGCTCAACTACTTGCTTTTACTTTTACAAATACTCAAAACATTATACTTGATTGCATTATACATGATTGCATTATACTTGATTGCATTATACTTGATTGCGTTATATACTTGATTGTGTTATACTAAACTTGAAAGTCTCCCAACATACACGGAGCAGTCCAATTTGAAAGTCTCCCAACATACACGGAGCAGTCCCCTCGTTCGGATGATAAGTCTCCCAACATACACGGAGCAGTCCCCTCGTTCGCATGATAAGTCTCCTTGGACAACACATGCATTGGGTTTCAGAGATGAAGTAGAACCAATGCTATTACACTCCTTGTGAGCAACATACCCACATGAGGTTTCTGGAGATGAAGTGGAGACTCATGGCTAATTGCATAGGTTTTGATGCACGTGTACGTGATCAATATACTAGTTACATACTTAAAACATATATACTTTTAACTACTATAATACATGCATACATGATTGACGTGCTATATTTTAGCAGTGGGTTGTAAACACACAGGTTGCAAGTTTTGTATGGGCGGAACTTGGAACTAAGTGGATTTACAATGCCTTTGTTGTGTGAACATTCTTTAAAGGCTTTTAAACTTATTCAAAACACACTCTATGAACTCACCAACCTTTGTGTTGACACTTTTTAGCATGTTTATCTCAGGTCTTAAGGCGATAGCTAGAGTTTGAAGCATAGAGTCGCATTGTTAGGATTTAGTAAATCCAGTTATTAAAGAGTCGGTCACCTCAAGTATATGTAATCGTTAGAAAGCTCGTAGTCGTAGATTAGTTAATGTTTAGTTGTATTTAGTTAAGTAACACTGTGGAGGATGGACGGGTCTTTACCCAATGTATGCCTGATCCACAGCCCGTAGGTGGCGATTTATGTAAGAACTATAAATACTCTCTACCTCCCAAGGTAGAGAGTTGGAGCTCATAATAAGATTTTTCTTTCTCTCACTAAAGTTCCCAACCTCTAACTTTCTCTCTTTAAAACATCATTTATACGCCTCTTGTGTTTATGGTTTGATGTGTTAGTGAAATCCAATATGTTACAATTTTTTTTTTTCAAATTTTCTGATTTTTATGGGTTTTTGATGGTTTTATATTTTTCTATTTAGTTTTTGAAAAATATATACACAGATAGAGTAGATGATATAGTTTAAGAAGACGATGATACGAGTACCGAGATAAGAATATCGAACAGCCACGTTGTAGAAGATAGAAATCGTCATCTTTTAAACATTCACCACCAAAACTTCCAATGCTCTTGAATCGAAGAAAGAAATAGAACCATCTGAAAGTGAGACTTTGGCAGCTTCCCCCCAAACCGAAAATCCTTTAGCTGAGCAGATTCAAAGCTTTCTTTCAAGCTTCCATTAGCCAGGTGCACCGAGAAGCACACCATTATCATCGATCTTGCTGCTCCTTTTAAGAATAATCACCGTGATTCTTCGTTCGAGGTTATATCATCCAATAGAAGAACAACACCGTATCATCCCACACATAAAACAATCTTCTCATATTTCTTTTCAACTGACGTCTGAAGCGATCCATTCCAAAAGGTGTCAAAAGAACAATTCCCCCAAGTAGTTGAATTGATGCAGTCAGTCTCTTTCTATAATGCTCAAGAACTCTCCCGAATACACATCATGAGGGTAATGAAGAACACCTCCCCTATGTTCACATCTTTGGTCCCTGATGAATGTGTATGAAGCTCAAGAATCCGAAGTACACCAATATCCAAGAACTCTCCCGAATACACATCATGAGGGTAATGAAGAACACCTCCCCTATGTTCACATCTTTCATCCCTGATGAATGTGTATGAAGCTCAAGAATCCAAAGTACACACATTCCCAACGAGAGAATACCTGATAACACCTCCCTCATGTTACACATTTATCTCCCCTAAAAATGTCGTACTTGTGTACCTTTTTTATCTTCAGAAACTTTCTCTAACATCTCTTCCCCCACATAGTTGGAATAAGAACACTAAACGCCATGAGTCAAACCTTGAGTTTCTCTGCGGTAATGACATATGTCTTCCCGGGATTTCTACAATCACTTAGAAGTATTAAGTTCATCAAGTTTACTCGCGTTTAGATGCGTGTCTCCTTCCCCCTTGCTGGTTTTGACACTTCAGAATCAACAACATATTATCAGCCCAAATACTTGAAATTTGTTGAGAAGAATATCATTAGCTCAGATATATCTGTGAGAATCAACTTGCTGAAGAGTGTGAGCAAGTTTAATTGGGAATTAAATTCGACATTTCACTCTCCCCCAATTAGTGCTCTCCCCTAAACCGACAATATGTTTGATAAATGCCCAGATTAAGAAGAAGTCTTTAGATCGTTAAATGCAACTCGACTTTAGTCTTCTAACATGTAGCAGAAAATGTAGAACAGACTGTAGGCTCGACCTTCTTCAAGATTGTCCAGTTGGGGATTAGATAGTTAACATCTTCATCTTACCAAATGCGTTCCAATTACCTTATGTGTAGCAAATCTCCTTAACTAAAATCCCTCCCAATCAAACAAGAACAGAAAGATGTTCATCAAAGAAATCAGCCCCGTAAACGGAAGCACTACCATAAATCATATAGAAGATGTCGATAAGCAATATCATCTCACGCTCCACATATTCTTCTCATATTTCTTCCTACTGAAATCTGAGTTAACACATACCAAAAGTATCCAGAGACCACTTCCCCCAAATAGTTGGAATAATACATCCTTCCCCCAAATAGTTGGAATAATATATCCTTCCCCCAAATAATTGGAATAATACACCAAAGGCTACGAGTTAAACACTGAGTTTCTCTACGGTTATGACCTTTGTCTTCTCGGGATAACTTCAATCAGGTAGAAGTGTTAAGTTCATCATGTGTACTCGTTGTGATTTTAGATGTATGTCTCCTTCCCCCTTGCTGGTTTTGATACCTCAGAATCAGCAACACATTATACATACCCAATATTCTTGAGAATAGAGAAGAACAAAATTTAGCACAAATGTATCTTGTGAGAATCTACTGCTACGGAAACTCTCCCTGACTATCTTTACCAACCCATATGTGGACAAATTGACGTGACCAGTGATGAAGAAACCCGATATACCAAACTTGAAATTGAAGTAGAATTTTCCCGCAGTTGTGACTTATGCTTGCACTAATGTTGGAAGAACGGTGTAGAGAATTCATGATTCATGAAAATTTCTAAGTACTCAATACCCAATGAAAGTATGAGACTTTAACACCTCTTGCGATTATCCACACCGTTATCTGCAAGTGACATTGAGTAAAACAATGTAACTCCTAATAGTGATAGTTAACCAGGTCTTCAACCATCCATCCCGACAGCTGGTAACTAGATAAACCAAGTCTTCAACTTAAAATTTTTAGACCCGAGCAAGTTATCAAATAAGAACACGCCTTTGTGAACGTCAACTTCAACCGCAAATAAGTGATAAAAGAGTAACTTTGAAGTAATCAACTTGTGTCAAATGTCCAACACGTGAATAAACATACAATCGGATGTACATTGACCCACTGAATGAACCAGAGCAAATGATTCCTCAACATCAATGCATTCTTCCTAAAGGTATACATGTAGAGACTGATCTGGAAGATTCACCAATAATGTATTCGAGCGGATGAGGTAGTCATTTTCCTTAATGTTCATGTGGTTGATTTATAGAGTGCATAATGAGAGGAAGAATAATCCGTGAAGATTTGGCAAAGGAATACCAAAGAGCGGATCATTATTCAATAGTGCAACTACAATATCATGATAGTCATTATCAACGCCTTGTGAAGTAAGTGAAGATAAGGTTTCTTGAGAATTCTGAGAAGTACTTCTTAGATGGTGAACCAGTTGAGTCAGTAGGAACCTGAGCATGAGCTTCAGAAACTGGATGATCAACATTCGTTGGAGGTTGGAAGTACTCATCAAACATATCTTTGAAAAACAATGAATCCCAACCAATGAATCCTAGTTATCCTTAGTAAGTGAAGCATTAGGCGTTGAAGGAGAATCATGTGACCATAATTCAAGCATCCATCAACATGTAGTATATGCACTCTTCTCCCCTTCAAAAATTGCATCCGAAGTTGCCATTTTTGATTTGAACAAGTGAATAAGAATATACACCAATGAACGTAGATCCACTTGAGGGTTGAAAGAGCATGGAAAAACATGAAGCTTGTTGATGAAGAATGTCGATGCGAATGGTCATACACATGAAGATTTCTCTTCTTTTGAAGATAAAGCGCACTGAAGCGTACACCTTTCTTTTCTTTGAGGAACGGGGCCTGAAGTGTTATCTTCAGACGCCATTATGTTGAAGAGCAAGGCCTGAACTGATGTGAACAGACATCATTGTTTAGAGCCCAGTTATATGTTTAGAGCTGCCCAAATCCAAATACCAAAGGACGATTTGTACAACTTGCTTTGGAAAACAGACGAAGACAGAGAATTGGAAACATCGGATCCTCACGTGCTCATGGGGTCCTTTTGGTTAGAACAAACAATCTTTGAATCAGCAGAAACCCAAGGTGCAATGCCATTGTCACTAGGAGCTGAACTAGTAGAAGCATCAGACTTAGTCGAGGGATATTTTGTGATTAATGGGATTATTCTACCAGTTTGCTTCCAAACCTTAACAGGAAATACTCTAGGCATAGTGGATCTAGTTGAGGGGCAAGGTTTGCCATTCGTGAATATTCGACCTGTTGGCTTCCACTGAAATCCTACATTCGTAAAAACCTTCCCTGTAGGTTTCCAGGATTGTTTAATCTGTTTAGCTCTCCAAACTTTCTTAACTGGTTTTTTACTCTTAGACCTCGGAAATAACACAACACATTTATCATGATTACTAGAAGATAGACATTCTTGACAGGTTTTGCAGACAGCATAAGACTTCGAATTAATTTCAGTAAGCTTAGATCTAATACTAGAACCAACACGATTCTTTTTGTTCAAGTCAAACTTATATTCCCTATGGTGTTCTTTCACTTCCTTCTCATGATCACTTTTAGTCAGCGAAATTCTATCCTTCTTTGTATTGCTTCTAGGTTTTGACCCGCTAACTTTAGTGTCAATTTTAACATCTGTAGAAGTGATGATGGGAGCATTAGTTTGTTTTATTGCCATTTGATTTTCTGGTCTAGAAGTGCTGGGTTCTGAGGCTTTCAGAGGTGCATCAAACGTAAAATTCTTGACTTTAGGCATACAACTTGATGTAACAATTCTATCTCGCCTATTACCAGATTTAGGACTTGTGACAATTACATACTCTAAGAGTTCCTGAGATCGTTTGGCATCCATGCAGGCATAAGTGATTGCACTATCAAAAGGCTTTTCTAATCTATCATCCTTTATTATCTCACGGAGGCCCTTTAAACTATCCTTAAGTTGTGTTAGATATGTTTTATGTGCCAGTTCATTATTCCTAAGAGGGAGAGGAATATATAACATATCAATAGGATACTTATCACAAGCAGGAACCTTTGGAATAGAATATTTGCAATTAGGGATTGGCAATTTTCCTTTCACCTCACGCTTCAGATTCTCAATATCGTTAAGCAAATAAGTTACCTTTTCAATGTGTTTATCATGATTAACTTTGAATGAATCACATAACTCTTTGTTTTGATCATTAACTTTTGAAATTTCAGCTTTAAAACATTCATTTTCCTTTTGCAATTTATCAATAATGTTTTGAAGTTGGAAATTCTGAGAATCTAAAGGTGGAGGTATTCGGGAGCCAGTCACTTCATTCCTTTCATCTTTCAATTGTGAAATCTGGAATTTCAATCTTTTGATCATGTGGCAATGAGCTCGAATCTGTTCATCCGGTTTGTTGATTTCAAAAACTGCATCAAACTCAGGAGCATTCGAAGATGTCTTGATATTTGAAGTTTTAACATTTTCTTTCAGATGTTGATATTTTAATTGTAAACCAAGATATTCAACTTCTAATTTAGAATAATGTTTGACCAAGTTATCATGATCGTCATTTTCGATTTTATCATTCAATTTTGAATTTTTTGTCTCAAGCTCAATGACACGATCCTGGGATACTTTCAATGCAACAGACATTTCATGAAATTGAGAAGCAGTAATAGAAAGCTTAGTAACAGTATAAAACACGTCTTGAGCCATACAACTCAATACTAAGTTCTCATTTAAGATATGCATATTCTTCCTTTCAATTTTATTATATTTGAGTTCCCGTTCATAATCATTGACTTCAACAATCATTGCATCAAATTCCTTTTCCATTTCTTTAATATCCGAGTTTATCCCCTTTTTAAGACTTTCAAATTGACCTTTTAATTGTTTAAAGAAAGGCATGACCTCAGTTAAATAGCATTTTTTAGTTTGCTCAAAACCCCTTTCCCCCTTAGTTATCCCAGTAGGTGTGATTCTCTTCTTACACGTTTTCTCAAAATCAACAAACAGCTGATAAACAACGTATAGGCTGATTAAGGTCTTGCTATTAGTGGCAATAGATCTAGGAACTAAATGCGTTAGTGTATTTAGAGGATACACAGTGGCTGGAGGCAATTTCCTAAGGGGAGGATTATTTTCAACAAGTTCATCTGCCTTTTTCTTTTCCATATCTAATTTCCAGAACACTTGTTCAGGAGTTAACTGAGTTTGAGGTCTAAACTTGTTTAAGACAATCCAATTATCTTTAGTGTAATTTGGAGTTTTGAACGTTATATTATGATCTATACACCAACGATCTTTTAGTTTCTTTTCCATTTTCTCTCTAGAGGCATCTTCTAACTCTCTATCTTCTTCAGTGCATTCTAAACAAGTAGGCATTTGTCTAGGCTTAAGGATTTCATTACCATCATAGATCACTTTTTGAGCAGCTTTTGCTTTCTTACCATACTCAGGATTGGGTTCTTCTACAAGGCCAGTACTATGCTTATCGCTTAATACTCTATGCTTAGTGATCATGTGAGCAGTCTGAATGGTGTTGCCTTGTACATACAACTTGTTTTCAAGTTTGTTCTTTAAAGTTTTAAGGTTGGAAAAATCATTTAAAAGTTTTGATTCCTTTTGTTTGAAGTCCTGCTTAAGCACTTTTACATTTTCTTGAAGTTCTTGTTTTTGCTTAGCAGTTTTATTAAGTTTCTCTTGTAAGGAATTTAACTCTTGTTTTAATGTTTCTTCCCTTAAGTTACTTTTTCTGATTAATGTATGCATTTGGCAATCCATTTCCTGCTCACGTGTGGTCAGCTCCAATTTAGCACGCTATTCATAGATGGCAACTTGATCCTTATATATGTTAAGCTTAGTGGTAAGGGAGTCCTCAGGGATAAATGGAGAGTACTCATGCAACTCATAATCATCATTTTGAGTAGAAGATGCACAATTAGGTATACCAGAAACTTCCATGCAGCTTTCCTCTGCATTAACGTGCACAGGTTGTGGCTGGTGTACCTCTATCTTGGGTAAATCTGAAGCTTCCATGGAGCGTTCCTTTGCATTAACTTGCACAGGTTGTGGCTGGTGCACCTCTTTCTCTTGTGAATTTGAGCACGAAGATTCTATTTTAGCATTATCCGACTCAAACACGATAGTCTGTAGTACATTGTTGGGTATCTTCTATTCATTGGTCACGTCATTTAAACTGAGTATCTTAGATACAACTGAATCCGAAACTTTAGGCATGTTGTTGACGTGCACGGAATTTTACAAATCTATGATTTAAACCGAGAAATAGAATCTTTCGCGGGATTTTACAAAATCAAGAAGAAACCATTAAGCAATGACCAGTCGAGTGTGTTAAGATGACTGATGAATTTAGGTTGTTCGTGGGAAATGCTGAAATGTTATTTGGTTGAGATTTGGATTGGTTGATGCACGTTTTTACAGAGAATTTTAGGTCTAAAAACTTAAAAACCTCAATAACTTCTGTTCGGAGCGGATTTAGGCCTCGAGGGTTGACCTAGTTCATTTGGCGTGCCATTCTCCTCGTTCTCACGGTCGTTTTGATGCTTAGAACGCTGAAAACGGAGTTACGGTTCAAAAGTTATGGCCGTTTGAAGTTTTGTAGGGTAAAGTCAACAAGTCGCTAAGAATTCTTGAACCAAGTCACCAAGCACCAAGTCGCTAAGTAGCAACTCGCTAAGATCTCAATTTCCTGTGAACCAAGTCACTAAGACCAAGTCGCTAAGACCCAAGTCGCTGGACACAAGTCACTAAAGCACCAAGTCGCTACACAGTCAAGTCGCTAAAGAGCAACTCGCTAAGGTCCAAGTCGCTAACACCAAGTCGCTAAGAATACTAAGTACAAGTCGCTAACACAATTGAAAGCAAGTCGCTAACTTCACCAAGTCGCTAGCCATAGTGGAGAATCCACTAATTTGTACTGTTTGTCGGCTTGTCTCAATAGACAAGTCGCTAGGACCAAATCGATAACAATTAACACTACAACTCGCTACCTTTTACTGGAGCAAGTCGCTACGATGAAAAACACTACGAGAACCAAGTCGCTAGCAAGAAAAACTTCAAAAACACACTTTTTAATCCAAAACAAGCCCAACCACAGTGATTCAAGCTTTCCAAATCAAAACCCAATCACATAAAATGATTCTAAACACAAAAGTACACCCAAAATTCATACTTTAACACAAGAAATGATCCAAATGATGCAAAAACTACTAAACCTTTTCAAACTCAAAAACCATCTAAAACCACTAGAAATCCAAGTATATGTAAGAGAGATGATCAAACCATGGCTCTTGATACCATTTCTAACATATTGGATTTCACAAACACATCAAACCATAAACACAAGAGGCGTATAAATGATGTTTTGGAGAGAGAAAGTTAGAGGTTGGGAACTTTAGTGAGAGAAAGAAAAATCTTATTATGAGCTCCAACTCTCTACCTTGGGAGGTAGAGAGTATTTATAGTTCTTACATAAATCGCCACCTACGGGCTGTGGATCAGGCATACAGTGGGTAAAGACCCGTCCATCCTCCACGGTGTTACTTAACTAAATACTACTAAACATTAACTAATCTACGACTACGAGCTTTCTAACGATTACATATACTTGAGGTGACCGACTCTTTAATAACTGGATTTACTAAATCCTAACAATCAGGGGAGAGACATGTGTACATCAGGGATGCACAACATGATTCACATGATCGAGCATAATCAGTTATTCCAGAGTTGATATCCGTAGAGATGATCAGTGACTCAACATGTTACTTGGATGTCATCGTCTGTTCTCTTGTTGGGTACATGTGTACATTATGGGCTGATTGGTTATATGTAAGTTAACTGGAATGCATCCGGTAAAATGAAGGTGTTGATATATTGTTCTCCCGAATAGACAACTGTTCAAACTCGAAGAGTAATGTGTACATCGGGGATGCACAACAGGTTCACGTGATCGAGATTAATCATGTATTCCGGGTTTGATAACCGCAGTGATGATTCGTGTTAACTTGTTACTTCGTTGTTATCATGTTCTTTGGGTTGTTGAGCTTCAATCAATGAGACTGTTTTTCTTCCCACTCTACTTCTTGGGGGAAATGGTCTTAATTCGAAGATTTTCGGTTTTGGGGGAAGCTACCAAAGATTCTCATTTTGAAGGCTCATGTTCAAACGATTTTCTTAAAAAGCCTCGAATGCTTTGGTGGTAAAGTTTAGGAGATGTTGATTACTTTCTTCTACAACGTGCTGAACGACATCCATATCTCGGTACTCAATCATCATCTTCTTAAGCTAAATTATCTTCTTTGTACATATCTTTTTGAAAAACAAAATACAAAATTACAAAACCAACAAAAAGCAAATAGAAAAATATAAAACTTTCAAAAATCCATAAAAGTTTGAAAATCTTGAAAAATTTCAAAAAATATTGTCTTTTTGTCATGTTTTTCTCGATTCGATAATATCTACGGTCTTTTTGCTGTCATTCAAAGAATGACACGGGACTTTAGATGTTGTTCGAATGTTCCAAAAATTAAAAAAAAAATTAAAAAATTAAAAAAATATTTTTGGGAGAAAGTGAAACAATGGTTTATTGTCATTTCAGGCAATAACTCGCTTTTTAAATAAAGAACAGAGCCATGCTTTATCTTGTTTTTCAAAACTCATGCTCTGATTCTATAAACAATTACTTACTATCTAATGAAAACTAATTGCTTTGAAAAATAACTCGGACTCTATTTTTGAAAATCATCTGGACTCAACGTTTGTCAAAAATATCTATCTCTCAATCAACAACTTATGTCATTGATTGAGGGGGAGAATGATTTCAATTCAATCAAAAGGTTATTTGTCATACAATTGTTTTCAAAATATAATCATGCATGTTTAATCAATGGAGTTTAAAGTCTCAAAATCCTATCCTTATTAGTTAAAATGTTTTCATAATCAAGTCACAATTCTCCTTAAAAGCTTTCAAAATTAATTTAAATCTACAGAGATCACAAATCTCAAATGATTTGATAATTGTGATCGGGGGAGAATTTGTGATTTAAATTGGATTTAAACTGATAATTCGGTAAATGGTTTTATAAGGATGTACAAGCTCTCCTTCCCACATGTGCCAAACGATTTCAAATTTTCCATGCACATGTTGAGGGGGAGCATCTATCTTAAACCACAAAGATTTGAAACGTGATCAATTTATTTCAATGTGCAGTCTTTTCCTAATATGTGCAAAACATCTTCAAATATCTATGCACATATTGAGGGGGAGCAACTATTTTGAAAACTACATTCTTTATATAACTACTCTTAGATGCAAGCCAACCCCTCAAAGATGAAAATTATTTCTATTACAAAATGATGCTTGATGCACATGTTGAGGGGGAGCTCTTGTTCCAAAAATATCAAAAACAATTCAGGTACAAAATGCTTTGATAATATATCACAAGTAGCTGGATTGATTTTCAAATGGTTTTCAATTGGTTCCAATGGCAGATGAACAATACCAAATAGACCGACCAATTTTACTTTATGTATGGTGATATAAGGATGATAAGGTTAGGTATTTGTTCCCATGATCCACCAGAACCGGAGGGATCTACCTAGGGACAATCCACTAGATAGTGTAGAAGTCCTTAGGTATATTGAAAAAAGTAGAAAAATGAGATATGGGAAGAGTGCAGACTAATACTGAGTTAGTACTGGAATAAACCCAACAAGGTTCTAGTTATGAAGTCTCAGTAAGCACTGAAGGTGTTGAAGAATGAAAAAGAATTGAATGAGAAACGGGTGAAAATAAATAGCCCTCCAATTATTCAATCTTAGGGCAGATACCGGGTTCAATTCATATGCTACTGGTGGTTACCAAGGTAACATCGGTATTGAAGACAAGACGTCATGGACCCAGTGACGCACTGCACTTCAACTTCCTAAACCACTCAAGTTCCTCTTAAAATGACTTGTTTCATTCTCACAGGGAACCGACATAATCTATCGACTTTCTCTTAGAGACTGTTGATATTGAAGAAGGAGACCCTCTCCCTAGTCTCCGAAATAGGATCCAAAATATGCACAATTGAGTCTAGAGCCACGATATCATCAATAAATCTCATTAGGACACTTTCAATGAAGACTCTCTGTTTGACACAATATGGAAAGTGATTATATCTTATGAGTCCTACGCATTATCCTTGTGGTATTGCCAGAACATCTGAGTGATATGCAAACATATTCACAATGAAGATGGAAAGCCTTCTGGAGCCAACATCAAACAAGCTCCTGGTGGGTGGCATGTGAGATCTATTCAATAGATCAACCATGTGACAACTGAACAGAAACAATGGGGCGATTCAATCTTTTGAATCAATCCTGGTTCAGGTTATGGATTGACGGATACCTTTGAAAAACCGGTCGTTGTGCTTAAAAACTCTTTTCTTTAGCACATCGACTGTGTACAAATATTTCTAAATAAAAGGTGTTTATGATTGATAATTGATTTTAATTAAAACCTTCGGTGTAATGCAAAAACAATTTCTTTTGAGCGATACACGATTGTTTTTCAAATCTCTTTTTATCAATCAGTGAATCTCAATTCGCTGATTCACTCACTCCGTGTTATCTTCTTTGAGACGTTCCGGTTTGAGAACAGCTAGAGCAACTGCGAAACCCTGTCAAGGAAATTCTTCAGAATTTTACCTGATCACAGGCAGTACTTGTACTGATCAACGGGGAACCGTGGGCCGTGTACCTCAATTCAACGAAAGTGATCAAAGACACTTTCGTGCGCTTTATTGCCAACTGTTGTATGCAGGTACGCCCGACGTTTGCAGCTGATCAGAATGAATCGGTCAATCCATAGCCGCATGCTCACACAACACATTCATTTCTAAAGAAATCATGATTAGTGCATCAATGACTCTGATATTTTCACTCCATGCTTCTGCTACGCTGCTGCCAATATCATGAATCAAAAAAAGCTTCCGCTACTCTGATGAGAATATATCATGATCCAGAATGTGAGCATGTCGGTCCAAATGTCACAACATCACATAATACCAACACCACAATGGAAGAGTCAGAGATTTATGTTTGCTGATGATCTCAAAGCTGGCTCAAAACTCATTATCACGTGGATCATTTAAAGACCTCCACATTGATTATCCAAACATGCAATAATGAAGAATCAATGACTACGAGCTACAGAGCAAAGAACATTAACAAGAATCCAAGAACAATCTAATTGTAATATCTGTTTGTATTCTATGTATTTTTGAGGTGACCTCCCTTAGGGGGAGATTGTTAGGATTTAGTAAATCCAGTTATTAAAGAGTCGGTCACCTCAAGTATATGTAATCGTTAGAAAGCTCGTAGTCGTAGATTAGTTAATGTTTAGTAGTATTTAGTTAAGTAACACCGTGGAGGACAGACGGGTCTTTACCCACTGTATGCCTGATCCACAGCCCGTAGGTAGCGATTTATGTAAGAACTATAAATACTCTCTACCTCCCAAGGTAGAGAGTTGGAGCTCATAATAACATTTTTCTTTCTCTCACTAAAGTTCCCAACCTCTAACTTTCTCTCTCTAAAACATCATTTATACGCCTCTTGTGTTTATGGTTTGATGTGTTTGTAAAATCCAATATGTTACACGCACGACATATTTTGAAGACTTTAAGCATTCGTATTTACCATTCAAAATATTTTGTAAACATTTATATATTATACTTTGGGACCTCATTGTTTGTAAATCTGATTTCATTAATCGAATGGTAACTTTTCAAAACGTCTCATTTAGAGGTCGTTTTCTATAACTTGTACTTTGTATTATGAAGTAGCACCCCAATGACACAATCTTCCGCTGCGATATTTTGGGGGTGTTACAGATTGGTATCAGAGCATTGGTTATAGAGAATTAGGTTGCATTTAAGAGCCTAGTCTATAACTACTATATACGTTACCTTCCTCCCTATCGCCTTGCACACTTTAGACTTTTTCGTAATTTGAGCACCTAAGAGAGATTTCTATGAACTGAATGAAGCATCGAACATCATATGAGTCGATTAGTCCAAGCATTGCATAGTTACTCCTAAATTATACATAGCCTGATCACCTATGTCTAATTCATGAAGAATCATGCAATGAAGGGAGTATTAGTCTCATATGTATAAGCAATTCCATAATTGAGCCAAATTTTCAAAAGACTATTTCAAAACCACTTGTTTCCTCGCTTGATTCTAGTGACAGTTCTTGTCTGATAAGTTGCGAAAATCAAGCTAAGAGTCAAGTTGTTAAACCGATTTAGCCTAATCGCATGACAGTTCTTGTCTGATGAGTTGTGGGATTAAGTAAAAATCGGTTACCTATAGGTCTTTTGAGGGTTATGCTCAAGTATGGGAAAGTTTGCCTCATCAAACCTAGCCATAAGAGAGTATGTCTTTAGAACGGGCAATAGTCGCGATAGTCACAAGAACGTACCTAATTAGATAAGAAACCCATATACATGAGCTTTGATGTAATCCCTTAGACTATGCACACTGTAAGTAGTGAACATCAACAGAACTTCGGGACGAAGTTCCTTTTAAGGGGTAGAGACTGTAATAATTTTCATTTTCGGGTCACTATTCATTTTTACTATTCACTGTACTATTCACTTTTTACTATTCACTCCCGAAATTTTTATTTCACATTCTCGTAAGATAAATTATTTTAGTAATAACCTGAGAGTTTGACAATCGTTAGATCATTTTCGCAAAAGTTATTAAGAAAAAATAATCTTAAAGTTTCGTTTTGGTTGGAGCATCATTTAGTCATCAAGCGCATAACGAAAATCAACTCTGTCAATTTTTCTCACATCAGATAAATTTTTAGATCACTCATAATTAATTTGAGTATTTTTAAGATTTCATTTTAATGTTACCAAATAAACCCTGCGCCGTACGAAACTAAACTTACGTTTTAAACAATTCTAATTACGTCCAGACTTAACGATTCCTGCACTGTGTTTCTAATATGTTTTTGAAACTTTTACATTTTTTGGAAATTTCAAACATATTTCCCTCCTCCTTTGACCATAAAAAATTAACCTTGTACATTCTACACTTTTGATTAAATCGCGTAACTTTTAGACTTCACGTATAACTGTTAAGTTATCCCACATATGATGAAAACCATATTTTGACATCTCATATCACTTTTAAACTAATTTTAGTCTACTCTAAATAAATTCACGGTCGTTTCCCTGAAATTTCGTTCTTTTTTGATAAACTGCGAATTACGCGTTTTTTACCCGTATTTCCAGCTTTAAGCAGCGTTTTTACACCAAATGAGACTTATCACCCATTTTATATTTTTAGATGGAGTATAATAATGAGTTTCATCATTCCTATAAGTTTCATATTTTTATGACACCCGGTTTTACGTTTCATGAATTAAATACTTACGGTTAGCATTTAACGGAACCAAATCTTACTCTAAAATCAAGATAATATCAAGAAATTCCAATCTTATCACCACCTCACCATAGAAACTTGTAAAGCCACATGTAGGGAGGATATTTGATCTTTCCTTAGATCATTACAAGTATACAACTTAACCATGGTTAGTTTTTAACCCAATATATAGTTAACCATAATCTCTAGCCTATAAATACCAAGCTAAAACCTTCATAATTTCCTGCACCACACCTTCTTAACATCTAAAGTCCGAAACCTAAAGAATTTCCTATAGATCTTGTAAAAACATTCATGTGTTCTTGAAGAAAACTAGTGTTTGATCTTCGTTCTTGGAAGTTTTCAAGAAAAAGTCGTTATAATCTTCAAATATCTTCAAGTCTCCAAAAAGACGTCGTTATAATCTTCTTTTCTTCTTCGGGTTCTGAAGAAGGCGTTGTTATAATCTTCTAATAGCCGTGGGTTTTCAAAGATTGCAAATGCTACGTCGAAGCTCCGCTAATATTTTATTTTTCCATAATACTCAAGCATTCTATTTTAAGGTAAGTATTTATAAAACTCAAACTTATTTAAATACTTATAACTTTGTTAGTTTATTTATTTTATTTACAAACTCTTAATATATCATATAATCAAGTAATTAAAATACATGTTTTACTTATTGAGCACTACAACACTAGGGAACTTCATGTGAGGGGTTCATTTGGGTAAACGGATCGACGAGTTGCTGGATTTACGAATTAAAGTGTCCTAGCTCCTCGAACGTTTACTGCATGACCTCTGAATTGTGATGGCACGAACAGTAGTACGAGATATACAAACTAAAACCATTTCTATAAACAATCATACAAATACTACTTCATGATCAATATAATGGCATATATAGGCTCGTTCATGTTTTCTTAGGCATTATTCTGAACCTAAGAGTTGACATCATATTCTAGGTTATACGTAGAGACTTTCAGACTTATCCATCGATTCCGTTATACGTTGTGATATCATTTATTAAGGTGAGTTCTTAGCCCCGTTTGTATACACGTTTGAAATTTTGGGGGAGATACATGCTCAACTACTTGCTTTTACTTTTACAAATACAAAAAACATTATACTTGATTGCATTATACATGATTGCATTATACTTGATTGCATTATACTTGATTGCGTTATATACTTGATTGCGTTATACTTGATTGTGTTATACTAAACTTGAAAGTCTCCCAACATACACGGAGCAGTCCAATTTGAAAGTCTCCCAACATACACGGAGCAGTCCCCTCGTTCGGATGATAAGTCTCCCAACATACACGGAGCAGTCCCCTCGTTCGCATGATAAGTCTCCTTGGACAACACATGCATTGGGTTTCGGAGATGAAGTAGAACCAATGCTATTACACTCCTTGTGAGCAACATACCCACATGAGGATTCTGGAGATGAAGTGGAGACTCATGGCTAATTGCATAGGTTTTGATGCACGTGTACGTGATCAATATACTAGTTACATACTTAAAACATATATACTTTTAACTACTATGATACATGCATACATGATTGACGTACTATATTTTAGCAGTGGGTTGTAAACACACAGGTTGCAAGTTTTGTATGGGCGGAACTTGGAACTGAGTGGATTTATAATGCCTTTGTTGTGTGAACATTTTTTAAAGGCTTTTCAACTTATTCAAAAAAAACTCTATGAACTCACCAACCTTTGTGTTGACACTTTTTAGCATGTTTATCTCAGGTCTTAAGGCGATAGCTAGAGTTTGAAGCATAGAGTCGCACGACATATTTTGAAGACTTTATGCATTTGTATTTACCATTCGAAACATTTTGTAAACATTTATATATTATACTTTGGGATCTCATTGTTTGTTACTCTGATTTCATTAATCATATGGTAACTTTTCAAAACGTCTCATTTAGAGGTCGTTTTCTATAACTTGTACTTTGTATTATGAAGTAGCACCCCAATGACACAATCTTCCGCTGCGATATTTTGGGGGTGTTACAGAAATAACTCTCCAAACTCACGAATACAATTAAAACATCCACAAACAATATGAAACAAGCTTTCCAAACACCAAACTAAGCTGTATGATAAACCTAACCAAGAAAGTACAAACAACTAATGATTTTAACCTCAAATAAAGACCAAACTAGTGTATTTCTAACCAGACTATTCGAACCACCCTAAAATATAAGAACCAATCACCAAATCCGAGCACACACAAGATATATGATCAAACCATGGCTCTTGATATTAATTGTAATAGATTGGTTATCATAAACACACAAAAACACAAGTATATGGATCGAATAATATGATTTATAGAGAGAGAAAGTTAGAGAGAAATAGGAACTTAGTGAGACAAAATGAAAGTCATAATATTGAAAGCTCCAACCCTCTACCTTGGAGGGTAGAGGGTATTTATAGTTCTTACACAATACGCCTCCTACGGGCTGTGGATCGGGTGTACATTGGGTAAAGACCCGTCCGTCCTCCACGGTGTTACTTACCTAACTAATAAATATTTAAGACTACGCACTTTCTAATGCTAATAAATACCCTGGGTGACCGAGTATTTAATCCTGGATTTACTAAATCCTGACATAGTTTTAGTGAGTCGAGTCTTGGCTTAGCAACGCCACATCTTACATGCATTTAACTTAGATTTTTGACTTGCCACCACTAAAAATTCCCCATATGCAACAAAACCCTTTTATTCCATACCTAAAGCCTAACATTATTACCCTTTGTAAAGACCTCTTTGATAGTTATTCCTAGGTGCTTACGTTAAAGCGGTGGAGGTTTGATCTAATCTCAAGCTTATGGTAATCTATGCACTATGTCAGGTAGAGTGTCTCTATTTTCCATTTCCTTACATGTTATATTTCATATAAACCCGAGAGATGAGAGAATCCAAACACCAATTGTGAGGTGCTATTATATAATTTCCGTACTTGTTATGACTATTATTGCACTTGTATTTGTTGTAGATTATTTTAAACCAATGCCAAATGACCCCTAACTTATAAATTGACTAGCCAAAAGCACATTTGCTTGAGGACAAGCAAATCCCAAGTGTAGAGATATTTGATATGGATTTAAAACATACGTTTTTAGGGGTTCATTTAAGCCCTAAATCGTTACATTTTATATCCATTACTACTTAAAATCGTTCTGTTTCACATTTTAGGTCATTTGGAATTAAAATGCTGGAATGAAGCATTTTTGGACAAAAAGAGATGAAAACATAAATAAAATGGCGAAGTCAAGAAAACAAGGATGAAACAGTGGTCAGGACGGCGTCCCAAATCCAAGGGCGACGTCGTCATGTTCAAACATGGTCCAGACTCTCTCAAGCGACTTCTCAAGTCACTTTTGGACCTTAACAATTGACGACGTCACGTGTATTTCTACATTCCTGTCACGTAATATTTCTACAATAGAAGGCCTACTCTTTCTTAAGACGGCGACCGCTATAACCCAGATGGTGTCACGATCTTCTACCTGACGCCGTCTCAGTGATGACTTGTAAAATCTATATATAGACATCAAATTTTCGGTATTTTGTGTGTTATTTTGGAGAGCAAACCTTAAAACATTTTTAGTCCGACTTTGACAGTTCTTAGGGGTTCTAACCCCTCATTATTAATCAAAGATAAGTTTGTTTATCCATTATATCACCATGTTTAATCTTTATGTGATTGTTTGCTTGTATTCTTGCATCTCTATCATGTGTAACTAAATTAATTAGTGTTTGCTTAGATCCAATGAAACATAGTTATTAATTATTATTAGGTTGTCTATTGTATGATTGTTTGTTACGCTATATTAAGGAAAATTGGCTTCTTCTTTCATTGTTGTGAGATTGAACGTCCTAAATAGCGATTATTAGCCCTAGAGTGCAGTAGTAGGCTCCCGTTGTATTTATTGCGTGAGTTGCGTGATATCCACCTTTATAGGGGTCAAATATATCAAATAGTAAAAAGAAAATATCAAATACGATAAATGCGCGAATCTCCGAGTCAACCCTTCATTTAAAATTTGATTCATTTTCAAGTAAATATAAATAAATATCAAATACAATAAACGCGCGAATCGCCGAGTCAACCCTTTAGGAAAAAGGTCAACACGCAAAACTCGCAAACACGATATATGATACCGGGTAAGTGATACCCGGGTCGTTTCCCAACGAGGTCTGAATTGAGGATGTCGTTTGAGGTTTGTTACTAAAATGCTTGAAATTCGGGTTTTCACATTTTTTTATTGTTTTCTAAATAAAAATTGAGATACGGGAAAGCATTTAAGGCAAGAAATGAAAGCAATTACTAAATAAACAATCTATAAGCAAATAAATTAAGAAAAGGAAACTTAATTAAGTCCTAATGCATTTAAACCTAAAAACGAGCTTAACCGGCTACGAAACGAGCCCGGAAAAACCAAAATTTTCAAATTAAGGCCTAAGGGTGCAATTTTATTTTTCCTAAATGACTAAAAATGATTTTAGGAAAAAGCTGGATATTTTTTTTTTAATTTTATTTTATTTTTTATGAATTAAAAACTATTTTAAACTAATTAAATTATAAAAAATATTAAACGATTTTAGAAAATTCCGAAAAAATTAGGAAAAATAGAAACAATGGAGTAGCTTATCAAAATAAGCTATTAAGCAGCTTAAAGAGGAAATAAGTAAAAAAGGGAAAAATGCATTTAAATAATAAATGTTGAATGATTACAAACTTAAGTCCCTAGGGCGTGTTTGGTTAAGGTGTGGTGTGTTGGAGTGCTTAAAGGGTAGAGTTGAGCCTAGCTCACCCTTGAAATCCCCTTTTTATTTATTTTTTTTTTAAATTCTTTTTGAGACTTGAAAATAAGTTGAAAATAACCATTTTTGAAAAACCAACTTTTTGAAACTTAATAAAAAGCTAAGAAAGAAGCTGTAAAGTTTAACAGATTTATAACTAATGCTTTAAAAACAAACATACATAACAGATTGGTGCTATTAGATGCAAATAAGCTTGACTACAACTAAAAGCTTATAAAACCTATCAAGTAGTTAATTTAAACTCTCCTCACTATTTTGAACTTGAGAATAAGCTGGGAAATAAGGACAAGGAACAAACAGACAGTTTCAAAAGCTAGTACCAAACACTCCAATACCAACAGATAAGCTACAAAAAGATATTGAGAAGCATTTCTAAAGAGCAAATATAAGCTAAATATCTCAAAATGATACCTAAATAAGCTATAGCAAGCTAAAAGAAACTAGAAAGTAGCTGATAGGGACAAAAAACAATTTAGTTAGTGTTCACTAATCCTAGTGAAATTTCAAGGCTGCAATGGAGTTGAAAAGCAATAAATAAGCACTAGAAAGATAAACTAATGAAAAACCTAGTATATCATACCTAATAGGCAATAAGCAGATAGTAATAAGCTAAAGGAACTTAAAAGCTTGTCCTACCTACTAATGCAGTGCAACAAAACATGCCAAGGGGGGACTTTGAGCTTAAAATAAGCTTCTAAATCTAAAAGCTAAAGTGCTAAATTTGTAGAAAAACTATTACAAGCCGGCAAAAAGTTTAAAAACAAAACATGAACTTATATGGCTTATAAGAGCTTAATGAAACAGCTAAAGAAACCTATGGGTTGAGGCAGCTTAATTTTGAACCTTTCTAACCTAGCTACTTTGAATCCAATTTTAACCAAGCTAATGACAACTAAAATTAAAAAAAAAAACTAATAACAGATAAATAAAGGAAACAAGGGATCTCAAAAAATCAAAGTTTAAGAAAAATAGGCAACTAGATAAGCAGGTATATCAGCTGATAAAATGCTTGACAGGAACATTTTTTGTTTTTTGAATGTTTTGGAATGATGAAAATGCAAATTTTGACTTTAAACTTGGACTCTAAATTACTAAAACATATTTTTAAACTTGTTTTGACAAAAACTTAATACCTAAAAAGAACTCAATAACTCCCTAACCTAAAAAGTAAATAAGACTGATCTAAAAAGAGCAAGAAAGTGCATACATGAACAATTAACAAAGATACCAATTAGACCTATTTAAAAACTCTTTGAAACTACTAACTAAACTATATTTGAGCTAAATGAAGTAAAGCTAATGGCCTAAAACAAGCACAAGCAGTTTAAACTGCTTGTGCCAAACACCCTCTTAAAGTGTAAAAACAGTTTTTTTAAAACTTTTTAAACCATGAGACTAGTAGACATTTGTTAAAAACATATACTTATGACTTAAAGAAGTTATAAAAACAGAATTGAACACTTAAACTAATAATATAACATGAATTAAAAAATAGCTTGTAAATCATTAAAAAAAATAAAAATATATATATATATATATATATATATATATATATATATATATTAATAAAGAGAAAATACAAGATTTGAAATGTGAAAAACTAAACTGAAATTAAATGAAATTAAAATTACACATAAAGCTTAAAAGGTAAATGAATAGTTTTAAAAACCTGGCATAGACTAAAATTCTAAACACCCTTTAAGGGTTACAACTTGACTTTTATACTAGACTACTAGGGTTCTTCAAATCTTCTTGTCTGTGTTCTTATGTGAGGGGAATCAGCTTGTGCTTGTTGTGAATGCATTTGAACACTAGGATTAATTCTTGGTCACCACTGAATCATCACAACCCTTGATTCCTTTTCTTCATTCCACAGCCAATGGGGTTAAAGAGGATTGCCAGCATGGAGTTGGAATGTGATTAGGCTTTGTTTGCTTATAAGTTTGAGAGGGACAGGAGGAGGGAGAAGGGTGAACAGGGGAAAATTTTGGCGCGTTTTAAGCTTAGGTTTGACTCTGGTTTTGGGATTTGACAGGGTAAAAATGTTTTAAGGTTAAAAAGGGTTATGGGTTAAAGGTTTAAAGGGTTTATGGGTTGAGTTAGTGAAAGTTAGTAATGGGATTGGGTGGATATAAATGGTATTGCGCTGTTGGTATTAATGATCCAGATGGTGGTAATTTAGGATTAATAGGTTTAGTAAATATTAAGTGTAATTTTAGGTTTAGGTTTAATTTGTAGTTTAGGTTTAGGATAAATTAGGGTTTAGGGTTAATTTAGGGTTTAGGGTAAAAATTATGGTTTAGGTTTAGGACTAGGCTTTGGGTTCGGTTTTCCATTATCATTCCAAAAATGCATCTCGGGGTTGACTTTGACTCCGTTTGACTTGATCAAATGCAAAACGTTTTCGAGATGATCCAAAAATGTCCGTTTTCGCTCCGTTTTCAATCCTTTTGTACCTATAAGACATAAAACACAATCCAATGATATTTACAATACAATTTGATATAATTGATTGTTTTTAGTCATTTTTACAGGTTTTACGAGTTTAAAATGATAAGTGAATATGCACTCATCATCTCCCCACACTATCAATTGCTAGTCCCTAGCAATCCGATCGTATAAAGTAATGAAAGGATCAAAAGAATACCAATAATACCCCGTTTCGACTTTTTATTGAATGCAAGAAATTTAAACAAGACAAAAATAAATAACATTCTTGATTTTTAAAATTTGGCATCACGGAACGGGATTCACAAAAAATGGGTGTCTCCGGGGAATTGTAATCATCATCCTCTTTTTGATACTCTCAAACCAAGCTTAAACTTATTGTGCAAACGTTTTTGTAAAATGCCAACACTACTTATATTAATAATCTATGTAAGCCGAGACTTAACTTTTCACTCCCACAATTTTTAGAATTTAGGTGAGTATGCTCATTTTCAAAAGTTTGACTATTAAAATCGACATTTATTATGGTTGTCATTTATTTAAAATAGTATTACTTTACCGGGAACCTCGAAATCTAAGGATCAAAAAGAGCCTTTTCCATGTAGCGGCTTTCTTCTTAACTTGTCCTTTTAGGAGGCTAGGTTTTCACCCTCGAGAATAGTACCGGAATCAGCGGGATTTTGATTTTCAAAAGATTTCCAATATTCCCACTAAGCTAATATTAGTTAAATAGATAGCAACCGACGATCATTTGGAGATTAGAGACGCAAAGGAGAGATCACTCCATGTGGCGACTTTCTTCTCAACTTATCCTTAGTAAAACTTAGGAGGATAGGTTTTTACACCCTCGAGAATAGCATCGGAGCTCACGGGACCTATGAAATCAACAATATACCAAATTACCGTAATCTTTAGACAAATTTGATGAATACTAGTTCAACTTTCGATTTAAATTTGAGAAAAAGCAAGTTTCGAACATTTATTCATAAGCAACTTAATACAATTTATTCAAGCAACACATATTTTTCATTTCATCTTTTCATTTTTTTCTTACTTTTTTCATTCATCATTTTTTTTACTTCACTTTGACTTCAAACTTACAATTTTACTCACTTCATTTTGAAACATTATGTTGATTTTTAGAAAGTATGCTTTTCCAAAAAATTAAATAAAAAGTTGAATTCAAACTCTAAATCATTTTTGCATAAAAACTTTATTATTGCATAACAAGACTATTTCTAATGTTCAAAAGTTTGAAAAAGAGCACGTATTTAGTCCGATTAGTTATCTTCTGGGAGAAAAAGCCATAGATTACTTACATAAGCTCTAAAGAGAACCAACTACTCCACGCTTAGCCTTTTCATTTGCACAATTCGTAAAAACTTAGTCTAAATATTAAGAGAGCAGCCAGATCACACTCTGGCAGAGTCGGGATTCCCCTTGTTCTAGCCTAATCAAGACTAAACTTCCATTAACACCCCCTACACACTTAGCATTAATGTATTATTTTATGTGCAAAGCACTTCTTTTAATGCAATTACTTAATTTAAGACGATAAAATTTTAAAATTTTTGGTCAAAACGGGGGTTGTTAGAGTACTAGTAGGTACAAATGTGATCAAAATTTGCTAGAATCCCCCCCCCCCCCCACACACTTAGAATTGAATATTGCCCCCAATATTCTAAGTACCGGATTTTATGCCGACACTATAGAACGTAAAAAGGTAATACTACTAGCCAAGTGTGGGAACGAAATCTTTTTTCACAAAAATGATTAATAAGATATCCCTAGATAATTGTTAGCAAAAAGATCGGATATTGGGCGGCTGGATTGAAAATAGGTGCATCAATCATCACGATCTACGGGAATCCTGAAAACAAAGAGCAAACACACAACACGCAGAAAAAGTAGAGAAATTCCCCCACACTAAGTGTTATAAAATAGAAAGAAGATAGAAGGATAAGCATGGGTTGCCAGCCATAAAGCGCTTTTGTTTTTGTTCACCGAGTCACTAGCTTGACTCGACCCCGAATTCATTGTCCATGGGGGAGCAAATGGAAGAGAAAATCTGCATCGAAATTTCATTCAAGAGGTTTGGATAAACGTTGAATGTAATGAAAGTTCCACACCAATGAGATACACCCGGCTCAAAGAAATGATAAATTGAGATGCGGGGGTCAAAAATGGTAACCTCACTCCCGGAGGAGATAAGAAACGGAGAAGTATCGGGATAAGGAAGAAAAGTGTCAATTGCTTGACAACGGGTGGGTTGGGTGGGCAAAATATTAGATATAGGAACATAATGTTCAGAAATTTCATCCACCACTTTAGAAGTCAAATTACCCATATCGGGCTTAACATCAAAGATAATTCCATCATCTGGTGGTTTAGCAGGCGGACGAGGGGAAGATGGATCAGGAAGTGAAAGGGAATCATTGTTAAGTAATTCTTCAATAAAAATAGTATCCCTTCAGAGTCATACTCGTCTCTTTCCATCCCCGGAGGTATCGAGTTATCTGGAGCAAGAAATAGGTCAACTTCATCCATCAGAGGATCACTCATCGAATCATCAGAAGGATCATGATATAAAAGATCTTCTAATTCTTTAAGATCGGCTTCAAAATCGAAGTGAGCATCATCATTTCCCGACGGAAATGGATCAACGAGAGCGAGTTCATCAGCGAACGCCTCGAGAGGGATTAAAGTCGAAGTGGGATTGCCGCTATTCTTTTCTTTAATCTTAGGTAAGGAGGGAAATGCTTCAGATTTTTCCAAGAAAAAGTCACTATCCTTATTTTGAATATCAAATATTGGATTATCTGAATTTAGTATAAATTCATAATCGAAATCAAACAGAGGAGTAATGATAGTCATATAGAATATTTCCGAAATCGAATCGAAAGGTTCCTCAGAAACCCTTAGGATCCGAACAAGGTCATCACTATCCTCAATAGGATTGGATTCGTCTTCCTTGTCCCCCATTAAAAAGGTATCTGAAGGTTATTTTATGAGAGGATCGATCTTAGAGTTCTCTTTAGGAAGGAGATCTTTCGCAAAACAGTCTTTTAAGAATTGCTTAATAAAAAGAATATATCCCTCTGAAGGTTCTGACAATGGAGTGGGACTGCCAATCGGAGAATTCTCCTAAAATTCAAGAACTTTTGGAGCATATTCCTCACCATCTACATAATCGATGTCTCCACAAGATAAAGAATCGTCATTATAAGAAGTATAATCACTGTCAGAATCGAATAAAATCTGAGAATGATCATTTGAAATGTCACGAGGAGGAGAATTATCGTTAAAAGCCATATCACACATTTTATCAGAAATACCCTCGGACTCACTTGGGATTGGGACAAGGTTCTCAACACTAGACAATTCCGTTTCTGGAATACTGCTAAGATGCTCATCCCTCATACTTAGAGAGTTAACGGCATTTGCGGGTGCGATTTCACCTGACAAACTCTCATAATATTCCCTCACTTGAATAGTATCCTCTTCATCGTCATAGTCAATGTAAGCCTCGAGTGATCGGGAACGCCTTTCAGCTGCTCGTTCTTCGATTAATAATTCTTAAATGGATTTTTTAATCTGAGCTTCTCGTTCCTCTGCTAGTAATTTTTCATCGCAAGCTTCTTTTTTTTCCACAAGTAATTCTACAATGGATTTTTCACTTTGCACCTTAGCTTTAGCTGCTCGTTCTTCCGCTAGTAATTCTGCAATACTTTCTTCACGAAGAAAAATGACGGAATACCACGATTGACATTGATAATCATTATGAGGCCCTCCACAGTCTGCACAATGCAGATATTGTGGAGAAAAAGTTTGAGTATTTTGAAAAGATGTATCATTGAAACTCTAAAAGTACGGCTCTTGCTCATATGAATTCTGCGGAGGGTGGTTAAAATAGTTTTGAGTATAATTGGAAAAGTTCGGATTAGAATCATACGCGAAGTATTCTCAACGCAAATTGAACAAAACCCATCAATAAGATAATTCCCACACCACTCTCAAGTACACTTTCGACAACGAAATCCCTTTGGTAACAAGTCTCCACAACCACAGCAATAATCTTGAACAAACGAAGATATCTCGGGTTCGGGAGGGTAGTCGGAAGAACTTGGAGAATAATTCAGATTTGGATTAGTGAATGCATTGCATATACTGCAAAATCCATCTCTACAATTATTTCCACACCGCTCACACGTACACATGTAACAACGATAATCATTTCCCATCAGACGATTACAAATGAAACAATAATTTGAGGGACGCCATAAGAATTAAACATATAGAGGGATAAGAGAGAATTAAACGGTTAAGAGGATAAAGAAGATTATTTTTGGAATTTTATAAAATATTTTTGAAAACGAGTGCGCATGCACTAAAAACAACTCAATTAAAATGAGACCAAATCAAAAAACAAAGAACTTAAACCAATAATCACAAGCGTACGGTAGCTCTCTAAAAGAAAAACGCACAAAGGAGCGAGGGAGCGGGAAAGAACGAAACTTTTAATAACCTTCTCCCTCCAGTTCGTAGTTCGTTGGAACAACCCTCCTTTAACCCCTCTTATAGTTTGTTTATCAATTAAAGGTGAGCCGATTTTTCGCAAGTGACACAAAGGCAAGTTTTGAATCTTTTGTTTGGGAACTTATTATTATAACACTCAAGTTGAGAGTGTTATATGATTGATATCTTTTATCTTTATATAACACAATAAAAAGAAAAATATTTTTGTGTTTTATAAGGTTTTTTTTAAAGCAATAACTTCACGAGGAAGGATCTTCAAGTTACTAATCGTCAAAGTGTAACGATATTGTCGCACCACAACCTCCCCGGCAGCGGTGCCAAAATTAGATTTGTTTTCAAGTATATATAAATAAATATCAAATACAATATATGCGTGAATCGCCGAGTCAACCCTTTATGAAAAAGGTCAACATGCAAAACTCGCAAATACGATATATGTTACTGGGCAAGTGATACCCAGTCGTTTCCCAACGAGGTGTAAATTGAGGATGTCATTCGAGGTTTGTTATTAAAATGCTTGAAATTCGGGTTTTTTTGTTTTTTGATTGTTTTCTAAATTCAAATTACGATACGGGAAAGCATTTAAGGCAATTAATGAAAGAAATTACTAAATAAACAATCTAAAAGCACATAAACTAAGAAAACGAAATTTAATTAAGTCCTAATGCATTTAAACCTAAAAACGAGCTTAACCAGCTACGAAACGAGCCCGGAAAAACTAAATTTTGCAAATTAAGGCCTAAGGGTGCAATTTTATTTTTCCTAAGTCCTAAATAACTAAAAACAATTTTAGAAAAAAGTTGGATTTTTTTTTGACTATTCTTTTATTTTTTATGAATTAAAAAATATTTTACACTAATTAAATTTTAAAAAATACTAAACAATTTTAGAAGATTGCAAAAGAAATTAGGAAAACTGCTAAAGGTTATCATGAATGTAGGAAATATAGAAACAGTGGATTAGCTTATCCAAATAAGCTGTTAAGCCGCTTAAAAAAGAAATAAACTAAAAAGGGGAAAATGCATTTAAAGAATAAGTGTTGAGGGATTAAAAACGTAATTCCCTAGGGCACGTTTTGTTAAGGTGTGGTGTGTTGGAGTGCTTAAAGGGTGGAGGTCAGGGGTTCGAGCCTAGCTCACCCCTGAAATCCCCTTCTTACTTTATTTTTTTGAAAATTCTTTTTGAGACTTGCAAATAAGTTGAAAATAAGCATTTTTTGAAAAACCAACTTTTTTGACACTTAATAAAAAGCTAAGAAAGAAGCTGTAAAGTTTAACATATTTATAACTAATGCTTTAAAAACAAACATACTTAACAGATTGGTGTTATAAGATGCAAACAAGCTTGACTACAACTAAAGGCTTATAAAACCTATCAAGTACATAATTTAAACTCTCCTTACTATTTTGAACTTGAGAATAAGCTGGGAAATAAGGACAAGGAACAAATAGACAGTTTCAAAAATACCAACATATAAGCTACAAAAAGCTATTGAGAACCATTCCTAAAGAGCAAATATAAGCTAAATATCTCAAAATGATACCTAAATAAGCTATAGCAAGCTAAAAGAAACAAGAAAGTAGTTGAAAGGGACCAAAAAGCAATTTAGTTGATGTTCACTAATCCCAGTGAAATTTCAAGGCTGCAATGGAGATGAAAAGCAATAAATAAGCACTAGAAATATAAAAAAAATGAAGAAACCTAATCTATCATACCTAATAAGCAATAAGAAGTCATAAGAAGTAGATAGTAATAAGCTAAAGGCACTTAAAAGATTGTCTTACCTACTGATGCAGTGCAGCAAAACATGCCAAGGGAGACTTTGAGGTTAAAATAAGCTTCTAAATCTAAAAGCTAAAGTGCCAAATCAGTAGAAAAATAATTACAAGCTGGAAAAAAGCTTAAAAACAAGACATGAGCTTATATGGCTTAAAAGAGCTTATGAAACAGCTAAAGAAACTTATGGGTTGAGGCAGCTCAGTTTTGAACCTTTTTACCCTATCTACTTTGAATCCAATTTTAACCAAGCTAATGACAACTAAAATTAAAAAAAACTAAAAAAGGATAAATAAGGGCGACAAGGGATCACAAAAAATAAAATTTTAAGAAAAATAGGCAACTAGATAAGCTGGTATATCAGCTGATAAAGTGCTTGACAGGAACATTTTTTGTTTTTTGACTGTTTTGGAAATGATGAAAATGCAAATTTTGACCTTAAACTTGGACTCTAAATTACTAAAATAGATTTTTAAACTTGTTTTGACACAATCTTAATACCTAAAAAGAGCTCAATAACTCCCTAGCCTAAAAAGTAAATAAGACTAATCTAAAAGGAACAAGAAAGTTCATACATGAACAATTATCATAGATACCAATTAGACCTATTTAAAAACTCTTTGAAACTACTAATTAAACTATATTTGAGCTAAATGAAGTAAAGCTAATGGCCTTAAACAAGCACAAGCAGTGTTTTACGAAACACCCCTTTAAAATGTAAAACAGGTTTTTAAAACTGTTTAAAAAGATTGTGCTGATGCTGGTGCTGTTGCTGATGCTGGTGCTGGTGCTGTTGCTTAAAAAGATTGTAACAAGAGATTATTTTTATAAGCTACATGAAGTAACCTTTTATTTTCAGAGATTATGGAAGATTATTTTTTGGGAAAATGACTCAAATGCCCCCGGCACATTGATGTTAATCACTTTCTGGACCACTTTTTTTATTTGAAAATTGACCGAGGGTAACCGCTGTCATTGGGCAACTCATCCACATTGTGACAAGTGTCCCGTGCTTGTAAGGTAATATTTTTTGGGCAACTAAAGTGCGCTGGACAACCGTATATTTTAATAAGGGTTGTTTCGTCATTTCACATTACACAGAAAGTACACTTTTGAATAGTAACAGTACATTACATTTCTATTCAAAATCAAATACCCACTCGCACAAAAACATTCGCAGTTACCGTTTTTCTCTGTTTTTGCTTCTCGCATAAAAACATTCTTACTTACTTGTGTTGGGAATTCTGTGAAGTATGAATTATGCTAAAATTACTGCTGAAGGATTCTGCTGAAGTAGTGTGGAATCTGCTGAAGATCTAATTCTGCTGAAGTAGTGAAGCCGTGTAGATGGTTTATGCGGAGATAGTTATTCCGTGTATTCTATAGTATTTCTACTGATATAGTTAATCAGTATTAGTTGGTTAGGATATGCATGAGCTATTTTAGGTAGTGATATGCATTTATTTTATATTATTGTTTATTTAGGGTTCCTTGTGTATAAAAGAAACTGAGGACTTTTGTATTAGATAACTCTTGACAAAAACATTCCAGAAAAACATTATTAGAGAGAGTGAAAAAGATCCATAGAGGATCATTGTTTTATGAGAAAAACCGTGTTGGTAACTTTGATTGTGTCAATTATTATCTGCTGTGCATTCAATCAATCATTATTATTATATATCCTAGTTGAGTCAGGTTCTTGGTTTTAACAATTTGTATCAGAATAAACCACTGGATAACCATCACTACTGGAGTAGCCAAATGTTTAAGTTCGAAAACTATGGTACACTGATAACCATCTGATTTATTGGCAAATCAGCAACCATGAACAGATTTGATATGTCTTTACCTGTAGCCGTTTGCTCAGGACTAGTCAATTCTTGGATAACAAAAAGGAATAAACCATGGTGAATTGATGACCATACAACCCTCAGCAATTAAGCATGGGTGGTTGCAAACCCTATGATTTTGAGCAAACCATTTGTCATACCCCCAAATTACCTGTTTTGCAGCGGAATGGAATTCCTGGGGTTGACTGTCATAGCATCACAATCACAGTTATATTGAACGACCTAAAGTGTCGTTTGGAAAATACATCATTTGATTTAATAAAATAATCAGAGTTTACAAAGTGTAGGTCCCAAATGAAAATCATCATGTGCGGAAATAAGTTTGATACAAGCCAAACGATGTTTTTAAAGTGTATAAATTCCCATGTGAGACGCGTCGTCACCACGACTCTATGATAAGTCCACATGCATGCCATGAAGTGAATGCCTTAGATACCTGAGATAAAACATGCTAAAAAGTGTCAACACAAAGGTTGAGTGAGTTCATAGAGTTTGTGTTGAAATGTAAAGCCTTTCAAAATCGTTTATGCAGCAAAGGCATTGTAAATCCACTCAGTTCCAAGTTCCGCCCATACAAAACTTGCAACCTGTGTGTTTACAACCCATTGCCAAAATATGTATAGTTTATGTTCAAGCACATGATGTCAAATGAATTCACAATAGTACCTAACTCGACGTAGAACCATAGCACATAATCAATAGTACATGACTCAATGTATCAGTAGTCAACTGATTTAGAACATTATACGACGTAGAACTATAGCACATAATCAATAGTACATGACTCAATGTATCAGTAGTCAACTGATTTAGAACATTATACGACGTAGAACTATAGCACATAAACAAGAACAATTGTTATAGTACAACATTCGGTTTTGAAACGATGGTGATCATGATAGAATTTATCCTTAAAAATATAAAGTACTTGTGAAATATAGTTAAGCATGTATCTCCCCCAAAATAGTTGAAAACATACAAAAGTAGGGGCTACGAAACTCACGGTAATCCGTAAAAGTTTAAAGTACTTGTGTAAATAAAAGCAAGTAGTTGAGCATGTATCACCCCCAAAAATAGTACAAAACAATTGAAAGTGGGGCTATGAAAACTCACCTGATGCAATGTTTATGATGATATAATGGCAAAAGTGGATACACTGAAATGAAGCGCAACCTCTAACCGTGACCTATTATGAATGATATGTTCTACAATAAGTTATGATGTAATGTTATGCATGCAATTCGTATGATATCTATACCACTTGTACATTTGAAAACAATGTTTAACGTCGAAATGTATGTTTATGACATCTCGTCATATTATAAAATACTTTACAAATATTTACGTTGAGATGATATCCTACGATAGTCATTTAATGATTTATTATGAAATTATAACTTTTCGTCGTAAAATAATGTCATTTGACAATTTCATGAAAGTGACAAAACAGCTAGTCGTAAAATGGTGCACATCGAGTGTTAGGAAACAAACTCAACGGTTTTTGGAAAGCTTGTATCATTATCTCAAAGTTTTACCTTTTAAGTTTTCATCCTAGAGGTCTCGATCATGGAGAAAAATGTAGGTAAAGTATGGTACTTGTATACAAAATATTGTTTAAGGGTGGTTTTCGGCAAAGTTTAAGTAACCGTAATTTATTCATTACAACTCCGCTTGACGAACGGTCGGACATTTTGGAAAATAGGCTAGGCGAACTCACTTTTACTAGAAGACATCATGTTATAAAAAGTACTACATCCATGTTAAAAACGACCCTCAACATGGTCCTTCGTGGCCGTAATATTTGTCTAATATAAATATATTAGTTTTTCTTATATAATATAGTTACGGCAACTTTGTGTAAACGCGTGTAATTTAATCGTTACAAGTCCGTTTTCTACGTTTTATATATCCTTAGCTTCGTGTTAAAGTATACTAATATATTTTTGATAAGTCGACACATTTTATAATGCTTAAGACTCATTTTTGACTCGTAAAAAGTTGAGAATACATGCTGAATTTTCTGAAACAAATAGTTTTCGTCGTTAAACTTAAAAATAGCATAACTTCTTCGTTATAACTCCGTTTTAACCCGTTCAAGCGACCACGTTTTCGTTTTAAAGTATATTTTCTAAATATCTAGGCCAAAAATTTTTACCTACTGTCAAAAATTCCAGATTTTGAAAATAAGATCAGACCTCTAAAATAAGTTGTTGAAATGAGTTTTTCTCGCGCCAAACCTATTCCAACCAATTCAAACCAACTCCGAAGCTATTCTAATCCTACCATACACCTTCTTAGGGTGTCATGGGTTCCTAGAAATCACCAAAAGTGATATATTCCATGAAGTAATTATAGGATAACTTATATAAACTTATAGTGCTTAAAAACAATTTAAGTGGTATAAACATCCATATAAATTGCATGTTTTACTCAAACATGATAAAATGAACACAACATGAATATGAAAGATGATGATGAATATGAAATGCTTACTAGTTACTTGATGAGGTTTTATGAACAAAGGATTAATCCTAAACACCCAAGGTTTTTATTTCACAACCTTAATCAAGGGTGTGTCTAGATTGTTTTGAACTTGACTAGCAAAATTTTTATGATCTCCTTCTTGGAACTTCACCATGGCCGGTTATGGAGGAAAGGAAGGAAGAGAGAAAAGATTTTTCTTACACTTTGAGATATGAATGAGAATGTGTAGTTGTGTGAGTATAAAATCAATATAAGTAAGATATTTAGCAATTAAAAAGTGTGTGTCATCTATGTTAGTCGACATATATGAAAGAAGAAAGAAGAAAAAATGAAACACTTACTTTGTATAATATAATGTATAAGTTAAGTGTAATTATTCAATAATAATTAGTAACTTGTATATTTATTTAAACATTTAGGGTAGCGTTAGCTAAAAATAAATTTTAACGGATCACAATAAAATATATTGAAGTCATAAAAATTATAAAAATACATTTCTTACAAGAATTGAGTGAATAAATATTTACCGAGTTGAATTTACGAAAAACGTCGTAATTATATAAACATAACAATTTATATACGAAATAAATTTAAAACACTGGGTAAACTCATAATACTATTTTTATAATCTTATTATGAGTATAAAAATATATCGGGAAAATTTTCGGAAGTATCGGATCAAATGTTCAAAATAATTAATTACGCGATAGCGTTTATTTAATAAGAAATTATACGTTTAATGTAAAATGCAAAACCCATGCATAAATTGATATGAAATAATGTTACTAATGATGTGTAGACTAAATCTAGTCTATATGAAATGTCCTGAAATTACGAGTTGTCACACCATTACAGCTATCAACGGAATTGAGATGTCTTTACCAAAAACCGTTTGCTTTTGGACTAGTCAACTCTTTGATGGAATGTCGTCATCATCATGGTGAGTTGATTACCATTTATGGATTTCCGCAGCCTTTACCACAAGCCATAATCTTATGGGCTAGTCAACTCTTGTGTCAGCAAGACATGGTGAGATGAAAACCATTAGTTGTGTGGTAATTAACCAATACCAAAATCTGCAAGCAAAAAAGAGTAGAAACTGAACACAGACAGGTTAGAGCTTTTTTTTTTTTTTTTTTTTTTTTTTTTTTTTATTTTTTTATCAATATAAGAATAAAAATAAACAAAACATGTAAAATATACCATCAAGCAGCAGCAAAAACCAAAGACAGTTGTAGTGTCAGCAGAAACACTAAGCCTCCCCTTAGGCTGATGAGGATCCAACAGCTGCAAAAATGGTTAGAATACAAAAATACAACAATAAGCCTCCCCTTAGGCCTATGCCTCCCCTCAATCAATGCACCTGACAAGGACTATTGTTCTTGGGTACCCAGAATGAACCTTTCCTTTGAGGTTTCCAAGAATAACCTGTTGAGGGCTTAACAGCAGTTGCCACTCTAACTCCACCATGTGCCATATTCATATGAGATACATAAGGTGTATATGACTGAAAATAAGAACTTGTAGGTCTATAAGGTCTAAGTCTAGCATTACTGTTCCACCAACCAGTAGCAACTGGTGAAGAATATCCTCCACCAGAAGGAACTGGAAAAGGCTTATTAACCTTGTCAGCAGAAACAAATGCATACACCTTTGGCTTACCAGTAGAAACTGGTTTACTTGCTCTCACATGTGCAACTTTGGGAACAAATGGAGGAATACTAGCAACATTAGTCCATGTGGGTCTAAAAGTCTTATGGCCAGAGGAAACACCCATCTTTTTCTCATGATAATCACAGTCTTTAATAAGATGGAGTTTACTACCACACACAAAACAAGATTTCTTCTTAAAAGACTTATTCCTAACACAACTTTGTTTATTACATTTAAACTTATCAGAAACAGAACTAGAAGCAAAATTGTGTTCAACAGAATAAGTAACTGGCTTTGTGTTGGGCTCATCAGCAGCTACTTTGGACTTGGGTGTGGTCATGGGTGTGTGCCTAGGTGAGTCAGACTTTTCACTTGAATCACATGAGGCATAGTCAGTGGACTTTAGGTCTGATGACTTGTCACTTTTAGAACAAGAGACAGAGTCATTAGTTTTGCTACTAAGGTCTGGCAAGTCACTTGACTTTTTGCCATATAAATGGTGTGATCCATCAAAGTCAACTGTAATGGACAGGTCAATAGGCATGTGTTCACCTCTAATAGGTCCACGTACATCATGTAAATCACCTTCTTTGACATAGTTAGCTAAGCCTGCTGGTGTAGTTTTACGCCCATCATACCTAGCTTCTAATCCTACATACTTTTTAAAACCTAAACCTATAGCAGAGGTCTCAGATTGACTACTATAGAGCTCTTTAGCTAGATTTAGACCAGATTTTTGCCATTGTTTATGTCTAGTTATTTCTTCATATAGTTTTTCTTTCAACACAAGATTTTCTGAAATAACACCTGCTTTTTCTTTCTCTGTCCTCCTTAAGTCCTTTTTAGTACATTCTAGATCACTTTCTAACACTCTAATCTTCTCATCATAAGCTATTTGATTCTTCTGAAACCAAACCTTTTGTCTTTCTAATGTTTTTAAAGCTTGTTTATAAGCTTCAACTTCAACATAGCATTCATTATATTTAGGTTTCAAAATATCATAGGCTTCCTTAAGTTCATTATAACGTTCACTACAACCAAACAAACTATTTTGTACCTCAGAGATGCCCATGAATGCAAAGTGTGGACTGACAAGTTCTTCAGCATAACCTTCAGCATCAGCTTCCTTGCTCATCTTCTTGAATTCATCCTTTCCACCATACCTTTCTTTGAGTGCATCCCATATACGACTTGCATCATCCATATAACGAAAATCTGCTACATGATCAGCAGGAATAGATTTAAGCAAGATAGTTCTTTGAGGAAGAATAAAGAGGTTTCCATCTTGATCACATCCAGTCCTTTTCAAGCTGTTGCCATTTTGGATCACCTTTCAGATATTCATATCATTATTCATGATCCAGTGTTCCATCTTCTTAGCCCAGACCTCGTACTCATCATCCATCAAATAAGGAAACATACCATCATCCCTATTATTATCAAATTCTGCCATTTTATGTGATAACATCAGTAAAGATATGTGATAGCAAGAACCAAAATGAATGTCAGCAGTAACCAACAATCAGTACACCTCGAAAAAATATATTAGAAGGAAATAAAGCGAGGACCCCACGTGATCAACACTAAAATAGACCAATCAAATTAATTCGAATAGAAGAATCACAAAGAGTCAAATATGGGACCACTTGACCAACAACAGCAACACAAAGAGAAATACTCAGTATCTGTTGTACCTACGTGAACTTCAGCAGAAATGAATAAAAATCAGCAATATCAATTGAGACCCCACGTCAATCTAATCCAACTGACCTCCTCGTTTGACTATTAAACTTGAACTATCCCCACATCTGATGAATACAGAAGTAAAGTCCTTTGCATAAATCGTTTGACTCAAAATTCAACGCTGCTGATATGATGTCCTGGACCCACTTGACTACCCAATCATAAACTGTGTATCTCCTATTCGTGTACACAGATTACGTATTCAAAGGTGGGACCCACTTGAACTAGATTAACATCAAACGAGTGGACCAGCAGCAATAAGAATATACAAGCCAATCAAAAATTATCTTTGACCCAACATTGATGACTTCACCACGTGATCAGTACCATCAATATCACGAGACAAAGAATATTGATATCCTTGTTAGATCATCCAGCCACGAACCAATCAAATAAAATAACTCACACGTGACCACAATACTTAATTAATTCACAATAGCCAATCAATGTGATGCCAATTAATTCACAAGAATGAATGCAATGTACCTCATGCGCATGTAATGTCAAATGGAAAAAAAATAATGAGGCTCAACAACCGAAACTGGTCTTCATCAACCTGCTTCACGCCAATAAACTGATCCGAATAACAACACCTTTATTCATGTTGCTTCTTTTCTTTTTCACGACTGCTCCAATACACCGATTAGGGTATAAACCCTAATTACCCAAAAACCTTATAAACCCTAGATCGAGAGCCACGAGGCTCTAATACCAATTGTTGAATCCAAGATCCTGACTCAACTAGGGTATAATAACAATGATTGATTGAATGCACAGTAGATAATAATTGACACAATCAAAGTTACCAACAAGGTTTTTCTCATAAAACAATGATCCTCTATGGATCTTTTTCACTCTCTCTAATAATGTTTTTCTGGAATGTTTTTGTCAAGAGTTATCTAATACAAAAGTCCTCAGTTCCTTTTATACACAAGGAACCCTAAATAAACAATAATATAAAATAAATGCATATCACTACCTAAAATAGCTCATGCATATCCTAACCAACTAATACTGATTAACTATATCAGTAGAAATACTATAGAATACACGGAATAACTATCTCCGCAGAAACCATCTACACGGTTTCACTACTTCAGCAGAATTAGATCTTCAGCAGATTCCACACTACTTCAGCAGAATCCTTCAGCAGTAATTTTAGAATAATTCATACTTCACATAATTCCCAACAACTTGTTTTCACAAATCAAACCCTCTTCTTCCTCAGTCCCTCTCTTCCTTGTATAATCAGTTATGTCACCATCTAGAAAGATACAGGGTTGATTGCATACCACATTCGATTGATCAAGTGTTTTTCAAAAATGTGGCCAAATATGGTACGTAAATATTTGTCTCGTTGTTTATTGCATATGATTTATTTCCAATTGGTTCTATGTTATAATAAATCGTTGTTGTTATTCGATTAATACCTATGTTAGATAAGTTTTATTTCAATTTTAAAATCCATTGCTCCTTTTTTATATCTGTCTGATTCGTAATTATGTCGAGTATAATACGTTAGATGTCGTTAGTTAGGTATGTAACATAAATTGGTTCATTAAAAAGTTTAGTGGCAGTCTGTAGACTAATAAGGAGTGGTTTATATGCATCATCTACACAATTGTTTACAAAGTTGGTATACATTCCTTCTATGGTCAGAATTAATTTTTTGTTTTTGTTGACCCTTTTTAGGACTATGAAGCTAAGTTAATCATTACGAGTAAAATGAACTACTTTTGGTTGATAAAGCAAAAGTTAGACGCAAGACGCCGCATCTTGTTTAGGAATACCTGCTTTGGAAGCTGGATTGATCTCTTGTTTTTTGAACATGAAACGCACATCTTAGATTATATGCTAAGGAAACAACATAAAGTTGATGATTCTCACTATGATATGCCCTTCATTTTTTACATTGAAGAAAATGCTTTACATTTTGGTCCTCGTGAGTTTTGTCTAATGACCGGCCTGCGGTTTGGATATGTAAGCTTTGGGTTGTATACATCTGGTTCTCTAAATTTTCATAACAGGGTATTTCCTGATAAGCGAGGGTATATTCTAACCAACTTAGATGTTATTGGTGTTATCGAGGATGAAGATCGGTTTCGACAGATATCTGATGAAGACGTTGTACGTCTTTGTCTTTTGTTAGCCTTAGAGGTGATCTTTATGGGTCGTTTGTTGACATGCGAGGTGGATGATACACTGATGAGGTTAGTTGATAATCTAGATGATTGGAATGCTTTTCCATGGGGTGAAAATATTTGGAATCATTTATACGACCAGCTTCATAATGTATTTGATAATTACACGGATGACCACCTTTTAAGATTGAAGAAAGATCCAAAGCATTGTCTGACATACACACTGTCTGGATTTGTGTTTGAGTTTCAGGTATCCATTTTCCAACTTAACATTTTTACTGATTTCTATATTTAAAACTTAATGTATTTTTTGTTTTTTTTTTGTTTTTTTGTTTTTATTTTTTTTATTATTTTTTTTATTCTCATAGGTGTGGATCCTTGAGTCGTTTGAAAAATCTCATGCTTGGTGGATTAAACATCCAAATGTGATACCAAGAGCACTTGGCTGGAATAGGAAGTCTATTTTTAAAAGAACTGGTCGTTCGAACCATTTTTCAAACGTAAGCATGTTAAACTTTGTTGTTATTTATTTATTGTTTACAGGTAAAAAAGTAAACCTACACAGAAAACTAGATGTTCCATTTCCACCTATCTAAGCCCACAATACCTTATCAGACTCAGATGCTTCATCAAATGATTTTGATCTCTCTGCCTTTCTTTTCATTCTACCTTGAGGCTTGCCTTTGATGGCCAAAGGAATTTCATAATCAGCAATCTTCTCAATCTTTCTCAGTAGTGGATGAACAATTGGATGAGTTGATTTTGTACACTGCAGATTAAGCTTAACTTCCAACATCTGTCTTGCTACAGTCTTCATTAAAGGGTAATCTCTGTCAACCAGCATGTAGATTTTCTCTTATGAAGTCTTAATAGCATGTACTCTTGGATAAGCATACAACATCCATTCTTCAACCACACAATCTTCCCAACATTTATCTTCTAGATTGGGCTCAAACATGCACTTCAATGCAATCCACATAGACATAGACATGGTTCCTGTTGGTCCAAGCTTTCCCCATCTAAAAGACACTACCTTCCACAGCTCCTCCAAATCATTTGTAGTAAAAAAGAATAACATATTCCCAAAAGTATAGTACCGACTTTTTTTCCATCTCGTCTAGTAAGCTCAATACTCTCTCTTTCATCCACTGAGACAATCCTACCATCTATGATAGGGTGTATAGATTTTACAGGTGTAGGATTAATAGGATCTTTAGCCACTTTATCACTTACCACAATATACTGATCCAATCTCTCTTTATCATCCACCTTCTGTCTTTTTGAGCTTGAATCCTCTATCACAACACCTGTTCTCTTTTGTCTATTCCTTAGCATCTCAGCTTCTTTATGAGAATTCATTGGGATGAAGTTATCACACCTTCTTATGTAAATCTTATACAGCTCCTCAAGTTTCTCATAAGAACAACTATTCAAATTTACATTTTTCATATCATCCATGTGTTTGATAAACTTTATCATCTGACTTCTTTTCTGTTGCTTTGTTGGTGGTTTGTTCTTCTCTGCATGATAGTCTTTAAATTCCCTGTCCTGTTTCATCTTCCTCGCCTTCTCAAACAGCATCTTAGACCTTGTACCTATGTCTAACTGACCCCATACATCCATCGTCATCTATGTCTGCATTTTCTCAGAACCTTGAAAATACATCTGTTCCTTTTTCCACTCTTCGACAGCTTGTTCAGAGGCTTCTTCCTGCGCTTGCCTTTCCTTTTCTTTAGCAATCTCTTTAGGATTTAGTTCCATATATAATCTTTTAGAAAATTCTCCATCATAAGCTATCTGCTCCTCTCTACTTTCAAACTTCAATGTTGGCTCTGCAATCCCTTTACCCTTTCCAATATTAGGTTCAGTAACTACACCTTTCTGCACAGCTTCACCAATCTTTAGACTCTTAGCAATAGGTTTGGGTGCAGGGATAGTGTGAGATTGCTTTAGGTTGAGCAATTGTATGGCAACCTCATTCTCAGCCTTTTTTGGTTTTGGTGCTGGTGTTATTGTGGTGCTTATAATTGTAGCAGTGGTTGCCTCTGCATTTGAAGCGTCTGAATTGGCAGTGGCTAGAATAATACCAGCAGTTGTTGCAGCAGTGGTTACTTCAATAGTAGCAGTGGATGCATCAACACTGGCAGTAATTGTCTGCACCACTTCCTTCTCCTTTTCTGAAACTGCAACCTTTAAAGAATCATCTAGTACTGCTTCTTTACCTTCCATGTCAGCCACCAAATAACCTTCCCATTGTCTCCACTGTCCAAATCCAAATCTATCAATGCCTTTCCTGAATTTGTACTCTCACTCCTCCCCTGTTTGGATGCATCCTCTAAACTTTGAATCCCAGCGCAACTTGCTTTCTTTACCATTTTCTTCACTTTCCTGAATGCATTGAACTTGGCCTTCTTAGTCTCTCCAAAACACTTACCCTGTGCTTCAACCTCCTGATTGTTTCAGCCCGAGTTGTCAAATTTTGAAGACTAGTGATCTTTGACTCAATAGTTGTGAATCTATCCGTCAATTCAATAATGAGTTTCATAGTATCCTCACCACCTCGACCTGTGTAACCTGGTCCAAGAAGTGGATAATTGGAAATGTCATCATGTAGAAAGTCATTAGTCGTCAATTCATGTTGGTGTTCCAAACTACCCTCATCAATTTGAGCTGTGTAACCTGATTCGACAGGTGAATCATAGGATGTGTCTAACATTGCATCAGACCTAGGCTGAACATCCATGTCCCCCAAATTAGCTAGTTGGCTGGGGATTCCTCCACCTGTGTTGAATTCCAAAGAACTCTCCACATTAGGAGTTGCCATTGGTTCGGGCTTACTTAGGTTTCCACTGCCCTGCTTAGCTTCTAAGCCTGATGCTGTAGTGGAATCCCTTCCAATCATGTCACCTACCACACCTGTCACAGGCTCATTTCCTACACCACTAGCACTAGCATGAGGTTGCTTTGTGCCCTTCTTCCTCCTACGGGTGACCAATATTCTGTGGGGTTGGGAAGTCGAGGGTAAAGGTTCAGCAGTGGTTATAGGTTATGTTGTCGTAGCAGTAGGATCAGCAATGGAATTCTCAGCACGGGTTTTGGTAGTTTGTGGATCACGTACTTCTACATTCACATGGATATTTGGCAAGTTAAGCATATGTGGGAATAAAGTAGTGACAGTCCCTGAAAAATTTTTGTTCTTCTTTTTCATATGAGTAAACACTTTAGGGACCATATGCAACAAATCATACTTTCTATGATGAGGTATGGGGTCTACTATCTGACTCTCTACTAGCATCTGTATGAATTTGGGATACAAGTAATATTTGGCTTGGTCCTTAACATGTTTTTTTTGGGTAAAGGTTTTATACCCGGTGAATACCTTAACATGTTTTTGCAAAGTCTCAAAGAGTATTTTTGACCAATTAAAAACCACTTGTTGAGTGAGGCAAATTATAGCAGTAACAATCTGTGAAGGGAACTCATCAAAACCAGTGGTCTTGCTACTTAGGCACATAAGAATGGTATGTATTAAGAACTTCTACTGTCGAGAAAACATACCTTTCTTAAACTTAAGACCATCACCTCTTCTCTGATACCCCATTTTCTCCAAACCATCAAAAATCTCTTCATTTGACATATTAACCACTCCTTCAGCATCCTGAAACTTCAAAACAGTCCTGATCAACTCCTCTGTAACTAGAATGTCATGTTCATCAACCATTGCCCTAATAACCTCTACTCCAGTCCTCTCTTGAAGCTCTGCAGTCCACCAAAATTGATGAATATACGCTTTCAGAATAACAGGTGCAGCAGTCAATGCATAATGAATAGTGCTGTGTTTGATGAAATCTATCATATCATGGAAGCCTTCAGAGTGTTCATTCTTAACTAAGTAAGCAATCAGGTTGTGGGTAGTTGAAAATTCAGTCAGCATTGTAAGGTTAGGGTTCGTAGGATGTGGGATTGTTGAAATTAAGTGTTGTGCGTGATTAGGGTTTGTGGTTAGCGCCAATTGGGAATGTTTGAAAGTCCAATTAAATGATCGGCAGTGATTTGGGGAATAAATATGTTATCACCAGAAAGTTACAAAACAGCCCATATAGTTTCCACAATCATCAGAAACTAACTAGCAGTGATTGCCCGCAACTAACAAATTTCTCAAGCAATCTAGCAGTGGAAACATTCTTTGCACTCCAATCTTGCAGTTTATGATTTTAATTACGAATCCCTTATAAAATGGTGTATTATCTCAATATGTATTGTTTGTGAATGATAAGTAGTATTCTTATTCTTTTGCACAACATTGTATGCAAAACTTTAGTTATTCAACTCTTTATAAGCAGATGTTGCATCCTTATCTGTTTCTGGCTGTGTTTTTTCCTTTTATCACTACAATCTAAAAACATAAGCAGCAGTCACAAATAACTACAGTGGTCATAAAACTGGCAGCGGTAGTCGTATGTGGCAACCATTGTGTAATTGATACACTAGCAGTAGTTTACCAGTTGGTGGCAGAAGGAGATGATCCTAACAACAACTAGCAGTATTTACAATCCAGTAGCAGTAGTTCCGATTGTACTAGCAGTAGGTACGACCGGTAGAGCATTTTATTAACAGGCCAAACTAACGAGGCAACATTCGTAATGTATGACTCCAAACACTTTATATTAATTAAAGTAATTAACTAAACCATATATTGTTTTTTTGGTACCATTAATGAACTTTAGGATTCAACTACAATTACTGATTTGAGACCTACTATACATGAGTTCCAATCTGCATGGTGGATAGACAGCCAAGATTTTTTCAATGACTACGTTCCCAGAGCGCCTGTCAGGGCCCAACACAGCCTTGTCGATACCTACTTTTTGAAGCTGGAAAAGTCAAGGCAACGTGCGAATACTGGTTTGAAAGTAAATTCAAGACAATGCAAGAGTGGAAGTAGTTCGAGAACAAAAAGCCTTAAGGATCATGTAATTGCCGGTCTGAATCGCCAAGTTTTTAAACTTGAGTGTATTATTCAGGTTCTATTTATATTCATTATAATATAAGAATAGTAGACTCAATTTTTTATAACATGACCCACCGGAATTTTATAACAGTTAAAACTTCACAGGTTCTTGCACATGACATAACGGCCGGTCTTCGGGTATACTTTTCAACTAATCTATAGTTATTTCTCGCTGCCATTGTTTAATGTTAGAAATTTCATGCATTTTTTTTACAGGACAAACTTGATTTTGAGTCACATTTTCCAAACACAAGGACTGCCTTTTAAGATTCACTTAACAGCATTTATCTCAAATTGATCGACTTGCTGGAATCTGACGTGGACGTTGCTCAGGTTAATATTTCTTCTTCGCATTTAGTTGTATGGCCGTTATATACACTATAATCAGCTTTAGTCTATTCCAGGAGTATCTCCTTTTAGAGGAATTGAGTTTGGTGTTGGCAGAGGAAGAAAGGTTACAGTTGGAAGAAGAGAAGAAGAATGTTGAGGCCAACATCTTAAGGCTGGAAGAGGCTAATAGGTTGCGGTTGGAAGAAGCTGACATGTTGAAGTTGGAGGAGGAGAAGAAGAAAAAAAGATGCGCGTTTATGAATTAATCACATTTTAAAAAGGCTTTAATTCGGTTAGCACCCGACAAGAGGATTCTCATGGAACCTGTTTCGCCACAAAACAATCTGAAAGTTAAACGGCATAAAATAAAAAAACACGGTCCGAAGATGAACGACCCAACTATTGCTGAGGAGCTTAACAGTGAAACCTTGGGAAGAGGTATTGTGATAATTTTTTACGAACTTGTCAATATACTTGTTTATCAATAATGCTCTGTCAAACTAATAAATTGAAGATGTTTTGTAGGATCTAAGGAGATGGTTTCATACTGTCGAAACTCTTTGGCTGTCTGATGAGATTGAATAATTCCTTTGTGATCCTGAGAGATTACGGTGTAAATTTCCATGGTCAGATGATTATACTGTAGACCAAAATTTCTGGCTTCGATTAGTTTGCTTAGACCCTGCTAGAAAAGGTTGGCTAACTGAGGAGGTTAGTTTATATACGTATTCTTATTCACTTTTTTTTACCATGTATTTGATTTTTACCATTTCTTAAAATGGTATTTTATTTACGGCAAATGCGCAGCATATAGACCTATGGGTTGACTACATGTGGCATGTCCGACCTCAGAATGCTAATTGGGCGATGGTTAGTAGTTACTTTGTTCAGATTCTTCTTCAAAATGGCATGCCCGTATTTTATGCAGGTGGGACGAGGTATCCCAGGCCCTGGAATGTTGTTGAACAGGTAATACATTTACTTTTCATTTCATGCTATTTTTACAGTTTACGGTCATTCAATAATCAGGTAGTTGATGAAAGGAACTTTAAAAACGGCAACTTTTAAAGTATGAACAAACTTGATATATGCCCTTCAAATCATCAACTTTCATTTACGTATTAACAAACTTGATACTCTGTCTCAGACTCACAATCTTTATCCACAGCTTTTGATCTATCAGCAGTTCTTCCATTCCCACTAGCTGTGGTTTATGTTAAAAGATGCGAGTTGATCCATACTTTGAATAATTCGTCCAACAGAACCAAAAACCCAACAATCCTCCCTTAAACTTGATATTTACAATCAAAATCATCAAGTTTCTTCTTAAGCACAAAATACCTTTTTTGGAGGGTGCTTCGAAACTGCTAGTGTCATCCTGATTGCTAAAGGAGTTTCAAAATCAGCAATCTCTTTTAAATCTGTTGACCTTTGGCCTCCCTTGTCGCTCCAAACCTCTTACCCTGTGCTGCAACTTTCTGATTGTGTCTTCCTGAGAAGAGGATATTTGTTGTATGCCGGTGATCTTAGACTCCATTGTAGTACATTTAGCCGTCAATTCCTGTATAAGTTTCATGGTATCCTCATGATAACCTAACTAGCAGTGTTTTCGTAACACTAGCAGTTTTTTCATGCAAGCTAGCAGTTTGATTAGCTTTGCACTCCAATCTTCCAACCAAGTCCTCCTTTGCAAATGCTTTGGCAATGTAGTATATCATGCATCTTTTTGAAGGAGATTACAACAAAATTTACACAATTTTATTATTTTTTTTTGTTTTTTGTTTATTTTTTTGTTTATTTTATTTTTTTTTGACACTAAAAGGTCCAGCAGCAAAGTCCAAAAATCCTAGTGCTCATAAACAATCCAACAAACTATGTACGAATCTTCTTCAAAAACCTGCATGAGACAAATATAACCCAGAACTACACAACCTTTGTTACGGTTAGACACATTGTAGTTATAAGTGTAACACAAGCACTAAAACATGATATGCACTAGCAGGACTTAACAAAAAGAACAAGCAGTGGAATCATACACACTAGCCGTACTAAGATTTCCAATAGCAGTACTACCTTTGTTACAAACTTTTGCAAAAAACATCTTGAGACTTAAAGATTGATCTTACACTAGCCGTACTAAGATTTCCAATAGCAGTACTTAGAGATTGATCATACACGACAATTGTATTCTTGTATATACCTTTGACCACAATAATAAAACGGCAATTTTATTAATTTTATACGTTGACTAACTATATCCTAATACACCGCCAATTTTCTTGTAGGTTTTTATTCCTATCAACGAGACTGTTAAACACTGGTGTCTTGCCCAATTTAACATACCTACAGGAGTGGTAACATTCTATGATAGCGGCGACGCATGTGACTATGAGTCACGTGCATGGTATGTCCATGGCAGGGAGTGCTTACAGGTATCTTCTTATTATAACACAGTCATATTATTACGTGTTTGTTATACTTTGTGACCAGACACCATGCTTGTTATAACCAACATATATAATACAATTACGGACAACACATACATAAATAAACTTATAATTTGTTATACTTTGTGACCAAACACCATGCTTGTGACTAGTTGCCCATTATTTGTGTCTAGTTGCCCCATAACAAATTTATTGTTGGCCAAAGTTTCTTGGGTGTTGTGTTGTAGCAGTTTGACTTTGAGTTTTGTGCACACTAGTTCCCTTCAAGTACATGCCACTATGTACTACCATCATTTCCTTACATCTATTCACCATTAATAAACTGTCCTTCTTATTTAAAACCCCAATTTTTGTTTACCACAACCAACAACAGAGTATCTCAAAAACATTTGTTATACTTACTTGTCTATAGTAGTTACATCAAAGGAATACCACAACCAACAATAGAGTATCTCAAAAATGTGTAGGTTAACTAGAACCAACCAAAAATAAACAACATGAATCTGCTTGCTTCCGTATTTTAACAATTTATTTTCCTGATGTCTCGCACATATAATACGATTATAGGAAATACATACTTAGCTACCAAACTTGATTACTTTTAATTTTGAACTGCACATAAGGTTCATGATTTAGTTGGCCCACATATGATTTAGTTGCCCATCGTATCTATGTGCTTGCCCAAAAATATTAACTTGTTCGACATAGGTTTCATTGTGTCTTATTTTGTGCAAAACTTAAACTTGAAAATTAATGGACTAGTTCCCTTCAAGTACATGCCACTAGCTAGCACCATCATTTCAGTACGTCCTTTCCTCATTAATAAAGTTTGTCCTACTTATTTGCATTCCCGATTTGGGTTTTTTACAAAATATTCATGCAATATTGAAGATAGCACAACCAAGTGCACACTTACTCTAACTTTATGATATAAAATGTAAGTTATATTATGGTAGTGTATTATTACATAAAATAAAATTTATATGTACACCTAATAATAGCATATGTGTGTTAGTTGATGTAACCAAAAACTAATCAACATAAACATGTTTAATGGCGTGTATGTAAACAACATACTTAAGTAATAATTTTCCTAACCCAAGGGGCATAAAATTTTGTTGCATTTGGAACTAAACAAAAGGCTAACTGGTTTAGTTGCCCCCAAATTGAAACAAGTTTCCCATATTAGCTATCTTGTGGCCAGGAGTCGTTTGAGTAATAGAGAAGCTTCATTAATTAAACTTGGCCTAATGTGCAATTGTAATTACTTGACAAGACTCAACTATTCACCACTTGACTATCCACATTAATTCAGATAGAATTCAATTCAAAATAAACTCCATGTCACCCCACCCCTTCCCCCCCACCCCATTTGGGTTATGTAAACAGACAACATATATTCTATTTTCATACAACTTTTATCAAGGGACACCCACTACCCACATAGAAAATTTTACTACAAAAGAAATGGATAACTTACTTAAAGACATGGTTAAAACTCTGTTTATGCATGACAATGAACGTGACTTCAAGTTCTTAAGTGACATGCCTGCAAAGGTGATCGAGGCTTGCCAGTGCTGTTTTGGAAATCCTGCGTGAAATTCAGGATGAGGAGCTTGAGAAAAACAGGACGCTGATGAGGCTCATGAGTGAGACTCAGCTCCAAGTTCTCAAAAAAATATCCTTTCTGGCAAAGATGCGCAAAAATTATTAAACCTCTACTCCTAGCTTGTTATGTGCTCTCTCTCACGTTCTGTCATTGTCATATTTTGTGTTTTGGTATCTTCATGAATGTCGTTGCTTCGCTTCTGTATTTTGTTATCCTTTAATGTATTGAAATGAAATCTATTATGCTTAAAAATATATCTAATCACATGTCAAATGTTCGAACCTTGTATACGAATGACGAATAAGAAACATATAATACTTTTGAACAAATATATAATTAACAACAATATACTACATATAATATTTAATCTGGCTTGAACAAACAACTTTATTTCATGAATAATTTGGTGACAAACGTGGGTATTTCAATTATATAATAGTAACATTTTTTGACAAACCTCTAACAAGATCAGCCGTCTATTTATTTTAACAGTTTCTCTCATTCTACAGGCCAAACTACTAGTTGTTCTAGAGCAAGCAAACGTTTTTGATAAGACTGGAATACATCCGAATGACTATAAGATTTCATTTAGGTTAGCCGAAAACGTTCCTAAGCATGGGGGATTTTTGGTGATTGTGGTGTGTGGGGTTGTATATTTTTATATCGATTGGCACATGGTCTATCATTGCAAGTTGATGATCCTGCTGACGTTGCGCTAGCATATGGCGAGAAGATGATTCAGTTTTTTTATAAACATAGATTTTATCCTTTGTACTAACAGTTTTTAACTTATCTCTAACAACACTTTCATTGTTTTATCATGAATCATCTATTGATATATTCATTCACACATAAGCCATTCATGACTAGACAATGGATTCATAACAAGTATTTACTACATTAAAGACGCTTATAACATGCATACATAAACCAATAATGATACAATGCCTTGCATGCAGTAACCTCGAGTACGTATAACATTCATTCAAAATACAAGAATGGGAAACACGACGTAATAGTATTTACACATTTTACATCTAAATTTGTTGAACAGTAAAGATATTCTTTCTTTTTAAAACTCCACAACTCTAGTTCATTTATTCTTCATTTGGACGTCCATTTAATCAAAATAGACACTTGGCCATCCATTCCAAAAAAATAAAAAATGGCCACGATAGGTTTGTCAATTCATTATTTCCCATATCATTACACAAACACACTACACATAAAATGTAAAACAAATTAACCAAAAATTTTCCCTATTACTATTTCCATATTAAAATAAATGGATCATAATTTTCATATAATATATAAGTACATTATTAATAGTAAAATAATAATACTACCTTTCTTTATATTTAGCAAATCTTCATCTAGATCACATTTGGACACAAGTCATGATGCCTATCTCCCAACCATCTCTTTCATCAAAAAATGCTGCTAAGCCTCCAGTTGCCTTATTTGATTTAAAGCCAAGGTATGCATGCCATTACCTTTCGTGATTGTCACTTGGCCTCACTAGGTTTTTGTCCATACATGCTAATCTCATTTGTATACATTTATATACCTTTATTACAGGACTACTACACGCTATGTAGCTGCGTACTGTGACAACTGGTAATTTCAGGTCATTTCTCAAATTTACTATTCATCTCAGGAATTTACTATTCATCAGTTACTATTCATCGTTTTACTATTCATCATTTTTGGAGTCGAAGTAATATTCTGAGAACGTAGTTCAAAAATTTACTATTCACGAAACACTATTCATTTCCAGAGAAAATCACTATTCATGCTTCACTATTTCATCGTTTATCGTAAACTAGGTTTACGAGTATCAAATTCGCGTAACATTAATGGTTTAGCTGCGAATTCATGAACATATCATCAAGGACATTTCATATAGACTAGGTTTAGTCTACATATCATTAGCATCATTATCATCATATTAGTTCACGCATGGTTTTGCATTTTACATTAAACGCATAATTTCCTATTAAATAAACGCTATCGCGTAATCATTTATTTTGAACATTTGATCCGACACTTCCAAAAATTATCCCGATATATTTTTATACTCATAATAAGATTATAAAAATAATATTATTCGTTTACCCGGTGTTTTAAATTTATTTTGTATATAAATTGTTATATTTATATAATTACGACGGTTTTCGTAAATACTACTCTATAATTATTATTTCACTCAGTTTTTGTAAGGAATGTATTTTTATAATTTTTATGACTTCAATATATTTTATTTTGATCCGTTAAAATTTATTTTTAGCTAACGCTACCCTAAATGCTTAAATAAATACACAAGCTACTAGTTATTCTTTAAGTAACTACACTTTTACTTTTATACATGAATACTTAGCTATTAAAAATACATATACTCTTTATTTTTTTTTAAGTATGTCGACCAACCTTAGGTGACACACCACATTATGTGTACAAATATCTTGGATATTATACTTACAATATTTCATATTAACAACACATAGTCCATATTATCTCAAGGTGAAATAAAAACTACTCTTTCCTCTTCTTCCCCATAGAACCGGCCACAAGGAGTTCAAGGAAGAACATCACAAAATTTTCAAGTCAAGTTAATTATATAACCCTAGCATACTCTTAAGTAAGGTTTTGAAATAAAAACCTAGGGTATTTAGGATAATCCTTGTTCATTTAAACCTCATCAAGTAACTAGTAAGCATTTCATGGTCCTTTTCATCTTTCATATTCATATTATGTTCATTTTATCATGCTTGAGAAAAATATGCAAGTCATATGGATAGCTATACCACTTTAAATGTTTTCAAGTCAAGTTAATCCTATAATTACTCCTTAAAACATATCACTTTTGGTGATGTATAGGAACCCATGACACCCTAAGAAGGTGCATGGTAGGTTTAGAATAGCTTCGGCGTTGGTTTGAAGTGGTTAGAATAAGTTTTACGCGAGAAAAACTCATTTCGACAACTATATAAAAGGGTCTGATAATTTCTGTGAAATCTGGAATTTTCGACAGTTGATAAAAATTTTTGGGCTAGATATTTGGAATATATACTTTAAAACGAAAACGTGGCCGCTTGAATGGGTTAAAACGGAGTTATAACGAAGAAGTTATGATATTTCCAAGTTTGACGACGAAAACTATAAATTTCAGAAAATTCAGCACGTTGTTTTAACTTTTTACGAGTCAAAAATGGGTCTTAAGCGCTATAAAATGTGTCGACTTATCCAAAATATATTAGTATACTTTGATACGAAGCTAAGGACATATAAAACGTAGAAAACGGACTTGTAACGATTAAATTACACGCGTTTAAATAAAGTTGCCGTAACTATATTATATAAGCAAAACTAATATATTTCTATTAGACAAACATTACGGCCGCAAATGACCATGTTGAGGATCGTTTTTAACATTGATGTAGTACTTTTTATAACATGATGTCCTCTAGTAAAAGTAAGTTCGCCTAGCATATTTTCCAAAATGTCCAACCGTTCGTCAAGCGGAGTTATAACGAATAAAATACGGTCACTTAAACTTTGCCGAAAACCACCCTGAAACAATATTTTGGATACAAGTACCATACTTTACCTATATTTTTCTCCAAAACCGTTGAGTTTGTTTCCTAACTCTCAATATTCACCATTTTACGACTAGCTTTTCAAGGCCGTTTAGTCACTTTCATGAAATTGTCAAATGACATTATTTTACGACGAAAAGTTATAGTTTCATAATAAATCACTAAATGACTATCGTAGGATATCATTTCAATATAAATACTTGTAAATTAATTTATAAGTTGTCAAGACGTTATAAGATTATTTTTCTACTATAAACGTTATTTTCAAAATTCACAAGTGGTATAGATATCATACGAATTGCATGCATAACATTACATCATGACTTATTATATATCATATCATTCATAATAGGTCGCAGTTAGAGATTGCGCCTCATTTCAGTGTATCCACTTTTGCCATCGCATCATTGTCCAAGTGAGTTCCATAGCCCCATTTTCAATTGTTTTTATACTATTTTTGGGGGAGATACATGCTCAACAACTTTTATGACATTCATGGTTTGCAAACTATATGTTTATCTGAACTGAATGTTTAGTCATACGAAGTAACAATTTTGCCATATTTAGAATTTCTATATCATAAATCATTGGACTAGCGGTCTTGGTATAATCATTGGACTAGCGGTCTTGGTATAATCATTGGACTAGCGGTCTTGGTATAATCACTGGGCTAATTGTCTTGGTATAAGGTTGAACTAGCGGTCTTGGTAATATCATGAACTAGCGGTCTTGGTACAATCATGAACTAATGGTCTTGGAACTATTTGAAGCAACACTCATATGTGTTATATCGATTGAATATTGATAGATTAAGTAATGTACTATTATGAGAATTCATTTGACATAATGCTCTTGAACATAAACTATACACATTTTGGCCGTGGGTTGTAAACACACAGGTTGCAAGTTTTGTATGGGCGGAACTTGGAACTGAGTGGATTTGCAATGCCTTTGCTGCATGAACATTCTTTAAAGGTTTTCTTCATGGCAACGCAAACTCTATGAACTCACTCAACCTTTGTGTTGACACTTTTAGCATGTTTTATCTCAGGTATCTAAGGCATTCACTTCATGGCATGCATGTGGACATATCATAGAGTCGCGGTGACGACGCGTCTCACTTGGGTTTTATGAACTTTAAAACATTGTTTGGATTGTAACAAATTTAATTCCGCACATGTCTAATTTCATTTGGGACCTATACTTTGTAAACTCTGATTGTTTTATTAAATCAAACGATGTGTTTCCAAACGACACTTTAGGTCGTTCAATATAACTGTGATTGTGATGCTATGACAGTCAACCCCCAGGAATTCCATTCCGCTGCAAAACAGGTAATTTGGGGGTGTGACAGATTGGCATCAGAGCTTCGGTTATAGAGAACTAGGTTGCATCATTGACCCTAGACTATAACTACATCATCATAGCATCTCATCATTTCATCATAAGTGCATATTCACTTTACATGCGGTTTATACATACATTTTGCGAGTTATTTACTTTCATTTCAAATCGATTTTCACATGGATGCCTTCAAATACCCATTCCATTATCACTTATTCAGATTCTAACGTGGAGAATGTCTTGTCATTCCCTATCTCAATTTTAACATCAGTTGACTCATCACCGATATCATTGAATGCCGAGACAAAACCTTCAAGGAGGGTGAAGTAGGTCTCACTCCTTTGTTTCATCACTAAAATGTCGAGTTACACCCTATTCACACACTAAGCCACTAAACCGTCACTCATTTTGAAAAGTAACCTCAAATTTATTGCCTCCTATCACATCTCTTTAGAGCGCTTATTCTTAACATAGGACTTTGCTACGTCTCATTTTTCCTCTTATTTTGAAGAGTTATGGCGCCGAAGAAAGCTGCACTAGACATGACACCAGCTGCTATCCAAAAGTATGTAGAGGATAGTATAGCCGAGGCACTAAGAAAAGAACAAGCAACGGTAGCTGCTGCTGCCGAGGCCGCGGCTGCTGCCGAAGCTGCTAGATTTGCTGCTGCTGCAGGAGGGTCTGGAGTTCGAAATTGTACATACAAGGACTTTAAGAACTGTGATCCCACAAAGTTCAAAGGCACAGAAGGAGCCACTGCTATGATTCGTTGGTTTGAAAAGATGGAGTCTGTATTTCTTCTATGCAATTGTCCAGATGACTGTAAGGTAAAGTTCGCCACTGGTACACTCTTAGATGGCACAATGTCATGGTGGAATTTGTATGCGCAGCCTATTGGTATCGAAAATGCTTACAAGCTCACGTGGGATCAATTCAAGAGGTTGTTGACAAAGAAGTATTGTCCACGCACGGAGGTGAAGAAATTAGAAACGGAATTTTATGAGTTAGTGACTGTTGGTTATGACATCGAGACCTACATCAGGAGGTTTCAAGAATTGGCTGCACTATGTCCATCAATGGTTTCGGACAATGAGAAACTACTGGAAAATTTCATTGGAGGACTTCCACAATGTATTCAAGGAGATGTAACTTCTTCCGATCCACAAACAATTGAAGAAACTATCAGGATAACTCAAAAACTCATGGCTCAAGTTGTGAAAGGGGAAAACATTATCAACAATAAACGCAACAACAACAACAACCACCAAACTAGCAACAACAAAAGGAAATGGGAAAATGACCAGGGAGGTTATGATAACGACAACCAAAACCGTACCACTAACCATCATCAACAACAGAATAGAGGGCAAGAAACTGCAATGGTTTATGTTGCTGCACCAATAGAAGGCAGAGGTTATGATGGAACCTACCCACTATGTAATCGATGTAAGTATCATCATACGGGTCTTTGTCCTGCTAAGTGCTACAAGTGTAAAAAACTGGGACACCTTGCCAGGAATTGTAGAGGCAAGGCCATAGTTACATGTTACGGATGCGGGGAGTAAGGAAACTATCGGAATCAATGTCCTCAAAACCAAGGTCAACAAGTTGAAGGTGCTCATGGGTATGCATACATGTTAGAAGGAGAAGAAGCTCGCCATGGTCTCAACAACGCGAAAGACTGAAGAAGTTTAGAAACTAACAGTCTCATTTTCCTTATGTGCTATGTCGTACTAAGTTTATGTCTTCCATCGTATCCGGATTTTTAGAACTTAAGATGTACTACTGTTTGATAAACTACTTGTTGTAAAATATTCTCATCTATCGTACTTTCTTTTCCTTCTGATTCGTTATCACTTACAAGGATTTAACTTTCTTTTACTTTAACTGCCATTTTAACGACATGGTTTAAATCTTTGTAAACATTGAGAGTTATAACAACTAAACCGAACGTCACATTATCGTTCCTTAATTATACATAGCCTAGCTAACTATGTCTAATTCTGGAGGGACCATGTTATGTTTTGAGCAGTTATTTATAAATCTTAGTGCAAGCAAAATTTTCACATATTCCAAAAAGTCAAAGTGTTACTCATGGGAGATTCATCCAATATTTTCTCTACTATGATGTTTTATACACTCTTAATCATCGATAACCGTAACAACACTTCTTCATGTCTTCTCTCCTCGATATTCATCACAAACTCAAAAATTCGATAGACTAACACGAACTGAATTCAGGGACTGAATTCCTTTTTGGGTGGGCGAATGTGACAACTCGTAATTTCAGGTCATTTCTCAAATTTACTATTCATCTCAGGAATTTACTATTCATCAGTTACTATTCATCGTTTTACTATTCATCATTTTCGGAGTCGAAGTAATATTCTGAGAACGTATTTCAAAATTTTACTATTCATGAAACACTATTCATTCCCGGAGAAAATCACTATTCATGCTTCACTATTTCATCATTTATCGTAAACTAGGTTTACGAGTATCAAATTCGGGTAACCTTAATGGTTTAGCTACGAATTCATGAACATATCATCAAGGACATTTCATATAGACTAGGTTTAGTCTACATATCATTAGCATCATTATCATCATATTAGTTCACGCATGGTTTTGCATTTTACATTAAACGCATAATTTCCTATTAAATAAACGCTATCGCGTAATCATTTATTTTGAACATTTGATCCGACACTTCCAAAAATTATCCCGGTATTGTTTTATACTCATAATAAGATTATAAAAATAATATTATTAGTTTACCCGGTGTTTTAAATTTATTTTGTATATAAATTGTTATATTTATATAATTACGACGGTTTTCGTAAATACTACTCTATAATTATTATTTCACTCAGTTTTTGTAAGGAATGTATTTTTATAATTTTTATGACTTCAATATATTTTATTTTGATCCGTTAAAATTTATTTTTAGCTAACGCTACCCTAAATGCTTAAATAAATACACAAGTTACTAGTTATTCTTTAAGTAACTACACTTTTACTTTTATACATGAATACTTAGCTATTAAAAATACATATACTCTTTATTTTTTTTAAGTATGTCGACCAACCTTAGGTGACACACCACATTATGTGTACAAATATCTTGGATATTATACTTACAATATTTCATATTAACAACACATAGTCCATATTATCTCAAGGTGAAATAAAAACTACTCTTTCCTCTTCTTCCCCATAGAACCGGCCACAAGGAGTTCAAGGAAGAACATCACAAATTTTTCAAGTCAAGTTAATTATATAACCCTAGCATACTCTTAAGTAAGGTTTTGAAATAAAAACCTAGGGTATTTAGGATAATCCTTGTTCATTTAAACCTCATCAAGTAACTAGTAAGCATTTCATGGTCCTTTTCATCCTTCATATTCATATTATGTTCATTTTGTCATGCTTGAGAAAAATATACAAGTCATATGGATAGCTATACCACTTTAAATGTTTTTAAGAGTTATATATATATATATATATATATATATATATATATATATATATATATATATATATCATCCTATAATTACTCCTAGAAACATATCACTTTTGGTGATGTCTAGGAACCCATGACACCCTAAGAAGGTGTATGGTAGGTTTAGAATAGCTTCGGCGTTGGTTTGAAGTGGTTAGAATAAGTTTTACGCGAGAAAAACTCATTTCGACAACTATATAAAAGGGTCTGATCATTTCTGTGAAATCTGGAATTTTCGACAGTTGATAAATAAATTTGGGCTAGATATTTGGAAAATATACTTTAAAACAAAAACGTGGCCGCTTGAATGGGTTAAAACGGAGTTATAACGAAGAAGTTATGATATTTCCAAGTTTGACGACGAAAACTATAAATTTCAGAAAATTCAGCATGTTGTTTTAACTTTTTACGAGTAAAAAATGGGTCTTAAGCGCTATAAAATGTGTCGACTTATCAAAAATATATTAGTATACTTTGATATGAAGCTAAGTACATATAAAACGTAGAAAACGGACTTGTAACGATTAAATTACACGCGTTTAAATAAAGTTGCCGTAACTATATTATATAAGCAAAACTAATATATTTCTATTAGACAAACATTACGGCCGCAAATGACCATGTTGAGGATCGTTTTTAACATTGATGTAGTACTTTTTATAAGATGATGTCTTCTAGTAAAAGTAAGTTCGCCTAGCATATTTTCCAAAATGTCCAACTGTTTGTCAAGCGGAGTTATAACGAATAAAATACGGTCACTTAAACTTTGCCGAAAACCACCCTTAAACAATATTTTGGATACAAGTACCATACTTTACCTATATTTTTCTCCATGATCGAGACCTCTATGATAAAAACTTAAAAGCTAAAACTTTGAGATAATGATACAAGCTTTCCAAAACCGTTGAGTTTATTTCCTAAATCTCAATATTCACCATTTTACGACTAGCGTTTCAAGGCCGTTTAGTCACTTTCATGAAATTGTCAAATGACATTATTTTACGACGAAAAGTTATAGTTTCATAACAAATCACTAAATTACTATCGTAGGATATCATTTCAATATAAATACTTGTAAAGTAATTTATAAGTTGTCAAGACGTTATAAGATTATTTTTCGACGATAAACGTTATTTTCAAAATTCACAAGTGGTATAGATATCATACGAATTGCATGCATAACATTACATCATGACTTATTATATATCATATCATTCATAATAGGTCGCAGTTAGAGATTGAGCCTCATTTCAGTGTATCCACTTTTGCCATCGCATCATTGTCCAAGTAAGTTCCATAGCCCCATTTTCAATTGTTTTTATACTACTTTTGGGGGAGATACATGCTCAACAACTTTTATGACATTCATGACTATTTGCAAACTATATGTTTATCTGAACTAAATGTTTAGTCATACGAAGTAACAATTTTGCCATATTTAGAATTTCTATATCATAAATCATTGGACTAGCGGTCTTGGTATAATCATTGGACTAGCGGTCTTGGTATAATCATTGGGCTAATTGTCTTGGTATAATCATTGAACTAGCGGTCTTGGTATAAGGTTGAACTAGCGGTCTTGGTAATATCATGAACTAGCGGTCTTGGTACAATCATGAACTAATGGTCTTGGAACTATTTGAAGCAACACTCATATGTGTTATATCGATTGAATATTGATAGATTAAGTAATGTACTATTATGAGAATTCATTTGACATCATGCGCTTGAACATAAACTATACACATTTTGGCAGTGGGTTGTAAACACACAGGTTGCAAGTTTTGTATGGGCGGAACTTGGAACTGAGTGGATTTGCAATGCCTTTGCTGCATGAACATTCTTTAAAGGTTTTCTTCATGGCAACGGAAACTCTATGAACTCACTCAACCTTTGTGTTGACACTTTTAGCATGTTTTATCTCAGGTATCTAAGGCATTCACTTCATGGCATGCATGTGGACATATCATAGAGTCGCGGTGACGACGCGTCTCACTTGGGTTTTATGAACTTTAAAACATCGTTTGGATTGTAACAAATTTAATTCGGCACATGTCTAATTTCATTTGGGACCTATACTTTGTAAACTCTGATTGTTTTATTAAATCAAACGATATGTTTTCCAAACGACACTTTAGGTCGTTCAATATAAATGTGATTGTGATGCTATGACAGTCAACCCCCAGGAATTCCATTCCGCTGCAAAACAGGTAATTTGGGGGTGTGACACGTATCCTGTAGTTGAGATTCACTACGATGGTGAGTTCATTCGGTTGCCCAAATTAAGTTATGCGTATGGGCGAACCCTTGTGCACACGTTTAGTAAGTCCACAATGATGAACTTTAATCAAATGCTTGACTTTTTGGCCTACAAGTTTGAGTGTGAGATACGGGCTTTGTATTTTTGTAGGCCAAGATTTGCTCTTTCAACTGGTTTGACAATTTTTGAATGCGATAATGATATTAAAAGGATGTATGAACTTGCCAAGGAATATGGGTTAATCGGCTTGTACATTGCACATGAACCTGATAACTTATCATTTTTTTATTATCGTAACCTAATTTTTAATCTTCTTGATGAACCAACGCGTTCAAAGATAGTGATACATGATAAACTTGTGGAAATTACTACTTCTAAATCCGCCTATGATATTGTTGCATGGGAGGAGGAAGAAAGGCTTTCACCTCCCCTAAGAAGCCATCTGTTCCAAACTAGAAGTAAAGGAATAATGTCAAGGAAAGAATCTTTTTTTGGATTTTTTGCATAGCGAAAGTGTTCATGGTGACATTGGGTTCAGTGACCATGAATTGTACTATGGGGGATTTTTTGGGTCGGTATCAATGGATGTTGGGTGTACTACTTCTTCCGTTCCACAAGAAGTAGGGACTAGTGTCAAGGACATGTCTGGTCATAAGGTTTCTAGAAAACCTTATGCAAGGAGGCACTGCTTTCAAACACCAAGAGCAGGTTTACGAAAGTTCAAGATGTCGAGGCATTTCAAGGCACTAACAAGAGACCGCCGTTGATGAGGTGCGGGATTAAAAGCAAGTTGGTTTTTAAGGAACGGAAGGTTGGAGTGTAGGTATTTTTATGCAACATGCTCATGTTGTCGATAACGTTTAGAAACTATTGTGTTAACATAACTTTAAACTCAAAAAAGTTTGTCTAGTGTAGCCTTTTTTGTAAGGCAACGTTATGTAATTGTTAAACATTTTTTTGTTGGTGCTTCTTATGATTACCAAAAAAATGTTCAACAAATACATAAAATTAAGATGCGATGTTTTTGTGTAACCATCTGGTTTGGGGTAATCGTAGTATTCACCTGTTTTTTGATGTACGTTCGATGTGCTTTTACGGCATATTGTGTATGAATGCTTTATACTATGATGTATATCATGGCAACCTTGATGGGGGATCTCTGTTTTTGGCTTGCACCCCTATAGGGCAACATTATTTTGTTGGGGGTCTATAGATACGTTTTTTTTGCCTTTCAATAGTTAGCATTTTTTGGTTGGTGTATACGTGTTCAACTATGTTTTGGCCACGTGCATGGTAACTATCCCTTCTTGGTTTAGTGCTTTATCCAGCCTTGGTTACATTTACCCGCTTTGACTTCAAAAAATAACACTAAAAAGATGTATTTGACAGTTTTGCAGCTTGATTATACAGTTTGCATCTTGTTTATCAAGTGTTTGGATTTACCCATTATTTGCTAACTAAATAGCTGCTTGCATTGTCATAACATAACAAATACATTATACAATTTAGTCTACATATATTATGAAATACAACATAACGAGAATAGGTGGTAGCTCACCTGTTCAATGACTCGCATGTAATTTCCTAGGTGTATCAATTGCAGCTTGTTCAATTGGTCATTCATTTTTAGGTGGTTCACTTGTTATTCGACTTGCAAGTGGTTGGGTTTCTTCATCACTAATGTCACTGGGTTCGGTACACATAGAATCATGAATTTCATCAGGTGTTGTTGTAGTCTTAGTTCTACCTCTGATACTCACTGAACCACCGCCTATAGAAGATGCTGCAACATGTAGCCCCATCACACCATCACCTCTACGAACTGCAGTAGTTTTTTCCCTTGTAGCATGTACATCACCAAGTCCACATGCAGCAACCCCACTATCAGTATTGTTGTCGCTTCCGTAAAAATTCATTGGATAACAATGCCACATGATATCTATATTCGGTGGACGCCTTGCATCAAAGGTCAATCCAACCTTGTTTTCTCTTTCCAGGCAGCACCCAATGCACAATATTTTCTCAACAGGTTTGATGTTATAAAGAAAAGAATAACTTTGACGGGTTATATAAGAACGTCTACTAGCATAACCATATGTATTTTTCGCTTCATTTATTATACTTGAATGGTGTGCCATACTAGTTGGTTGGAGAATTTAATTGAAGAGTAACACACACTCTTTCTAAACTATTCAATTAAGTTGTGAGTAGTCAAATAAAAGGTCAGCCAACAGTGTTATAGCAGAATTAACCTTATAAAACATGTAGTAACAACACGTTCATATTATTTGGTCTTCAGCACTAGCAGTACTAACATGTAATAACATTTTTAAGTCATTTTTCTGAAACCTTAGACAACATGTAGTAACAACACATTTATATGATATATTGTCTTCAACACTAGCAGTCCTAACTTGAACTAGCAATTTTTAGTTATTAGTGTGACAACCGTAAGATACCTGAGGGACCTAAAATGACAAACACTTAAACCTTTTTTACCCAACACACCACTTATCCTTTTATGGTACCAACCACACATCAGTTATCCTTATGGTCCCAACAATCAACATCCCCAAATTCCTTCTTATACCCTAGGTCACTTTCATCGAAGAATCCAAATAAAAAAATCGTTGTCCTTTTCTTCTTTTTTTTAGAAACAAACCCAGGTTTGTTGTACCCTCCCGTATGTACTTTGTTACCTTATTCGTTCATATATTTATACATGAATATAAATAACTGTGCATCTTTATATTTTATATTCTATTAGTAAATTTTTATTTAATTCAAAGTTTTTGAAATTGTTGTCAGGGTTAATGTGTTATAGGTATGGTCAGTATACCCCTTAAAGTCTAGTGGTTGATTCTAATTTTTATTAGGGTTTATATTTTATAGGACATGGCGAAAACCAAAGAAGTCATATTTAAAGTTCACCACAACGGGAAATTTGAATTTCAGCCACTCCGCTATGTAGGCGGTCGCCTTGCTGATGTCTGGTCTTTTAGCTCTACCATGGGTGCATTTACCAGGGTGCTTGATCAGGTTTTCAACGATATTGGAGGGGGAAAATGGGCTTTATTTTATGGTGCACCAAACAAGGCACTCGAAGATGGTTTAACATTGTTGCACATAGACAATGACGTTCGACGAATGTATGACCTTGCGGATGTGAATGGATCCATGGACGTCTACATTGTACACAAGCAAGAGGCTTTGTCACAATTTTATTTGAAAAACATGGTATGGCAGGAAGAGGGCGCTGGCATGCGTTGCGGTAGTGCAACACCTTTCAAAAGAAGGACACTAACAAAGCATGTTTCTATCACGAAAACTGAAAGAGGATTCGACATCAGAGAAAAAGGGGGTAGTTCACAGGGGAATGAAAGACTGTTGCAGCAGGAGGGTGTGGAACTCCAAGCTGGAAATACCGCCGAGAAAGGAAAAGAGAAACTCTGTTATGAGGATGTACATGAAAGCAAGCCAGGGCATGGGACTGCTAAAGGAAAAGAACCAGTTGTTGAGCAAGCAGGTGTGCCAAGAACTGGAAAAAGGGTTTCTATAACCACTTACAAGAGGGCCATACAGAACGGGAAAGCGATCATGATGGAAGTCCTGGATGCCTGAGTGATGGTTTGGTACGTTTATTGACTACGTTTTATATATTCACAGAATATGTTTTAAACCACACGGATGCACGATCGATATTAGATAGCCACCACATGAGACAAATAAGTACTAGTTTAATATCCATTAGTTATTACAAAGCCAAATACACATAAAACGTTATCCGTACATAAAAGACAGTATGTAGGACGTAGGTTGTTAATGCATTAATAAAAAACATGTTCCCACTTACTTTTAAAAGTTGCTTGGCGTAGGGAAATCAGATAGAAGATAAAAGCTGTGTGGAGCGGACGAGTGTGGTTGTTCACTGGTTTGACTTTAGCTGGGGTGAACTACCGTATTAATCAGCCCATGCTTAGAGTCTTCGTGTGTCTTCGTTTGGTTGTTGCTAGTTAACTTAGATGATTCCCCCATCATACGAGCCTTTTTTAATTTGCACCTGATGTACCTGGCGTGGCCTTTCGTTTGTTACCAACCATATTGTTGAACTATTAGATGTTTTTTTATAAGACATCAACCTTATGTAGAATTCAGATCTATGTGTTATAAAATAGCATTTAATAGACCAACAATAGTGTGATCTTTTATTTTATACGGCGATTGGTTATGCTACTGATATATTCCTGTGAATAATCATAATAAGGTACTGTAATTTTTCCAACCACACCTGTTATTGATAGCTAATATCGAATATAAAAAGAATATTATTTGTTTATTTGAAAATTTACATTCCCATATGCATATTTTAATCATCCGATTTACTTGCATTAACAAGTAAACAGGTCCACAAAGACAGCCGCTCAAACAGATTTAGTCTTGAAACAATGGAGGCAATATTCTTTCAGAGTGGATCATGAGATGCATGCACAATAAAAGGTGACCATCATATAATTATTTAACCGAAACCCTGGCGTTTATTTATTCAAATATTTTACAACCATTTGCCAAAGCCTAGACCCACATTTCCCAACAGCACTCAAACTAAAATTCACCACAGATACATGACTACAAATACAAATACCAACATAAACAAGACATCATTACCACCATAAGAGTCGACGATCTATGCACACACGCATACCAATCCATTAAGCCCTTAAGTTTCTGGATAAACAAATCATTGTTACGATAGTTTAGTTCGAGTTCAGCTGCCAGAATGCGCATTTGCATGAGCTTTTGTTCATCTCTTACCTGTACTTCTCTTAGATATTCCGCAGTTTTCTGGCCATAAACATTCCCGACTGTTTCCAGCTTGTTAATACAAATAAGCCGTAAAAACGTTTATTTATATTTTACGATCTTCTAATGTTTTGTCGATAACAAACGTAAAATCATTTTAACGAAACAAATAAAATACGTAAATGGTTTGAGCCAATAGTTTTCTAACACACTTAAATTTTCACATAAAACACTAAAACAAGTATAAGTGATTTTATGATTTAGTAATACATATGTACAACAACTAGTGTTTACATACTGGGCAAATCTATACATAACTAGTATGTATTATAATGGGTAATATAAATGGGTAGAAACTTAAGTATTTGACCCATTGACCAAATATATTGAATGTCTATGACACATACCCATGGAGCTTGTCCCATAACCCATTGCATGACATCATGCATAAGTCATATATGGATAATATCCATGGCCCATAGTTTTTAATCCATGAACCATGGTTTTAATCCATGAACCATGGACTAGATGCATTGCATCTTGTAGATACATTGTATCTACTTGCATACCCATGATCCATAACCCATAACCCATGACCCAAAACCCATGGGCAAAAGGGAGCGTCCCACGGATCCCCAGTAATACATTGGACGGATCCCTCAAGTGAGGGACTTGAACAGTAGATGTTTTTCTTTTATAAATAGTGAGCCATTTCTTCCTTTTGGGTTGCCACTCCTACACATAATTTCCCCAAGTATTGTAACTTTCTAACCACAGATCTTAAGGATCTTTCTATGTACTTTGTCTTTTGTTTTTGTGTGATTCTCTAGGTTCCTCTTAAAGGCTAGATCACCACTTCTTGAAGTCGAGCAAGCTCAAGTCCATGAGTTGCCATGCTTCGTCATCATCAAGACTACTGAGGTTCTATTGTTGATACTTATTTCTTCCTCCATAGAAGTGTTGTATCCAAGGCATTAGTGAAGGATGCCGAAAGAGTCAAGACGAAATCATTAGTGAAGGGTGCTTAACGTCCGTGTCGAAAGCATTAGTGAAGAATTCTAAAGGAGTCAAGAAGAAGGCATTAGTGAAAGGTGCCAAGCGTTCGTGTCAAGGGCATTAGTGAAAGATGCCTAGAAGTTAAATCAAGTGGCATTAGTGAAGGATGCCAAGGCCGTATAATCGATGAGGTGCATCATTATAAAAATAGTGATAGTTTGTTTCCAAGGATATTGATATCCTTGATGGTGTTGTAATAAGGAGTGGGTCTCCTTTGGGGTTAGGTGTTTTGTAGTGTTGGGTAGTAGTTTCTCCATCGTAATGCAACTCGGTACTTAGCCTAGTACCGGATAAAGGGTAGGCAACGTTGTGGTAGGTGTGGTTCTCCTTTGTGAAAGAACCCGGTGGTTAGCCGAGTACCGGAAAAAGAGTAGGCGACGTTGTGAAGGCTTCTCCGCCATATGGAGTTGGTGTCGAGTAGTGATTACGAACTCTCGAGTAGGTGACTCGGGGAGTGGAGTAGGGCAAGGAAGGTGTCCTTGTAGCCGAGCCACTATAAATTCTCGTGTCGTGGTTATGTGCTTCTTACTCTTTATCTTTCATTACACATTTATATATCTATCTATCAATGCCCAACATACATATCTAAATGGATTGACATACGTCGATCTAAATATTTTAAAACGAAGTTTTAATTGGTAAAACTATTCAACCCCCCTTCTAGTTTTCCACAATTGGCATCAGAGCTTTGTTACCAAGTTTGTTAGAGTATGCTGTACTTTAAAAACTTGATACGATCCGTGTATGTTTGAATACTACAAAGAAGGATTTTTTAGGTCATGTTTTAAAAAATCATCATAGTGTTTAATGTTGGACAATGATAGAATGTTCTAATATTTTCCTTGTTAAGAATTCTCCATACTTGGATTTGGGCATACCAAGAAGATCATGAAGAAATTCTCTAAATATTTCTTTTCGTGAAAAGAATATTTAGCATAGTATTCCTCACACATGGATTTGGGGACCCTAAGAAGATCACAAAGAATTTCTCTAAATATTTCTTTTCTTAAAAAGAATATTTAGCAAAGGTATGATCTTAATAAATTTCAAGCTTTCTTTTATTTTATTAGAGTCTTAGTAGTATGTTTACACTTTCTTAGTAATTACTATAGTAGTTATCTATATTGAAATCATCATCAAGAATAGTATTCTTCGTTGATTTGTATAGACTACACTACAAACCTATAATAATGATATCTTGGCTATTCGAGAGCCTTGATCATTATTCCTCACAAAAAGACTATTGACATTTCATCTATGTCAATGAGTATCCATGTGAAATTTCTTATATTATGATAAAATGGGATTTTGTCATAATCTTTGAAAAACCTCCCAAAGAATTATGACTTATTCATAAAAAGGGAACCTCGTCAAATAGGATTAGTATTAAACCGTCAAAACCCCAAACCACAAGTTATAGAGCTTAGACATCAAACTCTTGGCATTTTAGAACTCCCAAACCAAAGTTATCAAGGAATGCTTAAGCTGAAATTTTGTTGTCATGCCGGATCCCTGAGTTTGAACTAGTCGGATCCCTAATGAGAGGGATCCGTAGGAACCGTGCAACAGAAGATAGCATAAGTTAGAAATGATCACTGTGTAAGTTCCACTATCACTTTCCCTTCAAAGACTCGCAAACAAAAACCCAATTACTATTCACAGGAGCAAATTGATCATTTCCTTCAAGCAAAACAATCTCTTGTGTAAGTACTTCACTACATTGTTAATTTAATTCCTTGATTCATAGGATTACAATTTTCATCTTTAGAAGTTGGTTTCAAATGGGTTTGTCATAATTTGTTACCACATTGTTTTCTAAGATAATCTAAATCTAAGAATTAACATTGTTAATACAAATTAAACTCATTTCTTGAATTCAATAAAGATGATTTGAGCAAAATTGTGATCAAACCCTTTAGGCTACTATTCACAATTAACACCACATTGTGGTTTTGTTGTATAGGAACAATCATGCCTAGTAACTGACAACAAGATTATCATGATACCGCCCACTACATCCCTATGTACCATCGAAAGGATGGACTTAGCTCGGAGGATAGGAAAGCTTTCAAGTTGCTCGAAAAGAGACTTTTTCATGAAGGTCGTGTGGTAGAACCGTCATTCATTGCTAACACCGACATCCGACAAATTTTTGGAACAATTGGCTTTGATTGTCTTTTGGACATAAACGAGCAAATTTGCACGGTGTTCCTACTCGAATTCTACAAAACAATGAGAATAGTTAGGAATGAGAACGGGACCATCTCAATTGTCTTCATCATAAATGAGCATGAGTACACCCTTTCACTTGTAGAATTTGGAAGATTACTACGTGTTCCATATCAAGTAGTTTGCATGTTTTCCATTGAATGGTCTTTGGCGAAGCTACACGATATGGTTGATCATCATGAAGTGCACCACACGAGAATACTGGAAGCAACCACGGTAAGGGATACCGTGTTCATGCAAAGGGCATCCACATCGAGGGTCACTAGAAATTCCAAAGTGATCTATAGGGATCCATTTCAAATGGAGCTTTCCGAGATGTACGCATTGTATAGGAAATTGGAAGTTGTGGTAAGGGAGAATGTGCTTTTCTTGGGAGGGAACAAGGAACACCCCAATGCATGCTTGAGCTTCATGATCTATTGCCTTGTGGTCGAGACTCGCTTCAACCTTGCATATTACATGATTAAGAGAATGACGAGTGTGAAAAGCATGGACAGAATGGTGCTCCCGTATGAAATGCTCCTATCCCGTCTTGCAAACTTCATCTTTACTTTAGATCCTTCTCCGTACTCCTATGATCATAGCTTTTGCAACAAAGTTACGGTGCCTTTATCCGAAGGAAAAACTACACGGTTTATGGTGGATGGGAAAAGACCTCATCCACCAACGGATTCATCAGATGAACGGGAGAGACAAAGAGAAGGAGAAGGAAGTAGCAACCCCCTCGGAAACACCGATCTCGACCCTTTGGATTACATCAATCAATTGCCGGACATTCCTAGCAAATCACAAGAATGGCAACAAACCAAAGGGATCTTCAAGTGCTTCGCCAACTTCTTGAAGAAAAAGAAGTAGAGATGGTGGGATGAAGAGTGGAGGGGAGGATGAAGACGGGGAGTGATACGGAAGGAGATGGGGAAGTAAGGTAAGGTCATAGGACCTTAATTTGTGAAAACAATTTGAAACAATGGTTTGTAACATCTTAACAATACTTATGTAGAGTAGGATGTAGTATGTAGGAATTGCCATAACTTGGCATTGAACAATTTAACTTAGGAACGAGTAGGATGAGATTTTATGACATCTTGAATTCATTCAAGTAGTCGTCGTCACTCATCTTTAGCTACCTTTTAGTCTCCCCACACTTGCTATGCATTATACTTGTTGTGTTCTTGCATTTAATCATTGTAGAAATAACTAGGAGAAGCATTTGCTAAGAGTGCAATAATTGCACAATTGTTGAAAGCCTTCTGATCTGCAGTAGCCGGATCCCAGAATTATAACTAGCCGGATCCCTCCTAAGAGGGAACCGTGGGATCCGAGAAGACAGATATCAGATACATATCACTATACATCTAAGTTATCCCCTTGATCACATCATGATGGCTAAACATGATTCTTTAATACCACTTAAGGCTTCCTTAAGCATAGTAGATCCCACATTCAACCGTAGGTAACTTAGGATCAAATTCAAAGTGCCTTTGATTTATCAAACTCACCAATATCCACCATATTTCCGCTCCAACACTCACACATTATTTCTCACATCTCAAAACACTTAGTTTGATATTTCTGTCAATTTTAGCAAATTGATTTTAGTCACTCTTACCTCAAAATAGGCTTGAAACTAGTTTTTTTTTTCTTTATTTTTTAGGATTTTCTCAAATTTCTCTTGAGCCATCATCTAATTTCTAGGACTAATTGCCATCATTTTCCCATTTCAAATCAAATGGTATCCTCCTCAAGCACTTAGTTAGACTTTCAAAAGTCCACTTTCTTACGCAAAAACCATCATTAAGTATCCTCACTCCTTATGGTTGAGCATTTAAGACGTCCACCACTCAAGACATCTAAGGAAAGTCAAATCCTCAAGATTCATAGGTATTAGACCTTACAAAAAGCATAATCATTTCATCACATCTCTGTCTGAAAGACGGATCCCTGGTTTATAACTAGACGGATCCCTCGTGAGAGGGATCTGTTGATCCTAGTTGAGCAAACGATCCTTATAGAAACTGACTTAACAATAACTTGTTAAATACTACACGGAATATAATATTTAACCTTAAGAAGAAGAACAACAATAACACTAAACACCTGAATATTATTATTAATATGAATACTCTGAATAGTATTAGGGTTTTACAACCTTGAAGTGTATCGACCTTAGATATATCAAAACACACATATATCCAATCAAATCTAGGACCTCCTTTTATAGGCTAAGGATTCCTTTACAAGATACAATACGTAACCTAAAAGATAAATATCTTTTCCATATTTATCCATTAAAAAATATTAAACCGACTAAACAGACTAGCAGTGGTTACAATACATTAGTCGTGGTTATACAATACTACTAGCCGTGGTTTAACTCCAGTAGTGGATTCCTTTTTCTAGCCGTGGTTTCTTTTACTCTAGGAGTGGTTCCTATACTTAGAATAATTCTTGATCAGTGGAACCTAAAACCCAACAATCCTCCCCTAAACTTGATATTTACCAACAAAAACATCAAGTTTCTTTTAATCCCAGAACTTCTTACTTGGAGGATGTATCCAAACACTTATCAGAATTCAAAATCTTCTCAAACTTCCTTTTCAGTTTCTGATTCAGATAAGTAATCCACAGCTTTAGATCTATCAGCCATCCTCTTCAGTCTTCCTTGAGGTTTTGCCTTTATTGCCAAAGGACCCTGTAGATCTGCTATCTTCTCAATCTTTTTAAACAATTTATCAATCATATGATTAGTGGGCTTAGTCCCCTGTGGAGCAAGTTTAGCTTCAAGCATTTTCCTGGCAACATTATTTGATAAAGGATAATCCTTATCAATGAACTTAAAGAACTTCGCTTTAGTAGTTTGTACAGCATGAACTCTGCAAGATTGATACAACATCAAATCAACCACCTCACAGTCTGTCCAAAATTCATCATCTGGGTTAGACTGACACAAATTCCTAATAGAAGTCCACACAAAATTAGCTAATACTCTAGCTGGCCCATACTTCCCATGTCTAAAATCCAATATCTTCCATAGTTGCTCCAGATCAACCACCTTCAAACCAGACAACAATTGACCAAAATTATAGTTAGTGCTCTTCCATCCATCAGCCCTTGTAATTTCAATCATCTCTTTCTAATTTTCTATGATGAGCTGTAGATCTTCAATAGAATGAATAGCTCTTATAGGAGTAGGATCAATAGGCTTAGGTTTGTCACACTCCAAAAGATATTGTTTCACTCTCTCTTCTTTCTCCATTTCCTTATCTACCTTCTGCTTCTTAGAACTAGATTCCTCATGAACTCCAGCTTTTCTCTTTTGTTTATTCTTTAACTACTCAGCTTCTTTTTCAGAGTTCATAGGAAGGAAATCTTCATTTATTCTCATACCTCTCTAATAAATCTCTGAAACCCTCTCATATGTACACTTTCTTAAATCTTTACTAACATACATGTCCATGTTCCTGATAATCTTTATCATTTGATTTCTCATTTGACTCTTTGTAGGAGGTTTCTTCCTTTTGACTTGCTTTTTCTCTTGGCTTATCTTCCTTGCCCTTTCAGCCAACACCTTAGCCCTCTCATTAATAGATAACAATGCCCATTCTTGAGTAGTATATTTAGTTTTTATTATTTCAGAGGCTTGAAAAACAAATTGTTGATCATTCCATTCTGCTATCAATTTCTGAGTAGCTTCTTCATCTTCTTTCTTTTGCTTTTCTCTTGCTGCTAGAGCTTCAGCATCCTCCTTTTCTTGCAATTCTTTTGAGAGCATTACATCATAATCAATCTGCTCTTTCCTATTCTTAAAGTTCAATTCAGGCTCAGCAATACCTTTCCCTTTTCCAATGTCTTGTAAAACCACCTTAGTCTTCAAAGGCTCACCAATTGTCAAACTTTTACTTAAGGGTTTAGGTCTAGTAGGTTTAAGAAATAATGGAACAGGTGCAATAGTAGATGTAGGGTTGGATGAGGTTTGACTTAAGTTTATCAGGGTACTAGCAGCCTCCTTTTCAACTTCTTTAGATTTGGGTGGTGAAATAGCAGTGGTTGTAATTATTGTGGATGTGGTTGTTACAGCTATGGATGTGTTTAAAGTAGAAGTGGATAAGTTTACCTCAGATGAAGTTGCAACAGTGGTTTCAATTGAGCTAGCCGTGGTTGCAGCAACACTAGAATGGTTGTTGCCTGCACAACTTCCTTCTCCTTATCTTCCACTACAACTTTCAAAGCATCATTTATCACTGCTTGATTACCTTCCTTGTTGATCACCATATAATTATCACCATGATCTGCACTATCCAAATCCAATTCATCATCCAAGTTGTCATCCTCCCCTGAATCCTTGCTCTTACTCCTCCCCTGTTTGGATGCATCCTCCAAACCATGAACACCTGAGGAGCTAGCCTTCTTTTGGACCTTTCTGACTCTCTTTAAAGTAGCAATCCCTGGCCTTCTAACTCTCTCCAAAATAGATACCCTGTGTTACAGTCTTCTCATATGTCTTCCCTGAAACACTGCAAGCTCCTAAAGACCAGTGATAGTTTCCTCCATTTTGGTACACTTAACCGTCAATTCATGCAATTGTTCAAGAATATCCTCCCCACTTCGACCTGTTTCAACTGGTCCGAGAGGTGGTTCATTGGAAAAGTCATCATGTACCTGATCAGGATCCGTCAATTCAATTTCATGTTCCAAACTACCCTCATCACATCGAGCTGTGTAACCTGCTCCGAGAGGTGAATCCTTAGGTAAAGAAAACATAGCATTAAACCTAGCCTGATCATCAATGCACCCTGAATTAGCCAGTTGGCTAGGGATTCCTCCACTTGTGTTGAGTTCCAAGGAACTCTCCACATTAGGAGTTGCCAAAGGTTGGGTCTTATTGATGATTCCACTGTCCTGACCAGCATCTAAGCATGAGTCAGTAGTGAAAGCCCTTCCAATCATGTCACCTCCACTCCTTGTGACAGCCTCATCAGCTACACCACTAACACCAGCCTGAGGTAGCTTGGTGCCCTTCCTCCTTCTCCTAGTAAACAAAATCCTAGTGGGTTCAGAAGTTGAAGTTAAGGGTTCAGCAGTGGGTTCAGGTGTGATAGCAGTGGTTGTAGTTGTGATAGCCGGGGTTTCAGGTGTAGTAGCAGGGGTTTCAACATCTGTGGGTTGGGAAGGTTGTGGTTTAGGTACATCATCAAATTCAGGAATATCTGGCAAAGGTATCATATTAGGAAACAAAGGGGTAACTCTGCCTGTGAAATTGGGATTCTGATGCCTCATGTGTGCAAATACTTTAAGAAGCATATGATGAACCTCATACTTCCTATGATGACCAATAGGTACTTCAATCTGACTATCCACAATCAATTGAACAAACCTAGGGTACAAGTAATACTTACCCTTCTCCCTAATATTCTTCAAAAATCCATCAAAAATCATCCTAGACCAATTAAATTCCCTCCCTTCAGAAAGACAAATAATTGCAGTTGCAATTTTGGAGGGAAACTCATCAAACCCTGTGGTCTTACTGCTCACACACATCATCAAAGTGTGAATCAAAAACTTCCACTGAGGAGAAAACATATCTTTAGGAAATTTAATTTTATCTCCCCTTCTTTCATAACCTAACCTTTCTAAACCTTCAAAAATATCATCATTAGAAAGATTAACTACTCCATTAGCATCCTCTAGCTCCAAGACACCTCTAATTACATCCTCATTGATGAAAATCTCATTTTCATCCACTGCAGTCCTAAGGACTTCTAACCCATCTCTTTCCTGTATCTCAGCATTCCACCAAAATTGATGTACATATGTTTTAAGGATTGTGGGTGCTACAGTTAATACAAAGTGGATTAGACTGTGGTTAAGAAAATCAATCATCTCATGAAAGCCTTCTGATTGATTGTTCTTGATCAAATATGCAACTAGGTTATGGGTTTTGGAATACAATGACGACATTGTGATTAGTGATGTGATATGATGTGGGATTGTGAATTAAGCAGTTGGGAGTGGTTAGGGTTTGTGTTAAGCTCTAATTGGAAGTGATTTGGGGAAATAAATACGTTATCACCAAAGTTACAAAACAGCCTCTCAAGTATCCATCATCAGCAAAACACTAATAGTGGTTTGAAATGCTCTAGCACTGGATACAGCAACCACACTCCAATATTTTGACTAAGACTGCAGGAATCAAATCTACGCCAAAACAGTGATATCAAGCATTAGTATGAAGGATTACAAAGATTCACACAAATTTAAAAAAAAAAATAATAAAAAAAAAAAATAAAATAAGCACAACAACAGCTCCAAAAAGCGCCAAATTATACAAAAGCTCCTTCATACCTGCACATTACAAACACAAACCAAACACTTGAAACATTGTTAAGGATAGCAATGGCTAGAAAATAACTAGAAGTGGGTTCATAAGTCACACTGGCAGTGGTTAGAACAATACTAACACCCAGTCAAATGGTCAACTCCAAGTCATTAATCCGTCCACCAAAGTCAAAGACTTCATTTACTCCTCAACAACTCATACCTTCCCCACATTTAACCAACTGAGTTCATATTAACTCTATTTAAGACCATCTTACTCACATACCACTCATATTACTCACATTCCCAAAATTCTCTTTCTAAAAAACACTTTCAAAAACAATCTCACAAGATCAACATGAGCAACTCCAACCCCATCAATCTTTCATCAGACAACTCTTCCTCTGATAGTGTGTGGGAAGAGTTTCTAAAAATAGGTAGGGTTGACCAGGAAGGTTCATCAAAGAAAAGATCTCACATTGTCATGAGCACAAACCCTTCAGCTGCTGGACCATCTTCCATCCAACTAAGGCCACAAAATGCCATCAAGAAAGGATCCAATTCTGAGTTGAGTTCTTTGCCTAGTTATGCATCTCTCTATGAAGACACTGATGATGAGACATCTTCAAGAGTCTTGGTTGTTCCCCCTTGCTTCAATACCACCACCAGAACCTATATCAGCTCCTCCTATCCAAGCACTACTTCCACCACCAAATGGTCCATCATCATCATCAACACCCATCAGAGAGAGGGTGATTGGACATGCATGCCCCAAAGTGTGGCATGTGATTGGAGGGCCAAGAGTGCAGAAGGAGATGCTAAAGTGGGCCATTCCAAAGAAGCCTTAGGTGGTGTTGGTGTGTTGTGAAGCTTGTTTGCTTTAGATGGTTGTAGTAGGCTGTGGTCTGTTGACGTACTTTGCTGGTAGTCTGTACTCCATGGTTGTAACATCTGCATCTCAGTATGCAGTTTATCTGATAAATAATTAAACCATGTTTTACTTTTAAGTCCATTGAATCTTGCTGGTGATGTTTTACTTCCTTTGATCTGCAAAATAGTTAGTGGAAATACAAAGAAACAAGTAGTGGTTTGAACAAAACAAGCAATACTAAGACCAACTAATAATAGTACATAACTTTTACAAAACAAATTAGAGATTTAGAGATTTATCATTCCAATACTGACTACAAGGTACTGAAACCTCCTCACATCAAAAGCTTAAGTGAGAAGATCAACAACGTTGAAATCAATATGGATTTTTACCATTTGAATTAACCTTTTCTCATTACAATCTCTAATAAAATGATGCCTTATCTTAATACGTTTAGTTCTAGAATGCAAAACAAGATTTTTAATTATGCATATTGTACTGTTATTATCAACGTAAATCTTAGTATGCGTAAAATTGTACCCAAAGTCCAACAATTGATTCTGAATCTAAACTACTTGACCACAACAACTAGCAGCAGCCACATACTCAGCTTCAGTGGTGGAATTTGCCACAATTGTTTGATTTTTACACTGCCATGAGATTAGTCTGCTTCCCAAAAACTAACATTCTCTAGTAGTAGACTTCCTATCCAAACGAGCTCCAGCATAATCACTATCTGTATAGGCCACCAAATCAAATGTTGAATCCTTAGAATACCAAAGGCCCAATTTAGGATGACCCTTAAGGTATTTAAAAATTCTTTTCACAGAATTCAAGTGTGACTTGGAACCTTGCACACACACATACTAAGAACATAATATATGGCCTAGATGCAGTGAGATACATCAAAGATCCAATCATGGATCTATACAGCTTCAAATCAACTTTGGGACTTCCATCATCTGACAGCAGTGGTTTCTGAGTTTCCATTGGTGTACTAGCACTCTTTACATCCTAAAACCCAAACTTCTTCAAAACATCTGCTACATACTTGTCTTGACTAATGAAAATACCATCAGTCCTTTTTTAAACCTGTAGCCCCAAAAAGAAAGTGAGTTCACCCATAGAACTCATTTGAAACTTATCATGCATAAGTTTCTCAAAATCTTTGCACAGCTCCTTATTGGTTGAACCAAAAATGATGTCATCAACATAAACCTGAACTAGCAATATATCATCCTTGAGCTTGCTTATGAACAAAGTCTTATCAATCAGTCCCCTCTTGAAACCATTGTCCATCAAATAAGTAGAAAGGCATTCATACCATGCCCTTGGAGCTTGATGCAAACCATACATAGCCTTTTTCACCCTGTAGACCTTATCCGGATGATCAGGATCTTCAAAACCAAGAGGTTGACAAACATAAATGTAGCAACTCGTAAATTTTCATAAGGCAAAATGACTAATTTGCCCTTTGACTTTGGCTTTTGACTATTTGACTTTTACTGTAACGTAAAAGAAAATACTGTAACTGGTAATTTCCCAAGTTAAATAATTCACTCTATTTTGGAGTATTACACTCTGAACATTTTTTGTTCACCAATGGCTATAAATAATTATTTAAAATTGTGACTTTATTAATTACGAATGTTTAATCGTGTAAACTTTCCTCGCGGTCAACACAACACTACGATAAGTCAAGATGTTCAAAATACTCTACTTTCACCAATAGTCATATTTTATATGAACTATTGCCACTTTGTTATTTTTACGTAAACATTTTCCTCTTTACGTAATACGCGTGCTCGAACATACGTTATTAGGCTTTAACAACGTAAACACACTCCAATAGACTTATCACACCTTTAATATACCTAGTTGGAGTATATTGATAAGTTTAGACATTTTCATAAGTATTATATTCTTATGTTACCCGGTTTTAAGTTTCGTGACTTAAGGACTTAACATTAGTAATTACCGGAACCAAACTACCATCTATAAACTACATACTACTCAAATTTTTGTGATAAATCTTATCACAACACCATCATGCCACATTCAAGTAGTCTTAGTGTTGTGTTGTCAAAGTTTTACACCTCCTAGTAACACTTGTATCTCATTTACTCATAAAACCTTTCAACTGAGTTATCTTCTCATTTGCAACATGCAAAAACTACTACTTGTTCTCTCCCTTATGATTTCCAACGAGCTAGAACAGCCCACAATCACCATCATTTTTTCTTTTCAACCACAAGTTCTAGTGTTAAAGATTGAAGGTTATAAGTCCTAACTAGTTCTTGGTTCATTATCTTCAAACAAGTCTTTGATTCCATGGTTGAAATAGAAGATATTCTAGGAGATAATCAAGAGTTCAAGGGCTGAGATTAAGAGAATTCTTGGGAGGTTAATAAAGGTTTGAATCAAGTGGTGAAAAGATTCAGGACAAGGGTGAAGATTAGAAAGGGTTTAGGATTGATTATTCTTGTAACTTTCCAACCTAATCCTTGTAAGAATTGTGATACTTTTCATTTTTATTCAATATGGTTGTAATAATTTATACTCATTGGATATAATTTGATATAAGTAGTATATGTAATATGGCATGATTGATGTTGTACATGAAGTTTGTAACATGAAAAGAAGCTAGAACAAGCCTTAGTTGGCTTTTATGAATTTGAATTCTGAAACAGTCCCAAAGATTGATTAAACTGATTATCTCAGTAAACCTTGAGGTTAATTTAATAAGATAGGCTTGTAGGGCTATGTCTTATGGTCGTTTCGCCGGGTGGCGCACCTCATAACTCCTCTCGATGAGTAAATGAGAGCCAAAATGGCAAAACATGTCAAAACCTGCACACCATATTTCATTTAAGAATATCCCATAGTTCTGATCATTTTTGGTAGTTGACTCATTTTATGAAATATAGCCAAGACCTAAACTTGAAGTTTGGAGAAAGCCGCGTGTCAAAACATGTTGTAGAACTCAACTTATGGTCATTTTGGCAGGACTGAATGTGCAGCCAAATTTTCTGCAATGAAATATAAGTAATTACTTGTAATTAGACAATTGATATAAGTATACTTTGGACTTGATTAAGCTTGAGAAGCTATTAGATAAAGTAAAAACTAGAACTTGAGCTTTTGAATCACTTAAAAAGGACTTGTGGTTAAAAAGTTATGCCTAGTTAAGTGTTACTAGAGGTCAATATAGTGCTGGAACAAGAAAGCTTGCTGAAACGATTTTAAAACGATGTTTTGACCCTTTTCTGGTCCGAATCAGCAAAAGTGTAAAGCACGAAAGTTGCTCAAAATAACTTTTTCTAGAAAAACACAGGAGCACATAAGCAGAAAGTGAACGACAAAGCCTAAAAACTACAAAAACTAACCGGACCTGTTGTATACCGGAAAACAACCATGGCTAAGAAACTTTAAGTGATATCTTGATTCCTTGAGGCCAAAACAAAGGCAAGGTTAAGCCAATGTGTTGTTTCAAGATATTTTAACTTAGATACATCCTCAAGAATGTCCTTGATTATTGTTTGACTTAGCCGCACGGCTAATATAAGTTTGATAACCCGAAACTTGTTTTAGAAAAACTTGTTCATTGGATTAGACTTTGCTAGACTTTGACAAACTAAGTAATGACCATATAACATGTTAAACTACTTCACGACACACAACTTATATCATCATATCGTCACATAAGTCAATCAATAGTCGTTGACAAAACACGACACATGTTGCATATAACATTTGTCTCGTCAAATACTTTACTTATAAATGACAAGTACAATAATAGTAAGGAATTTCATTATCATAAGAGGCCTCTTCGGGGTGTCGTATCGATGAGTTGTGGATTTACGATTTATAGTGTCCTGGCTCCTCATACGTTCACTACACGACCTCTTGATTTTGATAGCCCGAACGATGGTACGAGGTTATTTATAAAAGGGCTATAAGCAAAACAACACTTAAGGGATACTTTAACTTAAGGATTCATGTACAACATCATATTGAAAGCCAACATACTACATATACTTGTACACTTATATCGTACACTATACTAAAATGCGATTACTATGCTTTCGTAGGTAATCGTTAAAGATCGTGATCTTGTCATACTCTACCGTTGATAAACATTATATCGTTACACTCCGATGCTGATCAGTACAGTGAGTTTCATAGCCCCAGCTTTTATTTAACTGTTTTATAAACTCTTTTGGGGGAGATACATGCTACTGCTTTTACTACATGCTAAAATGCTTTATCATGGACAATTACTTGTAAAGTGAATGCCTTGACTGTATTATTGCATGCCTAAGTTGTTTTTGCCAAAAGTCCCCAACATCATGGACCAGTAATCACTGGGAGTGAGCGCAAATATTGTGGATAGGCCTATCGGAATTGACGAACCTGTCTATGTTATCGGAAATAACAAGGCGCACTATATTTGAGGTTATCTAGGTAAAGGGCAAAATACCTACCCGGGGATAGTTATTTACTGTATATATTGTCCGGTGATATATATACAACAGTCAGTCATGAGTGCCATGAGCTTAGAGCAATAATAACTATCAAGAAGATAATTGTACACATTGCAATTATACTACAAACTATATTGTCCACTACTGTTTTCAAACCTATGCGGTTTCTATCGTTTATATTGACCGGTTAGGCAATCAAACGCACTATGGGCGTATAATAACGTAGCTCACTACTTTCATAAACTTGATATCTTGTGATCAACTGTTTTGCTTACAAACTTATGAACTCACTCAACCATTGTGTTGACACTTTTTAGCATGTTATCTCAGGTTCGAAAGGAATTAGCTGGCATGGCATGTGAAGGAGCACGGAAAATATTTTTGAAGACGATGCATATATTATCATTCGAAAAACATTACAACTTTTATGTTGTACTTTTTTTATGGTTGTACAAACTTGTGAGACCGTTTTTTAAACTCTGATATTTTAATCGAATGATAATTTATTTCAAAACGTCTCATTTAGAGTCGTTTTCTATAACTTGTTATGTGAACTATGAAGTAATACCCCAGTGACACAATCATCCGCTGCGATAACTTTGGGGGTATTACAGATTGGTATCAGAGCTTCAGTTATAGAGAACCAGGTTGCATTTAAACCTAGGCTATAACTACATCTTACATTAAACTTGTATCACTCATTGCTGTCTTCAACATTCCGTGCGCCATGCCTACTCCTTAACACAATACTATGTTATTTATATAAAGACTGTTTATTTAAACGATTGACTAAACATAACTACATATGCCGTTCCAAGGTATTATGGCACAACCAGATCTCCCCGATCATATACATCTTGTGATCTACGAAACTTTCTCAGACATTGTAGTTTATACAATGGTCTCATTATTATTAAGACATTGTAAGTATGCAATGGTCTTCCTTATATCTCAAACATCGTGAGATATACAATTGACTTAGACATATCTCAGGCATCGTGAGATACACAATTGACTTAGATATATCTCAAATATCATGAGATACACAGTTGACTTAGACATATCTCATGCATCGTGAGATACACAATTGGCCTAAATATATCTGAGATATTAAGAGACACACCACAGCTTTATCTATTTCTCAGACATTGAGAGATACATAATGGACTTATTTATTGTTTTCGACATTGTGAGTTGCACAATGGTCGCACTGGTTTTTCTCAAACATTGTGAGAAAACTATTACATAACTATGAACTCAACGACTCTTTTGAACGCTATGTTAATTTTCTCTGATTATTTTACTCCTCGTCTTCGAAGATGAGTTTGAACATTCATTCCATAATCTTGGAACACTTTTGACATTTCATAATACATCGCTTTGCAACTCATCGATTAAGTATGAGTGTTTTGTCGAAAATTCTTAAGTAGGATGATTTGGAATATCCTTATTTAAATGGACTGGGACGCCTTTTCATTTAAATAAAGAAATTGTAAATCGTCGAACCATAAGTTTTTGATTTCTTACTTACATAAATTGGGACGCTTCTTTATGGAAGTAATGAATTATAAATGAGTGGGCTTATTTGTATCCGATATGACGTGAGTATGAACTCGGACTCGAGAATCACAAGTATTCTCTAAAAAGATCTAGAAAACACGATAGTGTTTTACCACTTAGCAAAAATCTTAAGACCTCATTTGAACAACCTAAGTTCATTCTTAAGTTATCACTTTTGATGTTACAAATCCTTACAAACATGAACCGTTTGTTGAGCTAACAAAATTGGTTAAAGTCAATTGAAACCCGACCTGATAGAATTAGATGTTTCAAGAACATAATTGAAACCCGACCTGATAGAATCAGATGTTTCAAGAACATAATTGAAACCCGACCTGATAGAATCAGATGTTTCAAGAACAGAATTCGGTTGCCACAATTTTGATTATGCACGAGGCGCATAAGTCAAAGTATTCCATTATTGAGCTAACGAACTTGTTACACTCTTGAACTAATAGACTTAGTTCAGTCTCGAACTAACAAACTGGGTACGATGTCCCATTATCCATCACATAAGCTTTCCCATGAGCTTCTCCTATTGGTTAGCCATTACTTTGAGAACATAATTTCTCGAAAGGTTCTCACTTGCTACATCCCATCACCGTTTGTTACTATTGTCGTTACTATTGTTATTTTGCTATTGTTAGATCCTTGAGCAGTCTAAGCTCGCACAACTTGATCCACTTGGTTACGAGACATCTGAATTGTTTCATCCAGTGTGAGGGATCAAACGAAGTTACGTTCTCTTGAATACTGAGTGGAAGTTCTCAGATGAACTTTTCCCATAACCTCTCGTTGGTTGAGACCATCATTGGGCACACTACTGCCAACTCTTGAAAGAGACGAATATAAGTTGTGATATCAACAACACTTACAACAAGGAAACTTCACCTCCATTTCTTGCACCTCATTTCGAGGGCGATACTTCTTGAATTGTAACTTCTTCAACTTAGTCCAAGAAATCTTGTGAGTATTCTCAATACTAATAGATTGAGCAACAACATTTTACCCTGACAAAGCATTATCTAGAAGCATGCTTGTGGCATATTGGGCTTTGCAATCTTTAGCACAATTGCTGATTAGAATTTTTGAGCTTGCCGCTTACGAAATCCTTGTAAGGAATCTAGTACAATGTGTTACTTCCTGGCCCTGCAATATTAGGCCACACATTATAACCAGAAAGGTTATAGAGATGTAAGCGTTAACTTCAAAAAAAATATCATACTAGGATTAAGGTTTTGTTGAAAGCCTCGTTGCGGTAAGGTATGATTCGTTTGGGGAAATTAGAAAACCCAAACTTAAGATATATTGGACTTTATACGATAGTAGCAAGAATTAGCCTGGTAGCTTTCAGACTCGAGCTACTACCCGAACATGGCAGTGTACACGCCGCATTTCGTGTCTGCATTCTGAAGAAGTGTCATACTGATGAGACACTCCCTATTTCTCTGGAAGGGATCCAGATTGATTTACGTTTGATCTTATCAGAAAATCTACTGAGATCACGGACCATGAGGTCAAACGACTTAAGCAAAGTTGCATTTCTATTTTCAAAATTCAATGGAACTCTAGAAGAGGTCCTGAATTCACGTAGGAACGTGAAGATGAACTCAAATATACCGTTAGTAGATAACACTCACTAAACTTCGTGACGAAGTTGCATTACATAAGTACCCCCACCTCTTCTCGAGAACATCATTAACTCATAACACAAACTAAATCATGAGGACATGATTCGCGTAACTGGTAGAGGCTGTAGCAACTCGTAAATTTTCATAAGTCAAAATGACTAATTTTCCCTTTGACTTTGACTTTTTACTATTTGACTTTTACTGAAGCAAATACTGTAAATGGTAATTTCCCAAGTAAATAATTCACTCTATTTTGGATTATTACACTCTGAACATTTTTTATTCACCAATGGCTATAAATAATTATTTAAAATTGTGACTTTATTAATTACGAAAGTTTAATCGTGTAAACTTTCCTCGCGGTCAACACAAGACTACGATAAGTCTAGATGTTCAAAATACTCTACTTTCACCAATAGTCATATTTTATATGAACTATTGCCACTTTGTTATTTTTACTTAAACATTTTACTCTTTACGTAATACGCTTGGTACGTTATTAGGCTTTAACAACGTAAACACACTCCAATAGAATTATCACACCTTTAATATACCTAGTTGAAGTATATTGATAAATTTAGACATTTTCATAAGTATTATATTCTTATGTTACCCGGTTTTAAGTTTCGTGACTTAAGGGCTTAACATTAGTAATTACCGGGACCAAACTACCATCTATAAACTAAATACTACTCAAATTTTTGTGATAAATCTTATCACAACACCATCATGCCACGTTCAAGTAGTCTTAGTGTTGTGTTATCAAAGTTTTACACCTCCTAGTAACACTTGTATCTCATTTACTCATAAAACCTTTCAACTAAGTTATCTTCTCATTTGCAACATGCAAAAACTACTACTTGTTCTCTCCCTTATGATTTCCAATGAGCTAGAACAGCCCACAATCACCATCATTTTTGCTTTTCAACCACATGTTCTAGTGTTAAAGATTGAAGGTTATAAGTCCTAACTAGTTCTTGGTTCATTATCTTCAAACAAGTCTTTGATTCCATGGTTGAAATAGAAGATATTCTAGGAGATAATCAAGGGTTCAAGGGCTGAGATTAAGAGAATTCTTGGGAGGTTAATAAAGGTTTGAATCAAGTGGTGAAAAGATTCAAGACAAGGGTGAAGATTAGAAAGGGTTTAGGATTGATTATTCTTGTAACTTTCCAACCTAATCCTTTTAAGAATTGTGATACTTTTCATTTTTATTCAATATGGTTGTAAGAATTTATACTCATTGGATGTAATTTAATATAAGTAGTAAATGTAATATGGCATGATTGATGTTGTACATGAAGTTTGTAACATGAAAAGAAGCTAGAACAAGCCTTAGGTGGGTTTTATGAATTTGAATTCTGAAACAGTCCCAAAGATTGATTAAACTGATCATCTCAGTAAACCTTGAGGTTAATTTAATGAGATAGGATTATAGAGCTATGTCTTATGGTCGTTTCACAGGGTGGCGCACCTCATAACTCCTCTCGATGAGTAAATGAGAGCCAAAATGGCAAAACGTGTCAAAATCTGCACACCAGATTTCATTTAAGAAAAGCCCATAGTTCTGTTCATTTCTAGTAGTTGACTCAGTTTTATGAAATGTAGCCAAGACCTAAGCTTGAAGTTTGGTGAAAGCCGTGTGTCAAAACATGTAGTAGAACTCAACTTATGGTCGTTTTGGCAGGACTGAATGTGCAGCCAAACTTTCTGCAATGAAATATAAGTAATTACTTGTAATTAGACAATTGATATAAGTAAACTTTAGACTTTGGACTTGATTAAGCTTGAGAAGCTATTAGAGAAAGTAAAAACTAGAACTTGAGATTTTGAATCACTTAAAAAAGACTTGTGGTTAAAACGTTATGCCTAGTTAAGTATTACTAGAGGTAAATATAGTGCTGGAACAAAAAAAGCTTGCTGAAACGATTTTAAAACAATGTTTTGACCTTTTTCTGGTTTGAATTAGCAAAAGTGTAAAACACGAAAGTTGCTCAAAATGACTTTTTCTACAAAAAAATCGGGAGCACATAAGCATAAAAAGTGAACGACTAAGCCTAAAAACTACAAAAACTAACCGGACCTGTTGTATACCGGAAAACAACCATGGCTAAGAAACTTTAAGTGATATCTTGATTCCTTGAGGCTAAAACAAAGCCAAGGTTATGCCAAGGTGTTGTTTCAAGATATTTTAACTTAGATACATCCTCAAGAATGTCCTTGATTATTGTTTGTCTTAGCCGCACGGCTAATATAAGTTTGATAACCCGAAACTTGTTTTAGAAAAACTTGTTCATTGGATTAGACTTTGCTAGACTTTGACAAACTAAGTAATGACCATATAGCATGTTAAACTACTTCACGACACACAACTTATATCATCATATCGTCACATAAGTCAATCAATAGTCTTTGACGAAACACGACACATGTTTTATATAACATTTGTCTCGTCAAATACTTTACTTTTAAATGACAAGTACAATAATAGTAAGGAATTTCATTATCATAAGAGGCCTCTTCGGGGTGTCGTATCGATGAGTTGTGGATTTATGATTTAAAGTGTCCTGGCTCCTCATACATTCACTACACGACCTCTTGATTTTGATAGCCTGAACGATGGTACGAGGATATTTATAAAAGGGCTATATGCCAAACAACACTTAAGGGATACTTTAACTTAAGGATTCATGCACAACATCATATTGAAAGACAACATACTACATATACTTGTACACTTATATCGTACACTATACAAAAACGCGATTACTATGCTTTCGTAGGTAATCTTTAAAGATCGTGATCTTGTCATACTCTACCGTTGATAAATATTATATCGTTACACTCCGATGCTGATCAGTACAGTGAGTTTCATAGCCCCAGCTTTTGTTTTACTGTTTTATAAACTCTTTTGGGGGAGATACATGCTACTGCTTTTACTACATGCTAAAATTTTTTATCATGGACAATTACTTGCAAACTGAATGCCTTGACTGTATTATTGCATGCCTAAGTTGTTTTTTCCAAAAGTCCCCAACATCATGGACCACTAATCACTGGGAGTGAGCGCAAATATTGTGGATAGGCCTATCGGAATTGACGAACCCGTCTCTGTTATCGGAAATAACAAGGCGCACTATATTTGAGGTTATCTAGGTAAAGGGTAAAATACCTACCCGGGGCAAGTTATTTACTGTATATATCGTCCGGTGATATATATACAACAGTCAGTCGTGAGTGCCATGAGCTTAGAGCAATAATAACTATCAAGAAGATAATTGTACACATTGCAATTATACTACAAACTATATTGTCCACTACTGTTTTCAAACCTATGCGGTTTCTATCGTTTGTATTGACCGGTTAGGCAATCAAACGCGCTATGGGCATATAACAACGTAGCTCACTACTTTCATAAACTTGCTATCTTGTGATCAATTGTTTTGCTTACAAACTTATGAACTCACTCAACCATTGTGTTGACACTTTTTAGCATGTTATCTCAGGTTCGAAAGGAATTAGTTGGCATGGCATGTGAAGGTGCACGGAAAATATTTTTGAAGACGATGCATATATTATCATTCGAAAAACATTACAACTTTTATGTTGTACTTTTTTTATGATTGTACAAACTTGTGGGACCGGTTTGTAAACTCTGATATTTTAATCGAATGATAATTTATTTCAAAACGTCTCATTTAGAGTCGTTTTCTGTAACTTGTTCTGTAAACTATGAAGTAATACCCAAGTGACACAATCTTCCACTGTGATAATTTTGGAGGTGTTACAATAAACCTCCTCATCAATAGTACCATACAGAAAGGGACTTTTAACATCCATTTGATACACAACAAAGTTTTTGAATGAAGCATATGCCAGAAACAATCTTATAGCTTCAATTCTGGCAACAGATGCAAATACTTCATCATAATCCAAACCTTCAGTCTGTGTGTATCCTTGAGCAACCAACCTTGATTTATTCCTTACTACTATACCTCTTTCATCCCTTTTATTTCTTAACACCCATTTAGTTCCAATAGCCCTTTTTCCATTTGGAAGGTCAACCAATGTCCACACCTCTTGAAGCTTAAAATGCAATAGCTCCTCTTGCATTGATTCAACCCATCCTTCTTCTGATAAAGCTTCTTCAACTCTCTTGGGCTCCTTTTGAGACAAAAAACAAGCAAACAAACAACTTTGCAGATCTTTATGACTATTCCTTTTGTGAAGTGATCTGGCAAAGAAACCTTGTTCAGAAAAGGTTTGACTTTTCAAAGCTCTGCTTCTTGTTTGAACTGGAGTATTCAGATCTGCAAGAATTTTCTCTTTGGGATGATTGTTATGAACGCTATAGAAGTGGTAATAAGGGTGTTTGGCAATTAGCCAATTCTACCTATTTTGGAATGTTATTGGTTAAGATTATGTAAGAACATTTTCTTAGGCTTTGATAATGTCATGTCAAATTTTATTAAGTATTGTTTTAGTGTGTAATGTAGAAATTTTTGGGTAAAAGAGTGACAGTGAGTCAGTTTTCGGGTGTACTTTTTGTGAAAATAATTTTCACGTTTTTAGTCGTGTCGTTTCAAGGGGTGTTACAGGTTTAAGTCTCATTGAGGACATGTGAGATAGGTCGTCTAGATTGTAAAAAGTTTTCGTTAAAAAAAAAAAAAAAAAAAAAAAAAAAGGCGCCTGTTTGATGGTAGGCCGTAATTGTATTTTTCTTCAACCAATTACTCTAAAGTACGTTTTGCAGGATTGATATGAGCAATATGCTTTTGGTTGCTGCCATAGACACAACTTTCGTAACAAAATTCCAAAATAAATTTACGAAAAATCCTTGAGGTCATCCTATATATTAAAGAGTTAGATCTTTACGCTCCGGCGCGACTCGCAACAAAAATCAATAATTTGTATTTAAAAATCCCGCTGCGAATCGCCAGCCTTCAAACCTTGTTTCAATTAAACACAAGTATCGCGAGACATGCTCATATGGATTTTCAGTATTGTAAATCATAAATTCGTAATAAATAATAGCCACCATTGACTAGCGTGTGGGTCCCTCAACCCAAATCAACGCTCCATAACCCATCACAAGAATAGAAACAAATCGGACCGTTTGAATGATCAACAAATAGTCAAACACAGTGACATTGCTTTGACTTTCATCATATATAAGCTCAAAGCTATGAAGCAAACTTTACCACTACAACTACAACTTAAACAACCATGGCACATATTAGCAACATGCCTGAAATCGACACGAAAAGCGGTTACAACAAGACAACCTCCACATTCCACAGCAAACGAACACCAACGCCGCTACCATCAAATGAAAACCTAGACATAACAACCTTCATCTCGGCGCGTGCACACCATGGCAAGATCGCTTACATCGACGCGACAACAGGTGCACGCCTCACATTCGCAGACGTCTGGAAAGCCGTTGAATCCGTCTCATCGTCACTCTCTGATCACGGTATACGTAAAGGTGACGTGATCTTACTACTATCACCTAACTCAATATACTTCCCTATTATATGTCTCTCAGTTATGTCTCTTGGCGCCATAATAACGACTACAAATCCGTTAAATACAAAAAATGAGATTAGTAAACAGATAGCTGATTCAAAACCAGTGCTCGCGTTCACGATCGCTGATCTGTTGCCGAAGCTAGCTGGTGCTGGTATTCCTGTAGTTTTGATTGATTCTAGCTCGAGTACTGGTTTCGAAGTAGCGAATACATTGAATCAAATGATGATGACTAAACCAAAACCCAAGAGAGTTAAAGAGACCGTGAGTCAGGATGATACCGCCACGCTTTTGTATAGCTCCGGTACTACCGGAGCTAGCAAAGGCGTGATCTCATCTCACAGGAATTTGATCGCGATGGTGCAAACTGTTATTGGACGGTTTAGATTGGGAGATGATCAACAGACGTTTTTATGTACTGTGCCTATGTTTCATATATATGGCTTGGTTGCGTTTGCTACGGGGTTAATAGCCTCTGGAGCGACTGTTGTAGTTTTATCCAAATTTGAGATGCATGAGATGTTAAGTTCGATTGGAACGTATAATGTTAGTTATTTACCTTTAGTGCCGCCAATATTGGTGTCACTTGTAAATAACGCGGATATAATTAAGAAGAAATATGATTTAAAAAGTTTGAAATTCGTTTTGTCTGGTGGAGCGCCTTTGAGTAAGGAGATTACTGAAGGTTTTATGGACAAGTATCAAGGTGTGACTATTATGCAAGGATATGGATTGACAGAGTCGACTGGAATTGGGGCGTCGACTGATACGGTTGAGGAGAGTCGAAGGTATGGAACCGCGGGGATGTTATCGGCTAATATGGAGGCCAAAATTGTTGATACGGACACTGGGAGTGCGATGGCGGTTAATCAAACAGGGGAGCTTTGGCTTAAGGGTCCAACTGTTATGAAAGGTAAGTGTCATTTTCGGGGTTTTATGTTATGATATGCTAATATTTATTTTAGTCTATGGTTTAATTATTGCTATAAACTTTGTTGTCCAATTTACTGGCCCCTTCTATAAAGTTTTTTAAAAAGTTGTGGCCGTTAGATATAGCAAAATAGTTGAATGGTATACAATTATTCCATGGGGTTGTTAAGTGGTTCGTGGGGTCATACTTTTTAATATTTCTGACATAAATAAGAAAAAGCAGTTCCACTTACGTATTTCATTTAGGGTGGTTTGCTTTAGACACCACTGACAACGCATCTTCATCACTTTTCTTTTCTCATTTCTACTACCTAAATGAGGCCCACATGCTTGGTACACATCATTTTAGTTTTTATTTTTTTATTACTAGACTTTTTTTAAACAAAAATTGATAGCTGCGTTATCTTTTCACAATACACTTCTTTTTCTCACTTGTCCTTTCTTTTTTTTATTTCTTCCAAACTTTTATCACCACCATACTCATACATCCGGCCACCATCCTTACAGCCGACGCACCGTCAGCCGTTACTGTTACAGTCGCCACATCATCAGTCATCACTGTACCTACAACCATCACCAGTTTTGAAGAAGAGGGTGTTTGTGAGATACGGCCGCACCTCCGTTTGCCTTACCGCCGCCGCACCTCCAGTCACTACCTTTTGAGAGTTGCCCCAAAAATGGTTTTTATGGGTATATGAAGTTTTAAGATCTGTACAAGTAAGCAAAAATGACTTAATCTAGGTGGTGTCTGGATCCTAAGAAGGTGGCAGTGTTTGGTGGTGGAACAGTGGCGGCGTTTGGTGGAGGAGCAGTGACTGTGATTTGTGGTCGTGGTGGCTGTGACTTGCGGCCATGGCGGAGGAACAGTGGTTGTGTAATTGGTAGGGGAGAAGGGGTAATTTGGTGTTTGCGAGAGTCGTGTTTTTTTTCGGTGTGTGTTTTGATTTCTTAGAAAGAGAATGAAATTTGAGAGATTGTCTGAGCGAGAAAACATGTATGGAATATCAATTTAATTAGAACATCATCTTTCTAAATTCCAGTAAAGCTGAGTAAGTTTCACAAAACATATGCCATTAAAATGTAAATAATAATTAGTGATGTTTAGATACTAAACGAGTGTGGAAACCCGCACGATGCAGCGGGATTGCTTTTGTAGACGTGAATTTGGATAGGGACTATTTTTGCCAAATTGCTATAAATTAAAGGATTTACTTTGCAACGACACTTAAACCTTAAGGACTATTTTTGCCAACTTGGACTTACTTTGCAACGACACTTGAATATTAGGGACTATTTTTGCCAACTTCTGAAAGTTAGCAATTAATGTTGACACGTGGCATGTGAATAACGTGTGTCTTGCGTAATAGTATATATAGTAATAACTGGTGTGCCAACACGCATAGCCTTCATTTATGGTGTTTTTCATTTCTTTTGTTTTGTTTAATACACCCATCGAGTGTAAAGTAAGGGTGAGCAAACGGACCGGCCGGACCGGACCGACCGAAGGACCGACCGGACCGACACGGACCGAGACCGGACCGACCACATTCGGTCCGGTCCGCGGTCTCGGCTTTTGGGCAAATCGGTCCTCGGTCCGGTCCGGTCCGGACCAAAACCGACGAAAAACCGACGAATTGGGCCGTTTTGGACCGGACCGACCGAAGACCGGACCGGACCGACCGGACCGAGACCGGACCGACCAAATTCGGTCCGGTCTCGGTCTTGGCTTTTGGCCGAACTCGGTTTTCGGTCCGGTCCGGTCCTGGCCGGTCCGGTCCGGTTTTCAGCCTATGCACACCCCTAGTGTAAAGTGGTTTAATCTGCAATATAATATGCGATGCGAGCTTGTTTTTTTCTTTAAAAATTAAAACTCATTTGACCTGTTTGACTTAGCTTCAACTGTAAAATAAACTAGACAGTACTCTATCTTACATGGCTGAAGAAGTGGTAAAAAGGATATTTATATTACAATAAATTAAACGTAAGTTATAAATCAACAAATTTAAAATAGCCGAGTCATCTAAAACTATAATAGTACAAACATTAAGGAATCTTATTTCATTATTGATGAAGAACACATGTTGGGTTTGTTCTGCACAATGCTAATATATATAATAGGAAAAGGAAAGTGTGTTTCATTTTACAGGCTAACTGGCCATCACTTTAGTCGGATTCCTTGTTTGCATCAAATCGTACTTCACTTGTATATAGATAATAACAGCGCTTAAGATTTACCCTTTAACATTAATAAACTGTTACTCCCTCCGTCCTAAAATTATAGTCCCCTTTTGACTTTTTCGATCTTTCATTTACAACTTTGACCTTAATTATTTTTGTTTGTGTTATATAATACTTGATGCAAAATATATGAATGGATTGAGTTTTTAATGTATTTTCATTTGGTATAATTTTCATCAACTATTGTATAACATAAATAAAAATATTTAAGGTCAAAGTTGAAAAGAAAAGACCGAAAAAGTCAAACGGGGACTATAATTTTGAGACGGAGGTAGTATCATTTTAAAATAATGTGTATAAGATGCTAAATTGTATGTTAATTTTGAAAATATGTATATCAATTAATTAACCATCTTAATTATATGACTATTCTAGTGATTAATAGATTACTTAGCCCATCTTGGCCACCTATATTTGCCCATACGTCATCAAAATACAAACCAGAAATGAATGCTGAGTTTTTCATAACTCACCGGTACAGTGTAAATATGCACAATTCAAAATGAAACTTCCGCAGGTGCATTTTGACTTCAATTTCGTGTGATAACTATCTACAAAATGAAAGTTGTAGAACATTCAATATTTAAAATCGTTTATATTGGTGAACTGAAGATCATGTGCACGGGTGAATGAATACGAAGATAAGTGAAAATCTGATATCATGTTATTACAGGTTACTTTAGTAATCCGGAGGCAACTGCTTCCACTCTAGACTCGACTGGATGGTTAAGAACCGGAGACCTTTGCTACATTGATGAAGACGGGTTCATCTTTGTGGTCGATAGACTAAAAGAACTCATTAAATATAAGGGCTATCAGGTATTTTACTATTGCAAATCGTTCTTACTTATATATTGGTTACCAAAATTTTTTATTGTTATAACTTATTATGCAACTATATTACGTGCTCACACTATAATATATACTTTCATATTTTTGGCAACTTTTTGTTAACTTTGCAATTTTTTGTTTACAATGGTTCATAAGTTTTTTATGTCTAACTTCTAGGTTCCTCCAGCAGAACTCGAAGCATTATTACTAACCCACCCCGAAATCAATGATTGTGCTGTGATCCCGTAAGCTTTCAACTTTACTTAACTCAAAACATGAAATCAACATAAAATGATTCTAATATTTTGGTAACTTGTGTCCCAGATTTCCTGATAAGAATGTCGGGCAGTTTCCAATGGCGTATGTCGTGAGGAAAAGTGGAAGTAATTTATCCGAAAAAGAAGTTATGGACTTTGTTTCTAAACAGGTACGTATGTAGTAGCTAAACCTTTTTGGTATATATAACTAACATTTTTTGTACCAGGTTGTTTAGACTTGCTGCCAGTTTTATAACATGAGACGGATTTATACAGGTGGCTCCATACAAGCAAATCAGGCGAGTGGCTTTCATCGGGTCTGTCCCAAAGAACCCGTCGGGGAAGATACTGAGGAAAGATCTCATAAAACTTGCAACCTCCAAACTCTAAAAAAAGAAGAACAAATACATCGCTTTTTGGACGATATTTGGAGTGGAAATAAACCGATAATGTGTTTATGTAATAGTTTTGCTTGTAGCTTGTTGATTTTGTAACTAATAATGCGCCTAGGTATAAACTTTTATTTCCAAACTACAAGTTATAACAGATTCGGTGGAACTTATAAATAAATGTCGATCTGAAAATAAATCGCACAAACTTTTATCAGGCTAGAATATGTATATACACTGGAAAAGCCGGTTGTGAGTAACAGAAAAAATCAAAATATAAAATATAACGTGAAAATATGACATCCTAAAACTTGAAATAACAAAGTACCAACTACCAAGCTCAGCACCAAAGAAAACTAAAACACCAAATCTGGCCTGTTGACGTCTACAACTCGTTGAGCCTATTGACGGAAAATTTTAATTAAGCAGCTTTTAATTTAGAAGACCCTCCTACTGTGCTAGACTGCTAGATAACACTTCAAGATAAGACAAAAGATCAACATACACCTTGCACCGCCACACTTAGCCCTGCACTTATAATCAAACACATCTTTGTAATCCGGTTGACTCATTAACCATTTATGGCCGGTGTTTCTCCAAGATAATTGTTTGACTCACTATTACGTTCGGACAACTAACCTTACATGGTTTGCTCACTACTAGAATTTACAATAACAACGATAGAATTAGCAACGTACATAAGCAAGTTGCATATTTCCAGCGTATGTAGCGTCAGTTGGTGGACGTCGCAATATATAGTCGATGAGAACTATGTCCAGGGCCGTCTCATTGATTTTGGTGGCCCTGTGCCGAATTTAAAAAATAGGCCCTTGAACGCGATAATTTAAACGTATGGGAGAATAACCTTATTATATCAAATCTCTTTAAAAGGCGCTAAAACAACAGTGGCTGAATAAAATCATATCACACAAGTCACGTACTTCTAATTTATTTTTAAAGCATATATCATATCAAACCAGAAAGGCAGACATCATCTCTAAAGTAAATGAGCATGTTTAGAAAATAAGGCAAATCACTATAAAAGAATTTGGTGGAGTTAAAGGAGATATATTATTAAATGATACACTACAAAACTGATTATATGTAGCTATGAGTCAAAATGAAAATAGTTACTTAAACTTGGGCTTAAAATTTGGAGGCCCTCTAGAAGATGGGGCCCTGTGCATAGGCACATGTTGCACATACTCTCCTCCGGGCCTGACTATGTCGCAATACAAGTCGCAACGCTCGTCGCTATCTAAAGACACATCTTATAATGTCGCAATTAAAGTTGCTAGTTGTGCTTCTGGCTCACTTATGTCACAAATTTTGTCGCTGAGATGGCGTCTTCTATCTTTGTGTTGCATATAAGTCGTCGCCGAGTGTCATAATTAGTTGACGTCGCAAAATCAGTCGCTTCGTTGGCAACTTAAATCACAAATTATGTCAAAAATTGGTGTCTTCCATTTATTTATCACAAAACACGTCAACGTTTCTAACTCTTGCTTATTGTTAAAATGATACAGAATCAACATAACTATTGAATCACCCAAGCAACTACCTTTTGGTGATTTGTCCTCATCAAAGAGTGTAGTCCAATTACAAAATATAAGAGTTATCCCCAACACAAATACAACCCAGAGAATACAATAACCACTCACACTTACAAAACCCAGAAACTAAGAACTAACACAATCAGACCATAGATAAAAATGATCTAAACTTAGACTAAACAAGACTTAAAATTTATGATCAAGACTGTGAGAACTAGAGAGAAACTTGTAGATGAAACTTTGGAGAATGAATGAATGAGCCAAACCCTAGTTGATAAGATCCTTATATAGCAGCATGTTACACTTTAGCCCCTGTACAAACATAACACTACAAACACTGTCAGTTATGTGTTAGATAAAACAAGACTAAAATATTTACATATTAAACCCTTTAAGTTTCATAAGTTTGCTAAAAGTATTATAAAATTTAACACCCTCCCTCAAACTTATGAAACAAATAAGTTTATCATGCCAAGATTTTTAGTCAAAACTGTATATGTTGTACAGAACCAGGAGCCTTGGTTAAAATATCTACGGTATGATTATTTTAATCAGCCCATATGCCACTTTTTCCCACACCAAATGCATATCTACATCAAAGTGCTTTGTTTTCTCATGCATTACAGGATTAGCACCAATTTGCATTGTAGACTTATTGTCACAATGCAACTCAATTGGTAACAAGTTGGTAGTAACACCCATATCTATTAAGATCTTAACAATCTACATGACCTTACAAGTAGTAGAGGCCATGGATCTATATTCAGTATCAACTGAAGATTTAGACAAAGTAGCCTGTTTTTACTCTTCCAGGATACCAAAATCACATTTAGAAAAACATAATAACCTGAGACATATATTCTTATAACAGGACACTTAATCCAATCAAAATCAAAAAACGCCACAACCTTAATATCACCCTGACCTTTACTAAAACCAATGCCACTTCCAAGTGCTAACTTAAGATACGTAAGTACCCTTAAACCAATATCAAAATGTGATTGCAAAGGAGCATGCATATGCTGACTCAAGCAATGATAAACATAAGCAATATAAGGTCTAGTCATAGTAAGATAAATAAGTTTTCCTACAAGTTTTTGATAACTTGTAATATTTTTTAAAAACTTATCATCATCAGACTCTTTATGAGCCAAAACTGTGGAAAACTAGAAGGCGGGGTTGAATAGTTTTACCGATTAAAACTTTGTTTTAAACTATTTAGACCGACGTATGTCAATCTATTAAACATGTGTGTTGGATGTTGATAGACAAGCATATATATATATATATATATATAGAGGGGCTTTATTTTCAAAACCTTCTTTAAGTGCGAGAACTGCGAGAACCTCCTTTAGACCAATCATATTTTTTTAAATATTAAATATTTTTATTTAATTCAAAAGGGTATAATAGTAAAAGACACTTTTAGATTATTTTTATTTTTTTTAATAAATCCCGTTTTTTTTAAAACACATAATTTTTTTTTTTTTTTTTTTTTTTTTTTTTTTTTTTTTTTTTTTTTTTGCATGCATTTTTTAAAAATGATTTGGTGCATATGTGTTTTTAGTATTTTTTTTTCTTTTGTTTTTTTTAATAGTTTTTGGAATAATGTTTTGAACATGCATGTTTTTCATAGTAACGTGCATATGTGTTTTTTTAGATAACAGAAATTTATAACAAACCATGAACATAAATGTTAAACACAAAATTTGATATCGATTGAAATACAATTAAAATGCATATTTATAAAAAGAAAGAAAAAAATACATGAATCTAATCGATTTATACACGTGTGCACTAGTAATACTTCAACATTATTTTATAAGGCGGACATATATGCACACTCATAGCCGTCAACATTAAAAGTCGAACATATGTGCACACTTGTTAGAACAGATATGCACGCCTTCCAAAACATACGTGCACACCTTCCAAAACATATGTGCACACCTTCCGTTCGACATCATCCTTGATCTTGTAGGTTATCATTCATGATTATCATCTTGTAATGTTTTACTTGCAGCTTCTATTGCCCGCTTTACATGCTCAACAAGGCACTCAAGTTCATCGATAATATCTTTTGCTGCAACAAACGATCAAATTAAAACATCCATTAGCAATCAACATATCACAAAATGTATTTTATTGGGATAAAAATCAATTCTAGAGGTACTTCGATATATAAATACTATCAAAATTGATAAATCATCATGATTGAAAAACTCACTCGCGGTACCGTTCAAAAGTAACTTCAACCCCATTGCTAACTACGTAATCATAATCAAGGAACGACATCTTCAACCGCCTAATCTTTTACAACAAACCATAAACATTAAATTTTGATAACCAAAACAAATTTTATCAAACAAGAATGCACTACGCAAATAAATAATGAAAGTTTAGAACAAGATAATGCTCCAAATCTGGATCCAAAGCCATGATAACAAAAACACATCTCGAAATCAATTACCAAGATCGTGGCTTGATTTTTATTATAGTTCATGACCGATATGATCACAAGATATTGATTATAAAAAAAATAACCAAAATAACGAATCTGAGTAATAGACTATCTATAAGATTAAACAACCCAATCAAAACATGCATCTTTATCCAACATTATATAAAAATCCTAACAACACAAGTAAATATAAAAACAAAAACCATAACATCTGACATAGAAAATTAGAATGAAAACACATTTATTAGAACAAAAACAAAAACATAACGTCATGACCATACCTTTATAAATTCTTTTTAATAAAGAAAAGATCTAATAAATCTTTTGATTTGTCAATTTACATATTCATTTGTAATCAATATCTTGAGCGGCACTCAGATCTGGAGGAAAGGAGGCGAATGATGGAGGAGGCGGCAGTTAGAGGAGCAAAAAATGAAACGGTGTGTTTTATTTTTTTACCTAGTTATCATCATTAATTCTAAGAGGATAATAATAGAAATAAAAATACTATAATACCCTTTGTGTTTTACAAATAATAACCAAATCTTTTAACTAATTACATTAGCGGCCCAAGTCATCTCATCCATTAATTAAATGATCTAATGGCTAAAAAGTGGTTCTCGCAGTTCTCGCATTTAAAGTAGGTTCTGAAAATAAAGTTTCACTATATATATATATATATATATATATATATATATATATATATATATAAGTATGTAATGAAAAGATAAGGAGTAAGAAGCACAAAACCACAACGCGAGTATTTATAGTAGTTCGGCTACAAGGACACCTTCCTTGCCCTACTCCACTCCCCGAGTCACCTACTCGAGAGTTCGTAAACACTACACGACACCAACTCCTTATGGCGGAGAAGCCTTCACAACGTTGCCTACTCTTTTTTCGGTACTAGGCTAACCACCGGGTTCTTTCACAAAGGAGAACCACACCTACCACTACGTCGCCTACCCTTTATCCGGTACTAGGCTAAGTACCGAGTTCCATTACAATGGAGGAACTACTACCCAACAATACACAACACCTAACCCCAAAGGAGATCTACTCCTTTTCACAACATCAACAAGGATATCAATATCCTTTGACCCAATACTAATCTATCTTGTACATCGAATCACACCATATAGAATGTACACCTTAGGCATCTTTCACTAATGCCTTTTGACTCGATCTTTAAAGCACCTTTCACTAATGCCTTTGACTCGATCTTCAAGGCACCTTTCACTAATGCCTTTAGCCTTGACTTCTAAGCACCCTTCACTAGTGCTTTCAATACGGACGATCGACACCCTTCACTAATGTCTTCGTCTTGACTCTTTTAGACATCTTTTACTAATGTCTTCAACACTACACTTCTTATGAGAAAGAAAAGAATTATCAACAAGAGAACCTCACTAGTCTTGATGATAACGAAGCATGGCAACTCATGGACTTCAGCTTGCTCGTCTTCAAAAGATGGTGATCTCTCCTTTAAGAGGAACCTAGAGAATCACATGAAAACAAATTTACATACATAGATCACTTGGATCTGAGGTTAGAGAGTTTATAACTCAAAGAGAAAATATGTGAGAAAGGGGTGAGAAACAATGAAGAAATGGCTTACTATTTATAGAGAGAAAATAGCTACTGTTCCACGGATCCCTCACTTGAGGGATCCGTCCAGTGTAATACTGGGGATCCGTGGGACGCTCCCCTTTGCCCATGGGTTTTGGGTCATGAGTCATGGGTTATGGATTATGGGTATCCAAGTAGATACAATGTATCTATAAGATGCAATGCATCTAGTCCATGGTTCATGGATTAAAACTATGGGCCATGGATTAAAATCATGTATGACTTAAGCATGATGTCATGCAATGGGTTATGAGTAAGGCTCCATGGGTATGGGTCATGGAGTTTGGGTTGTACCCAACTACATTCAATGTATTTGGTCAATGGGTCAAATACTTAAGTTTCTACCAATTTATATTACCCATTATAATACATACTAGTTATATATACATATATATATATATATGTATATATATATATATATATATATATATATATATATATATATATATATATATATATATATATATATATATATATATATGTATATATATATCTATACTACATATAAAGCATGCATATCCCCAACCAAAACCCAAACCTCCCTTTTTAAGATTCAGCCACTCATGCCAACTTCCAATCCTAAATTTATACACACCAAACCAACATCCAATCCTAAAAAATTCCAAACCAACAAAACCATATATACCAACCATACAAACAAATACTCTCACAAACACTACTCTCATATCCCATTTACTTCCACCAAAAAAAACCCAAACATAAAAACACTGACAACAACACATCGACAAAAACATATACACACACACACACACAAAATTCTCATCCTCTCCCACACATCTATCTCTTCAACCTCACCACGAAACCTCACCACCAAAACAAAATCCCGCCACCATGAACCAAACAACAACTGAAACCCACCACCAAGAAACCACAACACCGCCATCAACCTGACGCCTCACCACCGAAATCGTCGCCGTCTCCACCACCACAGAAACCGTCGCCATCTCCACCCCTACAGAAACCCGCTCAACCGCCGAATCATCACCACCACCACAGAAACTGCCGCCGCCGGAACCACCATGACCCAAAGGGTTTTCAAGTTTAAAGGTATTTTTTTGAGGTTTTTTAAATAGATCTACTTATACTCAAAAAGTTTTGAAGGTTTCTTTTAGATCTATAGGTTTTAGTTGTAGATCTATAGGTTTTATTGGTAGATCTATACTTTTCTTTTGTAGATCTATAGATTTTATGATAGATCTATACTTTATTTATAGATTTATACATTTTATGGTAGATCAATACGTTTTTTAGTTATATTAACCATTTTGATGTTCTTTTTGTTAGTGTCGCCGCTGTAGCCTACATATTCTTGCCGGAAAAAGTCGCCGGAACATGGCTGCTGCCGGAACGTGGCTGCTGCCGCCGGAAGGTGCTTGCCGCCGCCCGGTTACAATGGTTATGAACTTATGGTTATTGTATAAACTTTGTTATAAAATTTATTATGTTAATTTTGTTATGATAAAGTTGTGGTTAAAATTTATTTTGTAAATTTTGTAATGTATAAGTTTATATTTTAAAGTTATGGTGGTTGTAATATTGTTTAATTTTGTTATTATACGTTGTTTATATATTTTTGCAAACATTGTTGATTGTTGGTGTATATTTTGGACAATTGTTAGGTGTAAAGTTTTGAGATTTTGAATTTAGGTTTTTTATTTTGAAAGGGTGGAAATTTTTAATATTTTTAAAATTTTAAAATTATGTACTTTAAATTTTTTGAAACAGTTGAAATATTTTGAATATTGAAAAATTTGAAATATTTTTAATTTTGAAAATTTAAAAGCTTGAAATATTTCGAAAATGTTCGAAATTTGAAATATATTTTGAAAAAATATTTGACTTTGAAATTTAATGTTTTTTAAATTTTGAAATATTTAGGAAGTTAAAAAAATTTGAAACATTAAGATTTCAAAATTTTTAACTTTTTATATATTTCGAATTTTTTATAAAAATTGAAAATTTCTAAATATTTAAAATATTTTAAGATATTTAAAATTTCTAAATATTTCGATTTTTTTTTAAATGTTTAAGAATTTTTGAACTTTTGAAATTTGAAATATTTTGAGATTAATTTTGAAAATCAAAATAATTTGAATTTATAAAAATAAGAAATATTTTGTAATTTAAATTATTTTAAGAATTTATAAGAGTACGAACTATCTTGGAATCTATGAAAGTACGGAATATTTTGAAATGTGAAGTATTTGAAATTTTTAAAGTTATGTTAAAGTTTAACCTATTGAGCTTTGAGATACTATGAATGTAAAACGTTAAAAACATTCAAACTTTCAAAGTATCAACGCAACCGGATTTTGTCAATAACTAAACGCTACCACGTGATCACGTAAAAACATTTCCCGGGCAAGATTATGTAACCCTACAAATACCGTTTGTCGAAGTAAAATTAATCGCATCTTAAAACTATTGTCGAAAACTAGACATTGCTGCCGCATCTTAAAACTATTAAGTTATACATTTTTTGATGCTATAGACTTTTCGTCGTTTAGTAATCGAAATTATGACCTATGGTACACAAACACAATTGTTCGAGTTATTTGCGATCATAAATGCATTCGAGGCATTCAAAATAACCATCGAACCGATAGTCGAAATAACTGACTTATTTTGATTTTGATCGATCGAAATGTAAGGGCATATATAGTTTTAAATTTTTCGATCGAAATGTAAGTGCATACTTTCTTGCGTTGTGAAACGAATATAATAATTCGGGACAACACAAATCTTGAGCTGCTGTCAATTAACGCGTTCCCATGTTACCCGTTGGTACTAAACACCGCTGCCGCTAAGCCAGGCTACTCTGCTATATACCACTGTCGCAAGACATGGCTACTCTGCTAGATACCGTTGCCGCTACGCGCGGACACTCAGCTAGAAACCGCTGCCGCTAGAAACCGATGCCGCTAGGCACGGGTACTCGCCTAGTATATATATATGTATATATATATATATATATATATATATATATATATATATATATATATATATATATATATATATATATATATATATATATATATATATATTTGCCCAATATGTAAACACTAGTTGTTGTACATATGTATTACTAAATCATAAAATCACTTATACTTGTTTTTAGTGTTTTATGTGAAAACGTAAGTGTGTTAAAAAACTATTGGCTCAAACCATTTACGTATTTTATTTGCTTCGTTAAAATGATTTTACGTTTGTTATCGACAAAACATTAGAAGATTGTAAAATATAAATAAATGTTTTTACGGCTTATTTGTATTAACAATCTCCCCTTTTTTGTTGATGACAAAACATAAAATTATTCTAAGGAAAAACTAAAATTCGTAAAAGTTTGAATTTGTAGTTTTTACTTTCTTCTCCCCCTTTTTGTCGAAATAAAAAGAGCTTTGGAAAACAACTAACACATTGTTTTAAGAAAAAGCATGTGAAAGAAAAAAAGATAGAGAGCAAGTGACGGGAAGGATTCTCGTCTTAACTCCCCCTTGACGAGTCCATCCCTTAGTGAGGGCGTCAAGTAAATAAAAACTACTAAGCTAATGTATTGCAACTATGTTTGCAAAAGATTTCGTCTAAGTGACGAATATGCTCCCCCTTGATGATTGCAACTTTGCAAGGGACGCCATGAAATGTAATTCTAATATTGCAAATGATCTTGCAATGTAATGCTTTGACACAAAGCTCCCCCTAGCTTAGAGAGTCAAAGTTTTCACGTGTAAATTGAAAATCTACAAAACAAAGGTTAGAAGACAAGTATATGATGCATAATTTCCTGCAAATACGACTCAAGTTAGTAGAAAACTAGTCTTCTGTTGCACGGATCCCACGGTTCCCTCCTTGGAGGGATCCGTCTAGGCAAAACGTAGGGATCCGTCTATCTGTAACTAAGATACAGAAAATGTGATGTACCAAAAAAATGTTGGCATCAAAATGAGATATGTATTATACCAATTAATCATATACTCAGAAATATGGCAAATATCATGTAATTTCATTTAATAAAACTAGAGATATGATATTCATGACTCTAAAAACTAAGAAAATGAACGATACATGACTTGGAGTTACTAGACTATCTAAGTTACGCTTGATAATAGGACACCACTAAAATCCTCTAGCTCAAGTTTGTTTAGGTTTAATCTCGTCGAAACGTTCGAAGAGGTGATAAAACATGAAACGTTCATCTTCCCGTACTTCATGTATCAAACTTTCAACATGTTGACAATGATAACAATCTTTGTCATAGCTAGGTAGTGGTGATGGAAGAAATGAAATTGCTTGATGTGAAGGATCAAGTGAAGCGGATTGAGGAGCCTCAAACGATGGAGGGATTGGTGGAGGCGCATTCGAAGATGGCTCGACCAAAAATGATGGTGGTGGTAAAGAGGTGTCAACTTCCATGTGTTCGGGTGGTTGACTTTGACAATTTCTCATAATCCAAATGGGATTATTTGATGGTGACGGCGAAAAGGAAGCCGGAGCTAGTGTTGACTCAACACCTTGATTTTGTTCCATTATTCTTCCTAATGAGGAGAATGTTGCCGGTGGTGGAGGAAGAGATGGCCTAGGAGGCAAATCCTCTAGATTGTAGAGGTGTGGTGATGAGAGTGGAGTGGTAAATGAAAGCGCTCTAGGCACCAGTGGTGATGGTTTAGTTGAAATGGGATTGTTTGGTTTAGGAGGTATGGTGGTGTTTGGCATAGGTAGTTTTGTGGGAACTATCCTTTTAGGGATTGGTTTGATTGGTTGAGTTGGTGGAGGAGAAATCCTAGCATTTGTGGATTTGACCGGAGATGATTCGGTTGAATAAATTTCGTGTACAACACGAGAAATTTTCTTGGGTGGTCCTTTGGTGGATGAGTTACCACTTGGAGCTTTCCTCATGATGAGATGATTCAAAGAGGTTTGTAAAGGTTTCTAAGTGCTGAAAATGAGGATGAAGATGATGACTTTAGGAGTCCTAACAATGTGGTTTATAAAGCAAGGAATTTTGCAAGTGCATTCAAGACTTAAGCCACTAAGATTCCTTAGAATGTGATGATTAGCATGCACAAGAGTCAAATTCAGAGTTGTACTGATCTAGGAACTTAATTAAGATGAGATGGAGTGTTCAAGTTAGCAAGCTGAGCTTGAAATAATTGTTTTAGCTAGAGGTGACATGAATCTGTCATATGGATCCCACGGTTCCCTCCAATGAGGGATCCGTCTAGGCTAATCCTAGGGATCCATCTCTCAGCAGCTAGGAAAAACTAAAAATGATGTTTGTAAGGTCTAATGCCTATACCTTCTTGAGTGTTTCAGTCCATCTAAGTGTCTTAAATGAAAGGGTACTTAAATGCTTAAGAGCAATGAGTGATGTAGCTAATGATTGTCTTTTATGGAAGAGATTGGAGTTTTTAAGAGCACCAATGAGTGACCAAAGATGACACTAAAGATTTGAGAGTGTCAAATGGAGCTAAATGATCCTAGAGACCAGATAGTAACTTAAGATAATGTTTTGGAAGATACCTTAAAAGCTTAAGATGGAAAAACTAGAATTTTGAGCCATTTCGACCTATTTTGAGGTAAGGATGACTATATTCAATTTGTTATAATTGAAAGATTTCTAAAGCTAGATGTATTAACATGTGAGGGATCTTGTGTGAGTATAAGAGCGGAAGAGTAATGAGTTTTGGTGAAACGATAGATCTGCAAGCTCTTAGAGTGTGATCTAATTGAGTTAAGCGTGAGTATGAACCATTTACTCAACTTGATAAGAACTCAATTTGTTCTAAGGCAGTATGTCTAGCTTAGTGTGAAGTGATCTAAAGACATGTTTTGAAATACAATGATTACAATTGCATTTCTGTTTGCCGGATCCCACGGTTCCCGAAGAGTAGGGATCCGTCTAGCACAAACTTTGGGATCCGTCTCTCTGCTAAGTAGAACCTTTACAAAAGGTATGCAAGGGTTGCACAATACATCGTATTTCAAAGTTAGTGTTTTTCTAAGCGGTTCTAACACTAATGTAGTAGAGATATCAAATGTAAGATGTTTTATTTCATGAAGGAAATTGCATTACACTTGATAAAGCATGGATACTATGGATTGACCCTATTTGAAAGAAGGTTAAGTTCCTTGAGCATTTTCGCTAGATGGATCATCAAATGGTTGATGAGTGTTTGCCGATTCAGGAATGGAGAAAGTCTTCATGAGAGATGTGTTTAAAGGTTCCATCATATTGTTCACAAGTACGTACAACGGACTTTGAAATTGAGGGTGGAAATACATGATGTGATGATAAAGGCGTGTCAAGAACATTCCATAAGGGATTAGTTTATTCTTGGAGCCTTGAAGATTTACAATTCGCCTTGCGAAGAAGTAGGCAAGATTGTATGGTTGTTGTGTTAGCAAACAATACATTATGTGAGCACAACAAGCGGGAAGGATTTCTCGATTTCCCCTAAGACTCCAAACATTTTCACGTAGGATGAGTGCAAGATCCTTGTACTCTTCTCGGATATCCCGTGTATAGATAATGTTTGGATCGGAGTAATGGGGTTTGCATATTATGCGAGTCAAGTCTTCAGGGGAAGGTATGTGTGAACAATATGGACTATTTTCTTCACGAAAGTTGAAGAGAGAATCAAGAGACCAATCTTCAGTGAAGACACATTGTCCATGATTTGGAATTCGGAGGATGTGAGCAAATTGCCCAAGGTTAGAGTAAACTTTTGGTTTTTGATCCAAAACCAAAGAGATAGAGAGCGATCCTCGTTACGAACGAGTTCAACTTGACGGAAGAATTCCAATACAAACCTCGGACATATTTTCTCGTTAATTTCGAGAAGACATTCTAGTCCTATGGTTTGGAAGGAGGTATTGATGCCTTCTTCGTATTGTAGAGGAGTGTCCACAATACGTCCTTCATGGAAATGACGGGTTTCGAGATTATTGAACCCACGAACATGATTGCCAGGTGTGTTGGGCTCAAGAGAGATGTTAGGGGTGTAGACGCTAGTGAAAAATCAAACTCATACTCATGCGACATAGCGAGACCTATAGAAAGGAAGAGTTAATGTGACGTATTACGGGCAAAGCAATGATTACCTAACGTTTTTACAAAGATGATTATTAACAATGGTAATTAACTCACTTAATGTTTGACAAACTAGTGGAACATTTCTTTTAGGAAGAAAACGGTTTTTATATTGCATGAAAAAATGTTTTTCAGAATGACGGTTCTCACGGTTCCCTTTTATGAAGGATCCGGCTAGTATACGTACAGGGATCCGTGGATCTGTGGTGATAGAAAAAGGTTTTGATGAAAAAGGGTTTTTGCATCTTATATGTTTATACAAGGGTATGTATTTTAGCCAATTTTTACTATAGCATGCATTGTTGGTTTCAAAAGTATCTCAAGATCAAAAATTACGAGAGATATAAGGCAAAATAAATGACAAACACATTATGAGAAATTAACTAGATAAACTAGAACATTAGTAGTATTTCATTTCAATGCTAAGAACGATACAAAGGATTGAGTATATAACACCAATGTAGATTAACAACACAAAGTATATGTCTCCATACGTGAACTTCATCATAGGAAACACGAGAGCGATGAGTGTTAGGGCGATGAGTACGAGGGCGACGTAAACCATGTTGATGAAGAACCTTCTTGATTTTGGTTTGAGATGAGATGAGATGAGGAGGAAGATGAAGTTTTGAATGAGAAGTAATTTTTGAAAGTGGAAGAATTGAAAAATGAGGATTTGGTGGAGTGGACGTCGGAAGGGGTTTTTATGGGAAAGGAGGACTTTTTGAGATTTGTGTTTTGTATTATTATTAGAAGGATATGATTTATGGATTAACTAAATTAAAACACTAATTTTATAAACTCGACTTTAGACGAAAGAGTACCACGTATGCGAGAAAAAGTTTCCTAACGAAGCTACGTGTAATATATGAATATGCACAAAAGATAATCATATAGATTCCTATATAAACATACGTATTTATTAATCTAATGTTATTTAGAGATAAGCGGAGAATCATACCTCTAAAGCACTTAGGAATGTCTTTACAAATGCCACAACAAATGTTAGAAGACAATTCCAGTTCCTTCGTGTTTAAGATACCTTCTTAGGGAAGGTAGTCTTGTTACCAAGCAATTCCTATGGCTTGGTAGGTATGAGCTTTAACTAAGAAACATGACAAAGAAGGTTAGTGCAATTAAAAAATGTTGTTATCTAATCAACATCCAAATAAGGTGTTTTAAAAACATGGTGTTTGTTTTTGTAAAAGACCTTCTTTGTAGTTTTCAATTAAACACGGATCGTATCAAGTTTTTAAAGTACAATATACTTTAAGAAACTTGGTAACGAAGCTCTGATGCCAATTGTGGAAAACTAGAAGGGGGGTTGAATAGTTTTAACGATTAAAACTTTGTTTTAAACTATTTAGATCGACTTATGTCAATCTATTAAACATATGTGTTGGATGTTGATAGACAAGCATATATAAGTATGTAATGAAAAGATAAGGAGTAAGAAGCACAAAACCACAACGCGAGTATTTATAGTGGTTCGGCTACAAGGACACCTTCCTTGCCCTACTCCACTCCCCGAGTCACCTACTCGAGAGTTCGTAAACACTACACGACACCAACTCCTTATGGCGGAGAAGCCTTCACAACGTTGCCTACTCTTTTTCCGGTAATAGGCTAACCACCGGGTTCTTTCACAAAAGAGAACCACACCTACCACAACGTCGCCTACCCTTTATCCGGTACTAGGCTAAGTACCGAGTTCCATTACAATGGAGGAACTACTACCCAACACTACACAACACCTAACCCCAAAGGAGATCTACTCCTTTTCACAACATCAACAAGGATATCAATATCCTTTGACCCAATACTAATCTATCTTGTACATCGAATCACACCATATCGAATGTACACCTTTGGCATCTTTCACTAATGCCTTTTGACTCGATCTTTAAAGCACCTTTCACTAATGCCTTTGACTCGATCTTCAAGGCACCTTTCACTAATGCCTTTAGTCTTAACTTCTAAGCACCCTTCACTAGTGCTTTCAATACGGACGATCGATACCCTTCACTAATGTCTTCGTCTTGACTCTTTTAGACATCTTTTACTAATGTCTTCAACACTACATTTCTTATGAGAAAGAAAAGAACTATCAACAAGAGAACCTCAGTAGTCTTGATGATAACGAAGCATGGCAACTCATGGTCTTGAGCTTGCTCGTCTTCAAAAGATGGTGATCTCGCCTTTAAGAGGATCCTAGAGAATCACATGAAAACAAAACTACATACATAGATCACTTGGATCTGAGGTTAGAGAGTTTATTACTCAAAGAGAAAATATGTGAGATAGTGGTGAGAAACAATGAAGAAATGGCTCACTATTTATAGAGAGAAAATAGCTACTGTTCCACGGATCCCACGGATCCCTCACTTGAGGGATCCGTCCAGTGTAATACTTGGGATCCGTGGGACGCTCCCCTTTGCCCATGGGTTTTGGGTCATGGGTCATGGGTTATGGATTATGGGTATCCAAGTAGATACAATGTATCTATAAGATGCAATGCATCTAGTCCATGGTTCATGGATTAAAACTATGGGCCATGGATTAAAATCATGTATGACTTAAGCATGATGTCATGCAATGGGTTATGGGTAAGGCTCCATGGGTATGGGTCATGGAGTTTGGGTAAACACTAGTTGTATATATTTGCCCAATATGTAAACACTAGTTATGTATATATTTGCCCAATATGTAAACACTAGTTGTGGGTAAGGCTCCATGGGTATGGGTCATGATGTTATGCAATGGGTTATGGGTAAACACTCGTTATGTAAACACCCGTTCATTCGGTCATGTATGTCCATGGGTATGGGTAAACACCCGTTCATTCGGTCATGTATGTCCATGTATGTCCATGGGTATGGGTTATGGGTAAGGTTCCATGGGTATGGGTCATGATGTCATGCAATGGGTTATGGGTAAACACCCGTTCATTCGGTCATGTATGTCCATGAGTATGGGTTATGGGTAAGGCTCCATGGGTATGGGTCATGATGTCATGCAATGGGTTATGGGTAAACACTCGTTATGTATATATTTGCCCAATATGTAAACACTAGTTGTTGTACATATGTATTACTAAATCATAAAATCACTTATACTTGTTTTTAGTGTTTTATGTGAAAACGTAAGTGTGTTAGAAAACTATTGGCTCAAACCATTTACGTATTTTATTTGCTTCGTTAAAATGATTTTACGTTTGTTATCGACAAAACATTAGAAGATCGTAAAATATAAATAAACGTTTTTACGGATTATTTGTATTAATAAAAACAATGTTTTTAGGCAAATGTGTTATTACAGGCCTACAAGCTATCAAACCGAACTCATGCAACAGCCCAAGACAATATTTCCTTTGATTTAAACACAAACCATTTTTAGTTTTTGAAACTTCAATTCCAAGGAAATTTTTTACTTTATTAAGATCCTTGATCTTGAACTTATTCTTCATAAACGTTTTAAAATTTTTAACTTCAGTTTCACTATTTCCTGTGATAACTAAGTCATAAACATACATAAGCAAAAACAATACTGTGTTCCCCTTATTTGTGATAAACAGAGAATTATCATTCTTGGATTGTTCAAAACTAACTTTAAACAAAGCTTCAGTCAGCTTATGGTTCCACTTCCTGGGAGCTTGTTTCAAGCCATACAAAGATTTTTGCAACAAACAAACCTTTTTCTCTCCTTCTTAAAAAACCCTGGAGGAGGTAGCATGTATACCTCTTCATTTAAATCCCATAAAGGAAAGCATTGTTAATGTCCATTTGAATTTTTTCCAATCTTGTTGGACTGCAAGACTAATAAGACACCTAATAGTTTCCATTTTAACAACAGGACTAGAACTCTCCTCATAGTCCACACCTTCCTTCTGACTATACCCGTTGGCCACTAATCTAGCCTTAAACCTTTCTACCTCACAAGTAGACTTATAAATAATTTTGAAAACCAATTTACTGCCTATACCCCTTCTAGAAAAAGAAGCTCAGTAAAACCCAAGTATCATTTTCATACAAAGCATACATCTCTTCATTCATAACATTAATCCAGTTAATGTCTTTTGAAGGCTCTTCATAAGGAGAAGATTCAACACTTGTTCAAATTAGAGATAAAACAATAATTCTCAACAGTAAGCACACAATGATTAGCATACCTATGTAAACCATACTTAACTTTGTTATCTAAAACATATTCATTCAACTTAGCAGGCAATTTAGAGGCCCTTTTAGACCTTTTTTGGCTACCTTCCTCAGTTTGATTTTGAAACACATTTTGAAACACACGAACCTCAGTTTGATTTTGAAAACCATTTCCATCAGATTGATTTTATTCACCTAAGGGAGATGCAATGTGTTGTTCATCATTTCTAGGTTGGTGATCAACATCAGACATTGGTTGAATTATTTTTTCAACATGTTTAGGCTGACTTATGTTATCACCAGACCCTCGCTAATGTACAATACCTTCTATACCAACAATAGATAATGTTTATTTTAGGATGGGACTTAGAATTATTTGATTCATCATCATTAGGAGTTGAAAATTTGGTTGTAGTTTTAGACTCAGACTCAGACTCATACTCAACAAAATCAAAAAGTTTTAACTTAAAACCCCATTTTCATACTCAGAAATAGGCTGACTATTTTGACTCATTTTAAAACGAAAGTTGTTTCATAAAATTTAACATTTCTTGAATATACAAGAGACCCATTTTCAAGACTTAACAACTTATATATTTTTTACCATTGGTATAGCCAATCAAAATACATTTTTTGGATTTTTCAGAAAATTTATCAGACTCTTTCAAAATATATGTGTATTTGGTGAGAGAAAAAGTCTCATATGGTGTGATTAAATCTGTGAAAGTTAGGTCTATAAGTAATATTGCAGATGTGTTTACCAAAGGGTTGAGTAAAGATCAACACATATTGTTTTGTGAGAGGTTGGCATTAGTTGACATGTTTAAATCATGAGTTTGATAAGGAGAGTTGAATATGAGTCTTATTGCGAACTCATTGATTTATTTAAGTACAGGGACTATTCTTGCATTTTTTTCTAACAGTTTGATAATTTTTTTTATAGTTATTCTTATATTGCAGGGGTTGAAGTGTAATTAGATGCTATAAAAAGATCTCATTCCGAGCCCTAGTTCATTCATTCATCTTGCCGTTTTCTCTCTAGAAATACACATATTGTTATTTTACTATCTCTCTCTTGTTCATAGAAATAGTTTGATCTTCTTGATTAAACTTCGTCTCGTATTTTTTCCTGTATAATCTTGAGTATTGTAGTGAGGTATATTCTACGTGTGAAACTTGTATTTTCTAGGTTGCATCCGTTTTGGGAACAACTCGTTCTTGTGTATGTTATATCAGCCTCAGTTGAAGACAATTATACTGATTTTATAAGTAATAAATGAAGCACGTTTTGAGAATAACTCGTTCTTGTGTATGTTATTTAAAAAATCAATAGAGTTTTTGAAAAGATGTACTTAAATTACAATAAGACCAACCATGGAATACAACAATAGCATAAATAACCGGACCAAAGCATAACCACTCAACTGTTGCTTAGTGGTAAAAGGGATTGTGAGTATCACTTTAAAATGTATCAGGTCTCAAGTTCAATTTCTGCTAAGTGCAAACAATCTTAAAGTGGCCACACCAACCTCTTAAAATACAATCATATATGTCATTGGTAAACATATTACAATTCCAAGTATTGATAACAAGATAATGGGCCAATATGACAATAAGAGCCAAGAGAAAGTATAATTGGGCTAGGCCCTATTAACATCCACTAACAGGTTTGAGTCTCTTTGACGGTGGATTCAAACCCGTGAATTAATAGATCAAAAAATTAAAATCCATGGTTAACAAAAAGAAAACCCGACCAAAGCATGTTATCGAAATGGTAGATCACGTAAACATGATATAATTTTAAAGCAAATAAAAGTTGTAGTGTGAACACATATATATAAAGCAAATTCAAGTTGTAATATATACATGAATAAAGTAGTTTCAAGTTGCAACATAAGAATGGATAAAGCAAATTCTAGATGATCACAATTGAAATGATGATTGAAACACTAAAATATATTTAAATGGTACTTACTTAGAAGCAATCATTGATAAAATAAAGACTTTAAATGAGCATAAAAGACTCGTAACATAAGATATATATATATATATATATATATATATATATATATATATATAAAAGAGTAAACTACACCATTCGTCCTTGTGTTATACGTTGACCATCAAGTTTCGTCCTTTGACCAAAAAAATTGCACCGTTGGTCCTTAACTGCGAAACGTTACTCAGCGTTGGTCCTTTGCTTTAACGGGACACACTAACGATCGTTAAGTCTAAAAATGTAAGGGTATTTTTGTCCTTTTACCATTTCTCTCTCCACATCATCTTCACCAACCACAACTATCAGTTATTCTGCTTCTCTCTCTTCTCTCTACAAACAAACACCTACAATAAAAAAAATCAAATCTCATTCTCTCTTCCTTATCTTCATCTTCATCTCCATGTTATCCATGTCCCCTGAAATAACAATAAACACAACTCAACATCTCTTTCACACACTTAAAAACACACACACAACTCTCTCAAACTCAACCCACTGGACAACCAAACCCCAGCTCCACCAGTCCACCGCCGACCAGCTCTTCTCCGGCGGCATCCTCCTCCCCTTCCACCATCAAAACCACCCACCTGATAAAAACCATCATCAAGATTTCACTAAAAACACAGTACCCACATACCCAGATGAAAAAGATCATCAAGAACCCACAAACACACAAAACCCAGATCAAAAAGATCATAAAGATGACACCTTTGAACCAAAAAACACACAACCCATAAACCCAGATGAGAATATCAACGGATCGGACTTAAAAGCTGCACCTTTAACAGCTTCCAAGAGATGGAAAGACATTTTCAAGAAAAACCCAGATAAAAAAGATAGAAGTATTCGCACCTTCTCGGGCTCTCGGTGAGCAGAAATAAACAAGTTAAACGCGCCCTCATGGGTGGCTGTTGTGGGCTAAATAAACAACCCAAGCGCACCCCTAGCTAACTGAAACAACAAACATAAACCAACTTTGGGTTCTCTCTTTTGATCGAGAGCAGAACAAAACTAAATAAGCCATAAGAATCAAAAAGATAAGCAAATTCCATCCACCGAGCTCAAAACCATCCACATCCGCGCCAACAGTCACCTTCCTTTTCATCGGTAGTACAATATTTAATACAATCAAGTTTTGTTTTTGTTTGGTGGTTTAATTGGTTTGGATGATTTTTTCATATGGGGTTTTGCTACAAGTGGGTTTAAGAGGTTTATCTGGTGGGATTTATTTTTTTGTTGGTGGGTACTTGATTACTGATGGTACTTCAATTTGGTTGGTAGTTTAGATGAGGAGATGATGATGAGATGGTGTTGGTGTTTGAGTTTGATTTTGATTTGCAAATTTGGGAATTATTTCTAGAGAGAGAGAGAGGCAGAAATGGAGGAGAGAGAAGCAGAAAAGAAAAAAAGGAAGAATCAGAAAGACTGAGATGGTTTTAAGTGTTGGTGTGGGTGGGAAAAGACAAATATACCCTCCACTTAACAAGGCTTAACGCCCGTTAGTCCAACCAGTTAGTGTGAGGGACCAACGATGACTAACGTTTCGCAGTTAAGGACCAACGATGCAATTTTTTTGGTCAAAGGACGAAACTTGATGGTCAACGTATAACACAAGGACGAATGGTGTAGTTTACTCTATATATAAAGTTAGGATCAAATAAGAAGATTACTTAAAATAAGAAGGAATAAGAAGAACTATAACCGCAAATTCGAGATACACCGACCTAAATTAGATGCATCTCTATAATCTTAGATGCATTATAACGCACCATAGTGTGTTTTCTAACTTTTAATCAGATGCATATACCTATATTAGATGCATTTCATGATTTCTCTTATTTTTTGTTCCTTTGCACGTGCCGAAATCATGAAAATAAATTTGTATCATCTATACATTAAATTAACTTTCGAAACTCAAGATGTTGCATCTATATGAATTGAAATGCATCTAATGCAAGTCGTTGCATCTCAAATGCGTGGTTTTGGTCACTTCTCACCACTTCGTATTTTAATTTACTTCTTACTGGATCCCTACTCTCTCTCTCTCTCTCTCTCTCTATATATATATATATATATATATATATATATATATATATATACATATATATATATATATATATATATACATATATATATATATATATATACATATATATATATATATATATACATATATATATATATATATATATATATATATAGAGTAGGGATCTAGTGAGAATTAACTTAAAATAAGAAGTGGTGAGAAGTGACCAAAACCACGCAATTGAGATGCAACGACTTGTATTTAATGCATTTCTATTCATATAGATGCAACATCTTGAGTTTCGAAAGTTAATTTGATGTATAGATGGTGCAAATTGATTTTCATGATTTCAGCACATGCAGAGGAACAAAAAACAAGAGAAATCATGAAATGCGTCTAATAGATGTATATGCATCTGATTAAAAGCTAGAAAACACACTTTGATGTGTTATAATGCATCTTAGATTATAGGGATGCATCTAATTTAGGTCGGTGCATCTCAGATTTGCGGTTATAGTTCTTCTTATTTTAAGTAATCTTCTTATTTGATCATAACTCTATATAGAGTAGGGATCCAGTGAGAAGTAAATTAAAATAAGAAGTGGTGAGAAGTGACCAAAACCACGCATTTGAGATGCAACGACTAGCATTAAATGCATTTCTATTCATATAGATGCAACATCTTGAGTTTCGAAAGTTAATTTGATGTATAGATGGTGCAAATTGATTTTCATGATTTCGACACGTGCAGAGGAACAAAAAACAAGAGAAATCATGAAATGCATCTAATATACGTATATGCATCTGATTAAAAGCTAGAAAACATACTATGGTGCTTTATAATGCATCTAAGATTATATGGATGCATCTAATTTAGGTCGGTGCATCTCGGATTTGCGTTTATAGTTCTTCTTATTCTTTCTTATTTTAAGTAATCTTCTTATTTGATCCTAACTATATATATATATATATATATATATATATATATATATATATATATATATATATATATATATATTTGAAAGGCAAAATCTATATAAAAAAGCAAAGAGCATGAAGATACAAACAAAGGCATCCACTATAACAACAAGATGATTAAAATAGTGGACCCTAAAAAGAAATCATTAGACAAAAGCTAAAAGAAAATACAATCAAAACTACTAGTACCAAATGCTACAACCACAAATCAGAAAAGTGTAGCATCAATATCTCATGGATGACTAGGCCCATTAGAGTTAAAGACCCAAACACAAATTTTCCAAATGAACCATGTTGCAGGTAGTAAAGGTAGAACAAACACCACCACAGACCCTTCAGCCATTGTTGAGCTGAACATAGCTTCCAAACTGTATCTCTCAGCAACTCTTCACACTTAAAAAATTTATAAAATTTTATCTTCAAACACGACATTTAACTGGATCAAAAAGCCATTGTTGCCAATTTATTTCATTTTTCTTTCCGGATCTTCTCACAATCCACAAGAGGGAGGTGAGGGAAGGGGATTAGTTGAAGTGCATCATGTCATAGTTTTTCCAAGAGTAGGTTGCATTTCTCCACCAAAGGTAGATAGACTTCGTGTCTCCAAATTATCCATATGAGCCACATGTTTTTATTTTACCACAAGTGGAAATATAGCACGTTTTTAGTTTTGGGTGCGTTTTCTGATCTGTAGATGTTATCTCGTGGATTTGGCTGATCATGTGCCCGGGGGTGGAATTAAAAGGTGTTAGCAGTATCTGGGACTTTAATAAAGTTTTGTATCTTATTGTCCCATTTGCATCCAAGAGACAGGATCAAATGAGAAATATAATTAAGATGAGAAGAATGAGAATAAACTACAATCACAAATATTAGATGTATACAAAAAAAAACTAAAAAAAATACATATACAGTCCAATTTTTTAGGGAAAAATACAAATACAATACTCAATCCAAATTAACACTATATAAATATGATTACATAGCCATTTAAATAAATAAAGTTATTGGCTTATTTCCATAAAAACGTTTAATCAAAGAAGACTGCTCGCCAATAAGTTTAATCTCCTCTAGTCCTCTTTATTATCGTTACATCAAACGAGTAGCTGTAATATAGCATCAAAAGAACTTTTAAAAACCAGGCGTTTAGGAAAGCTCGAGCCCGAGCTTGCCAGAGCTCGAGCTCGAGCTCGGCTCGTTTCGAGCCTTAAATTTTAAGCTCGAGTTCGGCTCGTGGGATGTTATATAGGCTCAGGCTTGGCTCGAGCTCGGCTCGTTTATACGATTTGGCTATGAAAATTTAAAGCTTGGCTCGAGCTTGTGCTCGGATCGTAATATATCATTATTGAGCTCGTTAATAAGCTCGAGCTCGGCTCATATATATATTTAATACTTAAAATATCCTAATGTCGTTCAGGCTCGTTTAGGCTCGCGAGCCTAAACGAGCTTTGTACGCAAAGCTCGGGCTCGAGCTCGATTAATAAACGAGCTGCAACTTAGGCTCGAACTCGGGCTCGAGCTCGTTTAGGCTCGGCTCGTTCGAGTTTTTTACCGATTCAATCCCGAGCTTTTTACGAGCGACTCAGCTCATTTCCAACCCTACTCAGAATGTGTTTACTTCAGTTGCTCAGATCTCCTCATAAGATACCTTATGCTCACACATGCTTAAACGATTTACAGAGCAATAAAGAATGTAACCAAGTAATATCCAACTGATCTTCAAATCTTGTCCTCTATGTAGATCTTTTTTTAGTCAACAATCCTCTATGTAGATCCACTACATCATAACTTTTAATTCTTGTTTTATAATGCTAGTTGTTCATTGTGAACTCACATGTGACAAATAAACACTCATGTTAAGAATTGAAGATAATAAAGGATCAACTCAAAGGCATTACAACTTAGCCCACATTATCTAATATAACTAAAAGGCGGGGCACAGTAACTCCCAAACACTGTTGCACATTTAATGCTAACTTTCGCAAGTTGGCAAAAATAGCTCCTGAGGTTTAGGTGTCGTTGCAAAGCAAGTCCTCTAACATTAATTCCTATCTATAGCAATTTGGCACAAATAGTCCCTAAGGTTCAAGTGTCGCTGCGAAGTAAGTCCTGTAAAATTAATTGCTATCTATAGCAATTTGGCAAAAATAGTCCCTATCCAAATTCACGTCTACAAAAGCAATCCCGCTGCATCGCGGGGGTTTCCACACTCGTTGTTTCTAAAAGGATCTCAAATGAGGAGGTTGAAAAAGGGTTAAGAAAGAGTTGAACATGGGTTGATGCACTAAGTGACGAAGCTATGATTTTATATTATGAGTGGGCCAAAAACTAGAGGTGGCAATTTGTGTCCAAAATCAAAAAAATGGGCTAAATGGGCAAACTTTTAAATGATTTGGGCACATTTGGGCCCCCTCCATTTTTTGAAATGGACATATATTGCCCATTTGGAAGTTAAATGGGCATAACGGGCACATGTTTTTCTCGAACATTATATTGTTTTTTAAAAAAAACTTATATTTAATTTTTTAAATATAAATGATATGTTACGTTTGATGAATTTATTTTGTCGTTTTGGGTCTTTTTAAAAGCGTTTTGTATAACACGAGCCCGTTTGGCCCGTACCCGTTTAGCCCGCGCCCGTTTAGCCCATAGCCCGTTTGGCCCCTAGCCCGTGCCCGCCCGGCCCGCCCGTTTTGCCACCTCTACCAAAAACCATAGCAGTTAACCACTAAAATGTCGTTGCTAGAAAATAATTTAATTTAATTATTTTCAAACGCATAGATACTACGTAAGATGACCTGCAGAATAAAACTATAATCTTCTATATAATGTAAATTTGATTTTTTAATTGGACTAAAACGTAAGAACATTATAAAACCGAAAAATATTAGGCACTTTGAAATTTGAATAAATAGAAGGTTATAACAAAAAGTCTGATAAAATCATATGGTATATTATATTTATCCTCCAATAAATAGAAGGTTATAACAGAAAGTGTGATACAATCACATGCTATATCATATTTGTCCTCATATCTCAGTTAGCATTAATCATTTTTAAAAATTAAGGTGGGCCAAATTATCGTTTAGCGGACTAATTTTAAAACAATAGTAACAAATATGTAAAAATGATCAAGAGCACACAACAATCCACACGTACACCTAACCAACCATCCCTTGGTGTAATTTTATTATAACAATGTCAAGTAGATAAGTCCCTAATCGAGTGCTTACCAAACGAATACACAAGAAATGATTGATCTCTTCTAGGAAGACACCAATCAACCTCACTACAAGAACTCTCAACACACAAACTACAAGATCAAATGAAGAGATTGATCTTGATACAAATACCTAACTGATATCAAGAATACTGAAAACAATAACAAAACGTTTAGAGAGAGAGAGACTAATAAGACTGATTGAGAGTGATAACTTCTCAACCCTAAATCAAAATAAGACATTATATAGCCTTCATAGTTTCACTTCAGTCCCTCAACTTCATAACTTGATAAAACCAACTAGAGTTAGAAATAGACCAAACCAAGAATGAAGAATGACAACTTCAGTCCTTCAATATAAGAAAACATGCTTGAACATATTCTTCAACACCCCTCCTCAAGCTGATTTCCAGAACTCCCTTTAGCTTGACCATCACTCATACCAGAACCAGAGTTATTAATACCTGCAAACATATCAAACAAACCAAGATTTTTGCAAAGCACCTTATGTTGAGCTTGACCAAGACATTTTGTAAAAATATCTGCTGTCTGCTCATCAGTATGAACATATCTAGTGACTATAACACCAGCAACCACTTTTTCTCTAACAAAGTGCACATCAATTTCAAAATGCTTTGTTTTCTCATGAAAAACAGGGTTAGCAGCAATTTGAATGGCAACACTACTATCACAATACACATTCACAGGATACAACTCACTTAGACCCAAACTATGCAAAAGATTACCCAACCATATGACTTCACAAGCCACAAATGCAAGACTTCTATATTCTGCTTCAGCAGAACTCTTAGACAATGTTGCATGCTTTTTACTTCTCCAAGAGATTAAAGAATCACCCAAGAAAACACAAAAACCAGTAACAGATTTTCTTGTTTTAGGACATTTAGCCCAGTCTGCATCTGAGTATGCACTCAGCTTAAGACTAGACTCTTTATTAAACTGTAAACCAGGCCCAGGTGACCCTTTTAAGTATTTTAAAACCCTTAAAGCAGCTTTAAGATGTGATTGCAAAGGATAATGCATATGTTGGCTCAAACAATGTACAACATAGCTAATGTCAGGCCTAGTGTTAGTAAGATAAATCAGTTTTCCAACTAATTTCTGATAAGCATTAACATTCTTAAGACCCTTGTCTTTACTTGTTTCAATATGATTCAACACAGTATTCTCAGGAAGAGGAGTATCAACTGGTTTAGCAGCTAACATACCATATTCATAAAACAATTCTAAACAATACTTCCTTTGAGACATACAAACACCTTTATCATTTCTTAATACTTCAATTCCAAGAAAGTATTTTAGTTCACCAAGATCTTTAATTAAAAACTTTGAGTTTAAAAACCTTTTAAAACTACTGATCTCAGCCTCATTATTCCCAGTTATCACAATGTCATCTACATAAACAAGAAGAGCAACAAAAATAGACTCCTTTTGTTTAATGTATAATGAATAATCAAACTTGCTTTGAACAAATCCATGTTCAACCAAGGCAGCTGTAAGTTTAGCATTCCACTGCCTTGGTGCTTGTTTAAGACCATACAAAGATTTATTAAGTTTGCATACTCTAGTTTTATCATTACTGTTATACCCTTCAGGCAAAGTCATATAAACATCTTCAACCAGATCACCATACAAGAAAGCATTATTCACATCTAATTGATACAAAGGCCAAGACATTTTAACAGCAATACTAATAAGACTTCTCACAGTAACCATTTTAACCACAGGACTAAAGGTTTCATCATAATCAAAACCTTCTCTTTGATTATAACCTTTAGAAACAAGTCTAGCTTTATACCTATCCACTTCCCCTATAGATTTATATTTAATTTTCCAAATCCATTTTGAACCAATAGGTTTTCTACCTAAAGGCAAATCACACTCAGTCCAAGTATTATTCCTATTTAAAGCTTCAACTTCATTATTCATAGCATCAACCCAATTAGGATATTTAACAGCATCATTAAAACAAGTAGGCTCAACAGATTTATTCAAAGAAGAGGCAAAACATCTATTATGCATGTTCAGTCTTTTGTAATCCACATATTTTTCAATACCATATCTCAACTTAGAACTCAGCACATAATCATTAAACCTGATAGGTTGCTTAGACTCTCTACTAGACCTTCTTAACATAGGAGATTGAGTATCAGACTGCACATCAACATTTTCATAACTAGACTGAGATGACTCATTTAGATTTTGACTAACATTGCCCTCAGACCAGTTTTGGTCACCATAGTTGGTTGCAGATTGCCACCCTTCATGTTGCATTTGTGCAGTATCTGTGTTAATACCTTGTGTATTATCTGCTGCAACAGAGAAGGGTGTCTCAATGCCATCCTCAACTGGTGTATCTCTCCCATCATCATAGGGACTTTGAAACTCAAGATTATCAAAAAAATTCAAATGATCTGCTTCCTTTACACATTGTGTATCTGCAGAATCATAGGTTTTCATTTTCAGAGGAAATACATTTTCATAAAACCTTACATCTCTGTGAAAAAACACATTTCTAGAATCCAGGCTTAAAAGTTTATAAGCCTTTTTAACAGTAGAAAAACCAATAAGAATACATTTTTCAGATCTAAAACTCATTTTATCATGATTATTTAAAACAGTTGCAAAACAAAGACAACCAAAGGACCTCAAGTGGGAAAGATTAGGTTTTCTTTTGTGAATCATCTCAAACGAACATTTACCTTTTAAAACAGAAGATGGTAGCCTGTTAATCAAATAGACAACAGTTAAAATACAATCAGACCAGAACTTCAAAGGAATTTCGGATTATTATACTAATATTTATCACTTCAGAAAATTCAAATCCGTTATTTTATGACATACGTCATTTTATTAGATTTGAAAACGAGATGTTATCTCGTGAATTTAGAAAGTCACGGCATCGCACGCATACCGACACCAATTAAATAACGGCAAACAGATATAACATAAATCTTACGTAATAATAATACCATATTATTATGCTCGTAAAATCGTTTCCAAAAACATAAGTTATATATTTTTCGGGTACCGGGAAGGTACGTTTACTTGAGGATTCGACAAAACACGAAGTACAATTTATAATGTACCTTATAATAAAACAAAAGAAATATATCAATACTCCTACGGTCCTACCCACGCCCCATATTATTCATAGCCTACTCTAAATCCCCAACTTCCGCCCTTTTGTTCCTTATCACTTTTATCATCAAAGTCAAATGCAGACTTCCTTTTGGAAGCAGCTTTTTCTGGATCCTTGATACCATCGCCTCTCCCCTCCATCTCAAGTCATTTTCAGGTTTTACTCCACCCCAAAATAGTCCAGCTTCATCTACCCTATCTTGTCCCTCCTTTCAAGAACATGGTCACGAGACTACATAGAGGAAGGTGATTAATTTGAAACTTTGCTCAATCAAGGTGTTTCACAAGATAACCACCATGGAAAGCTTGGTCAAAACCAACCTTTTGCTCCTCTCTTCTTTTATGGCAGCCGATCACAAGGGACATACACCCACTTAAACCTAGCCTCCATCTTATAATACTCTCCTCCCTCTCCTCCCATCTTCGGCAGCTACACAACAGCACCACTGCCACACCAGCCGCCACCTACAGCACAGCCAACATCCGGCCACCTTTCCTGCCGCCTCTGCCACCACTCTCAACTCGCATACACTCATAATTTCAAACTTGCAAACACTCTTTTGGTTCTCTTGGTACTGCCGAGTAAGAAGAAGCGGAAGAAAGGGTATTCTATTATGTCTTCTTAAGTTTGGAAGTACATTTCGGTTTAGGTTCTAGTCGGGATTAAGATCGTTGGAAAGCTAGTCGATCTTTGGTCCTTGCTCGTACTCTCGTATACTCCTCACTCATTGTAAGCCTACTCGACACACGTCTCTTTGCTATACATTTTTCATTCTTTACAAACTCATACATTTACAAAATATACTCTTTCGATATATACACATCTCTCGTTAAAATAAAACTTGAATCTGTTCAATATATATATACAAATCTCGTTAAAATAAAACCGATATCGAAACCCTTGCTCCACTTGTGCAATAAAAACTAGAGAGATTAATCATGTGTTACTAAGCTTATGAGATACCCTTTTATTGTAAAACATGGAACAGTGGAAAACCTTTTCCGAGTAAAAATGGATTCATGAACTTTTTCAGTCTTCTCGATCTACTTATTCGAGGAAAAATGATTATTAGACACATATTAAGTCTTGGCTCGCATCTTGGAATGATGCTTACTGATCTATCTTATGTTCTTTTCGATTTCATGTTGCTTTTGAACTCTCTTAAGTACTCGACATTTGCATACACAACTCAATCACGAAACTCGTCTTGAAACCTATATCGAATGCTTAGTAGTAATAAGCATTTGGTCAACTTAAAATAAACTACAAGAAAACACTTAGACATTCGACTTATTTTAGTGCTTATTTGATTACTCTCGTTACCTTGTGTTTAATTGAGCTTGATATGTTTACTTGAAGAAAAGATGGCAAAACAGTTTTGGTAAAACAAAAGCAAAACAAAACACATGCACGTATGGAAACTGTAAAGAAGTATAGCATGGAAGTCATAGTTATCAGTCCATTAATACTAACGTTTGCAACACTAAACACTAAAGGACTTGTAGTTCAGTGGTTATGTTGTTTGCCTTCCCTCCCCTCAATCCAGGTTCGAGCCTCACTGATGGCAGATTTTTGCTATTTTTGAAACTTTAGTGTTTTGACAGTTTTGACACTCCAAATTCGAACCACTTTACACTATTACTAAAGACCTTTATAAGTTTTACATATTATACTAAATGTTTACACTTTTAGCCCCTCAACCTAAGACCACTTAACACTTTTCTTAAAACTTTTATAAGTTTTGAAACTCGTATTAAACTTTACAAATTCAACCCCTCAAGTTTGATACTTTGACACTTTTCACCCTAAAACTTTTATAAACTTATATGTTTTACACTTTTCGTTAAGTAAACATGTTTAATATATCTTTTTTTTATTTGACGATCACATCCGCGTAAACTATAAGTAATATCTTTATCCAAATATATTATTTTCCCTCAACTCCGATAAATATGTATTATATATATTTTCACACCTCAAAATCTAACAAATCTAATAAATACAATCCGACTTGTATTTATTTCCCACATCGATAATACTTGAGCCAATATTCGAGTCAACTCTTATACGAAAGTTTCGCATACATCATTCTTCCATTTATTCCAAGATCCAATACTTAAGAAATATTTTCGCATCTACATTTTTATATACATCGATAATTAAACTAACCTATGAAACGCTCACATAAGCTACGTAACACAAACACATGAGAAAGTATTTGAAAATATTTATTGTTAGATATTAGTTTTCACATACACATCAAACCATAACAACAAGGTGGCGAATAAGTGGAATTCTAGAGAGAGAAAGTTAGAGGTTTAGGGAACTTTAGTGAGAGAAAGAAAATTCTAATTATGAGCTCCAACTCTCTACCTTGGAAGGTAGAGAGTATTTATAGTCTTACATAAATCGCCACACATCGGGCTGTGGATCAGGCATACAGTGGGTAAAGACCCGTCCGTCCTCCACGGTGTTACTTAACTAAATACTACTTAACATAAAATAACTACGACTACGAGCTTTCTAACGATTACATATACTTGAGGTGACCGACTCTTTAATACCTGGAATTTCTAATTCCTAACAATCTCCCCCTAAGGGAGGTCACCTCAATCATGTACCAAAATTACATTGAATACAAATAGATATTACATTAAAAAAATTGTTCTTGCATTCTTGATGTAGTCCTTTGTTCCTAAGCTCGTAGTCATTGATTCATCACATTGCATGTTTGGTTACTTCAAGTGGAGGTCTTTTACTGATCCACGTGATTAGTAAATTTGAGCCAGCTATAGAGATCATCAGCAATCAAAGATCTCTGTGACATCCATTGTGGTGTTGGTATTATGTGATGTTGTGACATTCGGACCGACATGCTCATATTCTGGATCATGAAATCTTCTCATCAGAGTAGCGGAAGCTTTTGTTGAATCATGATATTGGCAGTAGCGTAGCAGAAGCATGGAGTGAAAATATCAGAGTCATTGATGCATTAATCATGATTTCTTTTGAGTTGAATGTGTTACGTGAGCATGCGGCTATGGATTGACCGCTTCATTCAGATCAGCTGCAAACTTTGGGCGTACCTGCATACAACAGTTAGCAATAAATCGCACGAAAGTGTCTTTGATCACTTTCGTTGAATTGAGGTACACGGCCCACGGTTCCCCGTTGATCAGTACATGTACTGCCTGTGATCAGGTATAATTCCGAAGAATTTCCTTGACAGGGTTTCGCAGCTGCTCTAGCTGTTCTCAAACCGGAACGTCTCAAAGAAGACAACACGGAGTGAGTGAACCAGCGAATTTTAAGTCCACTGATTGATGAAAAGAGATTTGAAAAACAATCGTGTATTGCTCAAAAAATTGTTTTTGCAATACAACGAAGGTTTTATTGAAAATCAATTATCAATCATAAAAACACCTTTTTGTTTGAAAAATGAGTACACGGTCGATGTGCTAAAGAAAAGAGTTGTTAAGCACAAAGACCGGTTTTTCAAAGGTATCCGTCAATCCATATCCTGAACCAGGATTGATTCAAGAGATTGAATCGCCCCATTGTTTCTGTTCAGTTGTCACATGGTTGATCTATATAATAGATCTCACATGCCACCTACCAGGAGCTTGTTTGATGATGGCTCCAGAAGGCTTTCCATCTTCATTGTGAATATGATAACACATCACTCAGATGTTCTGGCAATACCACAAGGATAATGCGTAGGACTCAAGATATAATCTCTCTTTCCACATTGTGTGAAACAGAGAGTCTTCACTGAACGTGTCCTAATGAGATTTATTGATGATCTCGTGGCTCTAGACTCAATTTTTGCATATTTGGATCTTGTGCCGGAGACTAGGGAGAGGGTCTCCTTCTTCAATATCAACAATCTCTAAGAGAAAGTCGATAGATAATGTCGGTTCCCCGTGAGAATGAAACAAGTCCTTTTAAGAGGAACTTGAGTGGTTTGGAAAGTTGAAGTGTAGCGCGTCACTAGGTCCATGACGTCTTGTCTTCAATACCGATGTTACCATCAGTAGCATATGAATTGAACCCGGTTTCTGCCCTAAGGTTGAATAAATGGAGGGCTATTTGTTTTCACCCTTTTCACATTCAATTCTTTTTAATTCTTCAACCCCTTCAGTGCTTACCGAGACTGCATAGCAAGAACCTTGTTGGGTTTATTCCAGTACTAGCTCAGTCTTAGTCCACACTCTTCCCATATCTCATTTTTCTCCTTTTATCATCATACCTAAGGACTTCTACACTAACTAGTGGATAGTCCCTGGGTAGATCCCTCCGGTTCTGGCGGATCATGGGAACACATACCTAACCTTATCATCCTTATATCACCGTACATAAAGTAAAGTTGGTCGGTCTATTTGGTATTGTTCATCTGCCATTGGAACCAATTGAAAACCATTTGAAAATCAATTCAGATACTTGTGATACAAAGCATTTTGTACCTGAATAGTTTTTGATATTTTTAGAACGAGAACTCCCCCTCAACATGTGCATCAAGTATTTGAAAATGTTTTGCACACGGAGGCAAGAGAAAGAATTAACTTCTTTGATTACCATTTTTCTAAAAGATATCACCATCACTTCCTTGATCAAATCAAGTAGATAAAGCATTTCCAGGAAGGATGAGGTTTCCATAAATTTGCTCCCCCTCAATATGTGCCTCGAGGTTTGAAATGAGTTTTGCACATACTAGAGGGAACCTGCACCTTGAGATAAATGATCACGTTTCAAATCATAGGTTTAAGATAGATGCTCCCCCTCAACATGTGCAATTTGAAAAATTGAAATCGTTTGTCATATGTGGGAAGGACAGCGTGAACATCCTTATAAAACCATTTACTGAATTATCAGATTAAATCCAATTTAAATCACACATTCTCCCCCGATCACAATTATCAAATCATTTGAGATTTGTGATCTCTTATGGATTTAAATTTATTTTGAAGGCTTTTAGGGAGAATTGCGACTTGATTATGAAAGCATTTTAACTGATAAGGATCGGTTTTTAAGACTTTAAACTCCATTGATAAAACATGCATGATTATCTTTTGAAAACATTTTAATGCCAAATAACTTTTTAATTTAATTGAAATCATTCTCCCCCTCAATCAATGACATAGGTTGTTGATTGAGAGATAGAGATTTTGACAAATAAGTCCTGATGATTATCAAAAATAGAGACCGAGTTATTTTTCAAAGCATTTTGTTTTCAGCAGATAAATGTTTATAGAATCAGAGCATGGAATTTTGTAAGCATGATAAAACATGGCTCTGTTCTTTCTTTTAAAAACCGGGTTATTTCCTGAAAAATGACAATAAACCATTTCTTTCTCTTTCTCTCAAATTTTTTTTTTTTTTTTTTTTTTTTTTTTTTTTTTTTTTTTTTAATATAAAAATTCGAACAACATCTAAAGACCCGTGTCATTCTTTGAATGACAACATCAAGACCGTAGATGTTATCGAACCGAGAAAAACATGACAAAATGACAATATTTTTTTGAAGATTTTTCGAATTTTTTTTCATATTTTTATGGATTTTGAAAGTTTTATAATTTTCTATTTTGTTTTTCGAATAAATATTTACAAGAAATAGATGAAGATAGACCTTTACTCCTCGTCTTCCTCCTGAAGACGTTTGAGTGTTTCTGGTTGAAGGCTTTTCAAGCCAAGACGTGGAAGAATAAACTCAAATCGATCTCTTGGAAGAGCTTTGGTGAAGATGTCAGCTAACTGATATTCAGACCTCACAAAATAGAGTTCCACCACACCTTTTTCCACTTGTTCCCTGATGAAATGATGTCGAATGTCGATATGTTTTGCTCTTGAATGTTGAACATTGTTGCATGAGAGAGCAATAGCACTTTTATTATCACAGTACAGAGGGATTTTGTTGAATACAAAGCCATAGTCAGATAATTGAGATCTCATCCATAAGATTTGAGCACAACAGGATGACATGGCTATGTATTCAGCCTCTGTAGAGGAAATAGAAGTGCTCATTTGCTTCTTTGAAGACCAGCTCACAAGCTTATCACCCAAAAACTGAGCACCTCCAGACGTACTTCGACGTGTATCTTGACAACCTGCATGATCAGCATCTGCATAGGCCGTTAGTGACATACCGGTGTCCTTCGGGTACCAAAGACCCATATTGATGGTTCCTTGGAGATACCGAAAGACCCGTTTAACTGCTTCAAGGTGCTTTTTAGTAGGCTTAGCCTGGTATCTAGCACACATGCAAACAGCGAACAAGATGTCTGGTCTACTAGCAGTGAGGTACATCAGGGATCCAATCATACTACGATATTTTGTTTGGTCAATCATGATCCCTGAGTGGTCCTCATCTAGTTTGGTTCGGTCAATCATGAGGGTGTCTACAGGGTCAGTTGAATCAAATCCAAATTTCTTTAAGATCTCTGTTGCATATTTAGATTGATTTATGAAAATGCCTCCGGGACTTTGTGAAATTTGTAATCCCAAGAAAAATGACATTTGTCCCATCATTGACATTTGAAATTTTGAACTCATTTCATTCGAAAAACGATCACATTCCATTGGGTCTGTCGAGGCAAAAATAATATCATCAACATAAATTTGAACATGAGTTAAATGTTTGCCTGACTTCCTGGTGAACAATGTAGGATCAACTACTCCTTTGCTGAATCTGGTTGATAGAAGAAACTTTGACAGTGTATCATACCATGCCCTTGGAGCTTGCTTTAAACCGTAAAGAGCCTTCTTCAAATGATAAACGTGAGTAGGATGCTCTTGATTCACAAATCCTTCAGGTTGGCTGACGTAGACGACTTCATTAAGATCTCCGTTCAGAAATGCCGTCTTCACATCCATCTGATAGACTACCATGTTCTTACTAGCAGCATTAACCAGAAAGATTCTGATTGCCTCAATTCGAGCAACTGGAGCAAAAGATTCTTCAAAGTCAATACCCTCCTCTTGACGGTATCCTTTAGCAACTAATCGAGCCTTGTTCTTCAACACATCACCATGCTCATCAAGTTTCACTTTGAAGATCCATTTAAGAGCTATAATCATAGCACAGTCTGGAGCAGGCACTAACTCCCATACATCAAGTCGATCAAACTCATGAATTTCATCTTGCATGGCATTGAACCAGCTATCTTCATTCATGGCGGTTTTAACATCTTTTGGTTCGATCTTAGATAGTACGGAGTTGAAGAAGCACCATAAGGCATCGGTTGCAAGTTGTTTCCGGGTTGATACAGGACGAGAGGGATTTCCAATGATGTTGTCTAATGGATGATCGTGAGTCCATTTTCTGAGGTGTTCATGTGGCAGTTGTTGAGGGACTGAGGTAGCTGAGTCGATGTCTCCTGAAGAGGATGGTTCAGATGATGATTCAGGAGCAAATATGTTTTCAAATGGAGCATCTTCAGGAGTAGCAAAGGGATTAACTTCATCATTGATGCCTGAAACATTTCCATGATGTACATTTGAAGAATGATGATTTGTTGATGAGACTGAAGGATCAGCAGCAGGTGCTTCTTGACTTAAAGATATTGAGACTGAGGGATTGACTTCATTCATAGGAATATGAGCATCCTCTGTTGTAGGGATCAGCACCTCATTAGTAAGTGAATCATACAGTTCATCAAACATAGGATCAAATAATTTCTTTAAATCATCTTCAGATGGAGGTACATATGGAGTTTCTTGAGAAGAGTTTGGAACAAGGGATGAACCAATGGGACTGTTTTGAAGTGTGGGTTCTGAGCTGGAGTGTCCAGGAGCCATTTGACCGGTCAGCTCATCAAACGTAACGTGAATTGTTTCCATGATATTTCGGGTTCTTTTGTTGTAGATTCGGTATCCCTTTTTGTTTGGTGCATATCCTACAAATACTCCAATGTCAGCTTTAGCCCTAAGTTTCCCTAAGTCTTGACCCTCATTAGTTGGATAACACAATGCACCAAACACACGAAGGAAAGAGAGATTAGGTTTTCTGTTGTGGACAAGTTCATATGGAGTTTTTCCATGTACAGTGTGAATCAGGGAACGATTTTGTGTGTAGCATGCAGTGGCAATTGCTTCAGCCAAGAGAAACATTGGAACCTTTGAGTAAATCAGCATTGTTCTAGCGGCTTCAACAAGAGTTCGATTTCGTCTTTCAACTACACCGTTCTGTTGAGGAGTTCGTGGAACACTTCTTTGATGGCTGATTCCAACGCTTTCATAGAATTTTCTAAGTTGTTTGTTGACAAACTCAGTTCCATTGTCTGTTCTGATAATTCTGACGGTTTTGTTAAGTCGAACCTGCAGCTGTTTGATGAGTTTGATGATGATATCAGGAGTTTCATCCTTTGTCCTTAAGAACTTGACCCAGGTGAATCTAGAGTAATCATCAACCACAACTAACACATATTTCTTCCCAAAGATATTCTGCACCCTCATTGGTCCACATAAATCCATATGAATCATATGAAGAACTTCTGTGACAGAGTTAGTAGGTTTGGGTTTGTGGGCAAACTTTTTGCTTTTACCCAATTGGCATGCTGAACAAAGATGATCCTTTTCATACTTTAGTCTAGGTAAACCTACAACTAAGTCCTTTCTGGAAAGATCGTTGATGGTGCCGAAGTTCAAGTGATTGAGACGACGATGCCATAACCATGACTTTGTTTTTGAAGCCTTTGATAACAAGCAGATTGGAGAAGCCCTCATCATGTCATCAATAGAGATGGTGTAAAGATTTGAGCCACGAGTTCCTTTTAACAGTTCCTTACCATTAAGATCTCTAACAAAGCAGGTATGTTTTCTAAATGCTACTTCTAGATCAGAATCACAGAATTGACCAACAGAGAACAGATTATGACCCAAACCTTCCACATAGTAAACTCTAGAGATGACACTATCACCAACAACATAATCTCCATAACCCATAATAGCACCGAAATGATCATTACCAAATCTAACAGTCCCGATGAATTTGCTCACGAAGTTCATGAGCCGCGACCGGTCTCCAGTCATATGCTTGGAACAGCCTGAGTCCAGGTACCACAGAACGATTTGAACGATCTGCAGTTGAACACAGACAAGAATGGATAACTGGATAATTGGGATCCCCATGCAAGAATGGGTTCCATTTGGTTAGTAACATTGTTTGGAACACCCACATCAGAAATAGAAGCATTCATATCAGAAAGTGAGGCAATGGAATCATTGTGAATAGATGCAGTACTAGTGTCTGTATTAGCCCTGTTCACAGTGTGATCACTTCTTAAGGGAATAGTTCTACCAGTAGGCATCCATTTTCTAGTGGGCATTATCTGATTAGTCTTATGACCAACAGGTATCCAATAAAAGCCTATTTTACTGAATGTTCTTCCTGTGGGTTTCCACTGTTTTCTAACTTTCTTTCGTTTTTGTCTTTTAGCCTTCTTAGCATGAATTTTTGCATTAACAATATTAACTGGACAATTAACATCATTAGGCAGAACATTAACACCACATTCATGATTAGAAACAGAATTCAAGCAGACACCAGTACAAGGTTTGCAAATAGTATCGGAATTCGAATTAATTACAGTACGCCTATGGCTAATACTAGAATCAACACGATTCGTTTTATTCAATTCAAGCTTAAAGTTCCTAGATTGTTCTTCTACTCTCTTCCAGTGCACATTCTTAGCTTGAGAGGTCCTATCATTCCTTGTATTGTCTTGAGACTTTGACCTGCTCCGTTTAATGTCACTGATTACTCCTGTAGAGGGAATGGGAACATTAGTTGGTTTAACTACTCTTTGCATCACCTGTTTAGATGTGCTGGGGTCTGAACTACATGCAGGTGCACTAAGGTTCACTTTCTTAACACTAGAGGTACTGAGATTTATATTCCTAGAAGGCACACTTGAGTTCTCTTTCTTAGCATTGACAGATCTGGAATCTGAACAACTTAAAGGCACACTACGGTTCACATTCAAAACATTGGGAATCGAATGCATATCATACTTGGCATTAGGAATCGAGCATGGAATCAAAGGATTAACTCTCTCACCTAATGACTTTGGGCATATTGTGATCAAGCATTCTAAGATTTCTTGAGATCGTTTGGCATATAAGCATGCATGTCCAATTGCATTATCATGAGGTTTCTCAAGCTTATCCTCTTCAACAATCTCACGCAGACATTCTAAGCAATCCTTAAGAGATGAGAAGTATGTTTGAATAGCAAGTTTGTTGTTCCTTAGATGAGGAGGGACATATGTCACAGACAACGCATATTTATTACAAGAGTGAACCTTTGATACACCATTCTCCCCATTGGTCATTGGCATTTTCCCTTTTACCTGACTCTTCAGATTCTCAATTTCCTTTTGCAATGAAGCTATTTGTTCGTTATTTTTGTTACGAGTGACTTTAATTGATTCAAATAACTCATTGAAATGACGTTTAACCTTTTCATTTTCTTCTAGAAAACTTTCGTTTTCCTTTTGTAAAGCATTTACTAGGTTTTGAAGATGAAACGTGTTAGGAATTAGAAATTCCAGGTGTTAAAGAGTCGGTCACCTCAAGTATATGTAATCGTTAGAAAGCTCGTAGTCGTAGTTCTTTTAAGTTAAGTAGTATTTAGTTAAGTAACACCGTGGAGGACGGACGGGTCTTTACCCACTGTATGCCTGATCCACAGCCCAAAGTGTGGCGAGTTATGTAAGACTATAAATACTCTCTACCTTCCAAGGTAGAGAGTTGGAGCTCATAATAATATCTTTCACTTTCTCTCACTAAGTTCCCTAAACCTCTAACTTTCTCTCTCTAGAATTCCATCTATATGCTACTTTGTGTTATGGTTTGATGTGCATGTGAAAAGTTATATCTTACAATTGGTATCAAGAGCCATGGTTGGATCATATCTTGCACATCTTTGGATTTATAGTGGTTTTTAGGTGGTTTTTGAGTTTGGAAAAAGTTTAGTGGTTTTTGCATCATTTGGGTGATTTCTTGTGTTAAAGTTTGAATTTTGTTGGTACTTTTATGTTTAGAATCATCAAAAGTGTTTAGGTTTTCATTTGGTAAGCTTGAATCATCTTGGTTGGGTTGTTTTTGGATTGAAAAGTGATGTTTATATGGTTTTTCATGCTAGCGACTTAGTTCACGGAATATTTTTCTTGGTAGCGACTTGCTTCGCATTTTTGTAGCGACTTACAGTGTTGGAGCTAGCGAGTTAGAGCTAGCGAGTTAAAGTACAAGTAGTGGACTCTCCACTACGGGTAGCGACTTGTGGTAGCGACTTGGTCAGTAGCGAGTTGCTCTTTAGCGACTTGTGTCTCTAGCGACTTGTGTAGCGAATTGCTGCCAAAATTTGGTTAGCGACTTGGTCTGTAGCGAGTTACTACTTAGCGACTTGTTTTTCTGTTAGCGACTTGGGTTTCTAGCGACTTGGTTTTCTAGCGAATTAATTGGTAGCGACTTAGTGCATTTGTCTCTAGCGACTTAGTGCATTATCATCTAGCGACTTGAGTGATTGTTTACGGTTTTCTCT